>JAUIMM010000714.1:0-600000 GCA_031769625.1 Taudactylus pleione
CAGTTGATGTGTTTTGCACTTCTGTTACAGGGAATTGTGCAATATAAGATTATCTAGTGCAGTTGATGTGTTTAGCACTTCTGTTACAGGGAATTGTGCAATGTAAGATTATCTAGTGCAGTTGATGTGTTTAGAACTTCTGTTACAAGGAATTGTACAATATAAGATTATCTAGTGTAGTTGATGTGTTTTGCACTTCTGTTACAGGGGATTGTGCAATATAATATTATCTAGTGCAGTTGATGTGTTTTGCACTTCTGTTACAGGAATTGTGCAATATAAGATTATCTAGTGCAGTTGATGTGTTTTGCACTTCTGTTACAGGGAATTGTGCAATATAAAGATTATCTAGTGCAGTTGATGTGTTTTGCACCTTCTGTTACAGGGAATTGTGCAATATAAGATTATCTAGTGCATTTGATGTGTTTTGCACTTCTGTTACAGGGAATTGTGCAATGTAAGATTATCTAGTGCAGTTGATGTGTTTTGCACTTCTGTTACAGGGAATTGTGCAATATAAGATTATCTAGTGCAGTTGATGTGTTTTGCACTTCTGTTACAGGGAATTGTACAATATAAGATTATCTAGTGGCAGTTGATGTGTTTTGCACTTCTGTTACAGGGAATTGTACAATATAAGATTATCTAGTGCAGTTGATGTGTTTTGCACTTCTGTTACAGGTAATTGTACAATATAAGATTATCTAGTGCAGTTGATGTGTTATGCACTTCTGTTACAGGGATATCTCCAATATAAGATTATCTAGTGCAGTTGATGTGTTTTGCACTTCTGTTACAGGGAATTGTACAATATAAGATTATCTAGTGCAGTTGATGTGTTTTGCACTTCTGTTACAGGTAATTGTGCAATATAAAGATTATCTAATGCAGTTGATGTGTTTAGCACTTCTGTTACAGGGAATTGTGCAATATAAGATTATCTAGTGCAGTTGATGTGTTTAGCACTTATGTTACAGGGAATTGTGCAATATAAGATTATCTAGTGCAGTTGATGTGTTTTGCACTTCTGTTACAGGGAATTGTGCAATATAAGATTATCTAGTGCAGTTGATGTGTTTTGCACTTCTGTTACAGGGAATTGTGCAATATAAGATTATCTAGTGCAGTTTGATGTGTTTTGCACTTCTGTTACAGGGAATTGTGCAATATAAGATTATCTAGTGGCATTTGACTGTGTTTTTGCACTTCTGTTACAGGGAATTGTGCAATATAAGATTATCTAGTGCAGTTGATGTGTTTTGCACTTCTGTTACAGGGAATTGTGCAATATAAGATTATCTAGTGCAGTTGATGTGTTTTGCACTTCTGTTACAGGGAATTGTGCAATATAAGATTATCTAGTGCAGTTGAAGTGTTTTGCACTTCTGTTACAGGGAATTGGTACAATATAAGATTATCTAGTGCAGTTGATGTGTTTAGCACTTCTGTTACAGGGGATATGTACAATATAAGTTTATCTAGTGCAGTTGATGTGTTTTGCACTTCTGTTACAGGGAATTGTACAATATAAGATTATCTAGTGCAGTTGATGTGTTTTGCACTTCTGTTACAGGGGATATGTACAATATAAGATTATCTAGTGCAGTTGATGTTTTTGCACTTCTGTTACAGGGATATCTCCAATATAAGATTATCTAGTGCAGTTGATGTGTTTTGCACTTCTGTTACAGGTAATTGTGCAATATAAGATTATCTCAGTGCAGTTGATGTGTTTAGCACTTCTGTACAGGGAATTGTGCAATATAAGATTATCTAGTGCAGTTGATGTGTTTAGCACTTCTGTTACAGGGAATTGTGCAATATAAGATTATCTAGTGCAGTTGATGTGTTTAGCACTTCTGTTACAGGGAATTGTGCAATATAAGATTATCTAGTGCAGTTGATGTGTTTTGCACTTCTGTTACAGGGGATTGTGCAATATAAAATTATCTAGTGCAGTTGATGTGTTTTGCACTTCTGTTACAGGGGATTGTGCAATATAAGATTATCTAGTGCAGTTGATGTGTTTTGCACTTCTGTTACAGGGAATTGTGCAATATAAGATTATCTAGTGCAGTTGATGTGTTTTGCACTTCTGTTACAGGAATTGTGCAATATAAGATTATCTAGTGCAGTGATGTGTTTAGCACTTCTGTTACAGGGAATTGTGCAATATAAGATTATCTAGTGCAGTTGATGTGTTTAGCACTTCTGTTACAGGGAATTGTGCAATATAAGATTATCTAGTGCAGTTGATGTGTTTTGACACTTCTGTTACAGGGAATTGTGCAATATAAGATTATCTAGTGCAGTTGATGTGTTTAGCACTTCTGTTACAGGGAATTGTGCAATATAAGATTTATCTAGTGCAGTTGATGTGTTTAGCACTTCTGTTACAGGGAATTGTACAATATAAGATTATCTAGTGTAGTTGATGTGTTTTGCACTTCTGTTACAGGGGATTGTGCAATATAAAATTATCTAGTGCAGTTGATGTGTTTAGCACTTCTGTTACAGGGAATTGTGCAATATAAGATTATCTAGTGCAGTTGATGTGTTTTGCACTACTGTTACAGGGAATTGTACAATATAAGATTATCTAGTGCAGTTGATGTGTTTTGCACTTCTGTTACAGGTAATTGTACAATATAAGATTATCTAGTGCAGTTGATGTGTTTTGCACTTCTGTTACAGGGATATCTCCAATATAAGATTATCTAGTGCAGTTGATGTGTTTTGCACTTCTGTTACAGGGAATTGTACAATATAAGATTATCTAGTGCAGTTGATGTGTTTTGCACTTCTGTTACAGGTAATTGTGCAATATAAGATTATCTAGTGCAGTTGATGTGTTTAGCACTTCTGTTACAGGGAATTGTGCAATATAAGATTATCTAGTGCAGTTGATGTGTTTAGCACTTCTGTTACAGGGAATTGTGCAATATAAGATTATCTAGTGCAGTTGATGTGTTTAGCACTTCTGTTACAGGGAATTGTGCAATATAAGATTATCTAGTGCAGTTGATGTGTTTAGCACTTCTGTTACAGGGAATTGTGCAATATAAGATTATCTAGTGCAGTTGATGTGTTTTGCACTTCTGTTACAGTGAATTGTGCAATATAAGATTATCTAGTGCAGTTGATGTGTTTTGCACTTCTGTTACAGTGAATTGTGCAATATAAGATTATCTAGTGCAGTTGATGTGTTTTGCACTTCTGTTACAGGGATTTGTGCAATATAACATTATCTAGTGCAGTTGATGTGTTTTGCACTTCTGTTACAGGGATTTGTGCAATATAAGATTATCTAGTGCAGTTGATGTGTTTTGCACTTCTGTTACAGGGAATTGTGCAATCTAAGATTATCTAGTGCAGTTGATGTGTTTTGCACTTCTGTTACAGGGAATTGTGCAATCTAAGATTATCTAGTGCAGTTGATGTGTTTTGCACTTCTGTTACAGGGAATTGTGCAATTTAAGATTATCTAGTGCAGTTGATGTGTTTTGCACTTCTGTTACAGGGAATTGTGCAATCTAAGATTATCTAGTGCAGTTGATGTGTTTTGCACTTCTGTTACAGGGAATTGTGCAATCTAAGATTATCTAGTGCAGTTGATGTGTTTTGCACTTCTGTTACAGGGAATTGTGCAATCTAAGATTATCTAGTGCAGTTGATGTGTTTTGCACTTCTGTTACAGGGAATTGTGCAATATAAGATTATCTAGTGCAGTTGATGTGTTTTGCACTTCTGTTACTGGGGATATGTGCAATATTAGATTATCTAGTGCAGTTGATGTGTTTTGCACTTCTGTTAAGGGAATTGTGCAATATAAAGATTATCTAGTGCAGTTGATGTGTTTTGCACTTCTGTTACAGGGAATTGTGCAATATAAGATTATCTAGTGCAGTTGATGTGTTTAGCACTTCTGTTACAGGGAATTGTGCAATGTAAGATTATCTAGTGCAGTTGATGTGTTTAGAACTTCTGTTACAAGGAATTGTACAATATAAGATTATCTAGTGTAGTTGATGTGTTTTGCACTTCTGTTACAGGGGATTGTGCAATATAAAATTATCTAGTGCAGTTGATGTGTTTTGCACTTCTGTTACAGGGAATTGTGCAATATAAGATTATCTAGTGCAGTTGATGTGTTTTGCACTTCTGTTACAGGGAATTGTGCAATATAAGATTATCTAGTGCAGTTGATGTGTTTTGCACTTCTGTTACAGGGAATTGTGCAATATAAGATTATCTAGTGCATTTGATGTGTTTTGCACTTCTGTTACAGGGAATTGTGCAATGTAAGATTATCTAGTGCAGTTGATGTGTTTTGCACTTCTGTTACAGGGAATTGTGCAATATAAGATTATCTAGTGCAGTTGATGTGTTTTGCACTTCTGTTACAGGGAATTGTACAATATAAGATTATCTAGTGCAGTTGATGTGTTTTGCACTTCTGTTACAGGGAATTGTACAATATAAGATTATCTAGTGCAGTTGATGTGTTTTGCACTTCTGTTACAGGTAATTGTACAATATAAGATTATCTAGTGCAGTTGATGTGTTTTGCACTTCTGTTACAGGGATATCTCCAATATAAGATTATCTAGTGCAGTTGATGTGTTTTGCACTTCTGTTACAGGGAATTGTACAATATAAGATTATCTAGTGCAGTTGATGTGTTTTGCACTTCTGTTACAGGTAATTGTGCAATATAAGATTATCTAATGCAGTTGATGTGTTTAGCACTTCTGTTACAGGGAATTGTGCAATATAAGATTATCTAGTGCAGTTGATGTGTTTAGCACTTATGTTACAGGGAATTGTGCAATATAAGATTATCTAGTGCAGTTGATGTGTTTTGCACTTCTGTTACAGGGAATTGTGCAATATAAGATTATCTAGTGCAGTTGATGTGTTTTGCACTTCTGTTACAGGGAATTGTGCAATATAAGATTATCTAGTGCAGTTGATGTGTTTTGCACTTCTGTTACAGGGAATTGTGCAATATAAGATTATCTAGTGCATTTGATGTGTTTTGCACTTCTGTTACAGGGAATTGTGCAATATAAGATTATCTAGTGCAGTTTGATGTGTTTTGCACTTCTGTTACAGGGAATTGTGCAATATAAGATTATCTAGTGCAGTTGATGTGTTTTGCACTTCTGTTACAGGGAATTGTGCAATATAAGATTATCTAGTGCAGTTGAAGTGTTTTGCACTTCTGTTACAGGGAATTGTACAATATAAGATTATCTAGTGCAGTTGATGTGTTTAGCACTTCTGTTACAGGGGATATGTACAATATAAGTTTATCTAGTGCAGTTGATGTGTTTTGCACTTCTGTTACAGGGAATTGTACAATATAAGATTATCTAGTGCAGTTGATGTGTTTTGCACTTCTGTTACAGGGGATATGTACAATATAAGATTATCTAGTGCAGTTGATGTGTTTTGCACTTCTGTTACAGGGATATCTCCAATATAAGATTATCTAGTGCAGTTGATGTGTTTTGCACTTCTGTTACAGGTAATTGTGCAATATAAGATTATCTAGTGCAGTTGATGTGTTTAGCACTTCTGTTACAGGGAATTGTGCAATATAAGATTATCTAGTGCAGTTGATGTGTTTAGCACTTCTGTTACAGGGAATTGTGCAATATAAGATTATCTAGTGCAGTTGATGTGTTTAGCACTTCTGTTACAGGGAATTGTGCAATATAAGATTATCTAGTGCAGTTGATGTGTTTTGCACTTCTGTTACAGGGGATTGTGCAATATAAAATTATCTAGTGCAGTTGATGTGTTTTGCACTTCTGTTACAGGGGATTGTGCAATATAAGATTATCTAGTGCAGTTGATGTGTTTTGCACTTCTGTTACAGGGAATTGTGCAATATAAGATTATCTAGTGCAGTTGATGTGTTTTGCACTTCTGTTACAGGGAATTGTGCAATATAAGATTATCTAGTGCAGTTGATGTGTTTAGCACTTCTGTTACAGGGAATTGTGCAATATAAGATTATCTAGTGCAGTTGATGTGTTTAGCACTTCTGTTACAGGGAATTGTGCAATATAAGATTATCTAGTGCAGTTGATGTGTTTTGCACTTCTGTTACAGGGAATTGTACAATATAAGATTATCTAGTGCAGTTGATGTGTTTTGCACTTCTGTTACAGGGAATTGTACAATATAAGATTATCTAGTGCAGTTGATGTGTTTTGCACTTCTGTTACAGGTAATTGTACAATATAAGATTATCTAGTGCAGTTGATGTGTTTAGCACTTCTGTTACAGGGGATATGTACAATATAAGATTATCTAGTGCAGTTGATGTGTTTTGCACTTCTGTTACAGGGAATTGTACAATATAAGATTATCTAGTGCAGTTGATGTGTTTTGCACTTCTGTTACAGGGGATATGTACAATATAAGATTATCTAGTGCAGTTGATGTGTTTTGCACTTCTGTTACAGGGATATCTCCAATATAAGATTATCTAGTGCAGTTGATGTGTTTTGCACTTCTGTTACAGGGAATTGTACAATATAAGATTATCTAGTGCAGTTGATGTGTTTTGCACTTCTGTTACAGGTAATTGTGCAATATAAGATTATCTAGTGCAGTTGATGTGTTTAGCACTTCTGTTACAGGGAATTGTGCAATATAAGATTATCTAGTGCAGTTGATGTGTTTAGCACTTCTATTACAGGGAATTGTGCAATATAAGATTATCTAGTGCAGTTGATGTGTTTAGCACTTCTGTTACAGGGAATTGTGCAATATAAGATTATCTAGTGCAGTTGATGTGTTTAGCACTTCTGTTATAGGGAATTGTGCAATATAAGATTATCTAGTGCAGTTGATGTGTTTTGCACTTCTGTTACAGGGAATTGTGCAATATAAGATTATCTAGTGCAGTTGATGTGTTTTGCACTTCTGTTACAGGGAATTGTACAATATAAGATTATCTAGTGCAGTTGATGTGTTTTGCACTTCTGTTACAGGGAATTGTGCAATATAAGATTATCTAGTGCAGTTGATGTGTTTTGCACTTCTGTTACAGTGAATTGTGCAATATAAGATTATCTAGTGCAGTTGATGTGTTTTGCACTTCTGTTACAGGGATTTGTGCAATATAATATTATCTAGTGCAGTTGATGTGTTTTGCACTTCTGTTACAGCGATTTGTGCAATATAAGATTATCTAGTGCAGTTGATGTGTTTTGCACTTCTGTTACAGGGAATTGTGCAATCTAAGATTATCTAGTGCAGTTGATGTGTTTTGCACTTCTGTTACAGGGAATTGTGCAATCTAAGATTGTCTAGTGCAGTTGATGTGTTTTGCACTTCTGTTACAGGGAATTGTGCAATCTAAGATTATCTAGTGCAGTTGATGTGTTTTGCACTTCGGTTACAGGGAATTGTGCAATCTAAGATTATCTAGTGCAGTTGATGTGTTTTGCACTTCTGTTACAGGGAATTGTGCAATCTAAGATTATCTAGTGCAGTTGATGTGTTTTGCACTTCTGTTACAGGGAATTGTGCAATATAAGATTATCTAGTGCAGTTGATGTGTTTTGCACTTCTGTTACAGGGATATGTGCAATATAAGATTATCTAGTGCAGTTTATGTGTTTTACACTTCTGTTACAGGGAATTGTGCAATATAACATTATCTAGTGCAGTTGATGTGTTTTGCACTTCTGTTACAGGGATTTGTGCAATATAACATTATCTAGTGCAGTTGATGTGTTTTGCACTTCTGTTACAGGGAATTGTGCAATCTAAGATTATCTAGTGCAGTTGATGTGTTTTGCACTTCTGTTACAGGGAATTGTGCAATCTAAGATTATCTAGTGCAGTTGATGTGTTTTGCACTTCTGTTACAGAGAATTGTGCAATCTAAGATTATCTAGTGCAGTTGATGTGTTTTGCACTTCTGTTACAGGGAATTGTGCAATCTAAGATTATCTAGTGCAGTTGATGTGTTTTGCACTTCTGTTACAGGGAATTGTGCAATCTAAGATTATCTAGTGCAGTTGATGTGTTTTGCACTTCTGTTACAGGGAATTGTGCAATATAAGATTATCTAGTGCAGTTGATGTGTTTTGCACTTCTGTTACAGGGAATTGTGCAATCTAAGATTATCTAGTGCAGTTGAAGTGTTTTGCACTTCTTTTACAGGGAATTGTACAATATAAGATTATCTAGTGCAGTTGATGTGTTTTGCACTTCTGTTACAGGTAATTGTACAATATAAGATTATCTAGTGCAGTTGATGTGTTTAGCACTTCTGTTACAGGGGATATGTACAATATAAGATTATCTAGTGCAGTTGATGTGTTTTGCACTTCTGTTACAGGGAATTGTACAATATAAGATTATCTAGTGCAGTTGATGTGTTTTGCACTTCTGTTACAGGGGATATGTACAATATAAGATTATCTAGTGCAGTTGATGTGTTTTGCACTTCTGTTACAGGGATATCTCCAATATAAGATTATCTAGTGCAGTTGATGTGTTTTGCACTTCTGTTACAGGGAATTGTACAATATAAGATTATCTAGTGCAGTTGATGTGTTTTGCACTTCTGTTACAGGTAATTGTGCAATATAAGATTATCTAGTGCAGTTGATGTGTTTAGCACTTCTGTTACAGGGAATTGTGCAATATAAGATTATCTAGTGCAGTTGATGTGTTTAGCACTTCTGTTACAGGGAATTGTGCAATATAAGATTATCTAGTGCAGTTGATGTGTTTTGCACTTCTGTTACAGGGGATTGTGCAATATAAAATTATCTAGTGCAGTTGATGTGTTTTGCACTTCTGTTACAGGGAATTGTGCAATATAAGATTATCTAGTGCAGTTGATGTGTTTTGCACTTCTGTTACAGGGAATTGTGCAATCTAAGATTATCTAGTGCAGTTGATGTGTTTTGCACTTCTGTTACAGGGAATTGTGCAATCTAAGATTATCTAGTGCAGTTGATGTGTTTTGCACTTCTGTTACAGGGAATTGTGCAATCTAAGATTATCTAGTGCAGTTGATGTGTTTTGCACTTCTGTTACAGGGAATTGTGCAATATAAGATTATCTAGTGCAGTTGATGTGTTTTGCACTTCTGTTACTGGGGATATGTGCAATATAAGATTATCTAGTGCAGTTGATGTGTTTTGCACTTCTGTTAAGGGAATTGTGCAATATAAGATTATCTAGTGCAGTTGATGTGTTTTGCACTTCTGTTACAGGGAATTGTGCAATATAAGATTATCTAGTGCAGTTGATGTGTTTAGCACTTCTGTTACTGGGAATTGTGCAATGTAAGATTATCTAGTGCAGTTGATGTGTTTAGAACTTCTGTTACAAGGAATTGTACAATATAAGATTATCTAGTGTAGTTGATGTGTTTTGCACTTCTGTTACAGGGGATTGTGCAATATAAAATTATCTAGTGCAGTTGATGTGTTTTGCACTTCTGTTACAGGGAATTGTGCAATATAAGATTATCTAGTGCAGTTGATGTGTTTTGCACTTCTGTTACAGGGAATTGTGCAATATAAGATTATCTAGTGCAGTTGATGTGTTTTGCACTTCTGTTACAGGGAATTGTGCAATATAAGATTATCTAGTGCATTTGATGTGTTTTGCACTTCTGTTACAGGGAATTGTGCAATGTCAGATTATCTAGTGCAGTTGATGTGTTTTGCACTTCTGTTACAGGGAATTGTGCAATATAAGATTATCTAGTGCAGTTGATGTGTTTTGCACTTCTGTTACAGGGAATTGTACAATATAAGATTATCTAGTGCAGTTGATGTGTTTTGCACTTCTGTTACAGGGAATTGTACAATATAAGATTATCTAGTGCAGTTGATGTGTTTTGCACTTCTGTTACAGGTAATTGTACAATATAAGATTATCTAGTGCAGTTGATGTGTTTTGCACTTCTGTTACAGGGATATCTCCAATATAAGATTATCTAGTGCAGTTGATGTGTTTTGCACTTCTGTTACAGGGAATTGTACAATATAAGATTATCTAGTGCAGTTGATGTGTTTTGCACTTCTGTTACAGGTAATTGTGCAATATAAGATTATCTAATGCAGTTGATGTGTTTAGCACTTCTGTTACAGGGAATTGTGCAATATAAGATTATCTAGTGCAGTTGATGTGTTTAGCACTTCTGTTACAGGGAATTGTGCAATATAAGATTATCTAGTGCAGTTGATGTGTTTTGCACTTCTGTTACAGGGAATTGTGCAATATAAGATTATCTAGTGCAGTTGATGTGTTTTGCACTTCTGTTACAGGGAATTGTGCAATATAAGATTATCTAGTGCAGTTGATGTGTTTTGCACTTCTGTTACAGGGAATTGTGCAATATAAGATTATCTAGTGCATTTGATGTGTTTTGCACTTCTGTTACAGGGAATTGTGCAATATAAGATTATCTAGTGCAGTTGATGTGTTTTGCACTTCTGTTACAGGGAATTGTGCAATATAAGATTATCTAGTGCAGTTGATGTGTTTTGCACTTCTGTTACAGGGAATTGTGCAATATAAGATTATCTAGTGCAGTTGAAGTGTTTTGCACTTCTGTTACAGGGAATTGTACAATATAAGATTATCTAGTGCAGTTGATGTGTTTAGCACTTCTGTTACAGGGGATATGTACAATATAAGTTTATCTAGTGCAGTTGATGTGTTTTGCACTTCTGTTACAGGGAATTGTACAATATAAGATTATCTAGTGCAGTTGATGTGTTTTGCACTTCTGTTACAGGGGATATGTACAATATAAGATTATCTAGTGCAGTTGATGTGTTTTGCACTTCTGTTACAGGGATATCTCCAATATAAGATTATCTAGTGCAGTTGATGTGTTTTGCACTTCTGTTACAGGGAATTGTACAATATAAGATTATCTAGTGCAGTTGATGTGTTTTGCACTTCTGTTACAGGTAATTGTGCAATATAAGATTATCTAGTGCAGTTGATGTGTTTAGCACTTCTGTTACAGGGAATTGTGCAATATAAGATTATCTAGTGCAGTTGATGTGTTTAGCACTTCTGTTACAGGGAATTGTGCAATATAAGATTATCTAGTGCAGTTGATGTGTTTAGCACTTCTGTTACAGGGAATTGTGCAATATAAGATTATCTAGTGCAGTTGATGTGTTTTGCACTTCTGTTACAGGGGATTGTGCAATATAAAATTATCTAGTGCAGTTGATGTGTTTTGCACTTCTGTTACAGGGGATTGTGCAATATAAGATTATCTAGTGCAGTTGATGTGTTTTGCACTTCTGTTACAGGGAATTGTGCAATATAAGATTATCTAGTGCAGTTGATGTGTTTTGCACTTCTGTTACAGGGAATTGTGCAATATAAGATTATCTAGTGCAGTTGATGTGTTTAGCACTTCTGTTACAGGGAATTGTGCAATATAAGATTATCTAGTGCAGTTGATGTGTTTAGCACTTCTGTTACAGGGAATTGTGCAATATAAGATTATCTAGTGCAGTTGATGTGTTTTGCACTTCTGTTACAGGGAATTGTACAATATAAGATTATCTAGTGCAGTTGATGTGTTTTGCACTTCTGTTACAGGGAATTGTACAATATAAGATTATCTAGTGCAGTTGATGTGTTTTGCACTTCTGTTACAGGTAATTGTACAATATAAGATTATCTAGTGCAGTTGATGTGTTTAGCACTTCTGTTACAGGGGATATGTACAATATAAGATTATCTAGTGCAGTTGATGTGTTTTGCACTTCTGTTACAGGGAATTGTACAATATAAGATTATCTAGTGCAGTTGATGTGTTTTGCACTTCTGTTACAGGGGATATGTACAATATAAGATTATCTAGTGCAGTTGATGTGTTTTGCACTTCTGTTACAGGGATATCTCCAATATAAGATTATCTAGTGCAGTTGATGTGTTTTGCACTTCTGTTACAGGGAATTGTACAATATAAGATTATCTAGTGCAGTTGATGTGTTTTGCACTTCTGTTACAGGTAATTGTGCAATATAAGATTATCTAGTGCAGTTGATGTGTTTAGCACTTCTGTTACAGGGAATTGTGCAATATAAGATTATCTAGTGCAGTTGATGTGTTTAGCACTTCTATTACAGGGAATTGTGCAATATAAGATTATCTAGTGCAGTTGATGTGTTTAGCACTTCTGTTACAGGGAATTGTGCAATATAAGATTATCTAGTGCAGTTGATGTGTTTAGCACTTCTGTTATAGGGAATTGTGCAATATAAGATTATCTAGTGCAGTTGATGTGTTTTGCACTTCTGTTACAGGGAATTGTGCAATATAAGATTATCTAGTGCAGTTGATGTGTTTTGCACTTCTGTTACAGGGAATTGTACAATATAAGATTATCTAGTGCAGTTGATGTGTTTTGCACTTCTGTTACAGGGAATTGTGCAATATAAGATTATCTAGTGCAGTTGATGTGTTTTGCACTTCTGTTACAGTGAATTGTGCAATATAAGATTATCTAGTGCAGTTGATGTGTTTTGCACTTCTGTTACAGGGATTTGTGCAATATAACATTATCTAGTGCAGTTGATGTGTTTTGCACTTCTGTTACAGGGATTTGTGCAATATAAGATTATCTAGTGCAGTTGATGTGTTTTGCACTTCTGTTACAGGGAATTGTGCAATCTAAGATTATCTAGTGCAGTTGATGTGTTTTGCACTTCTGTTACAGGGAATTGTGCAATCTAAGATTGTCTAGTGCAGTTGATGTGTTTTGCACTTCTGTTACAGGGAATTGTGCAATCTAAGATTATCTAGTGCAGTTGATGTGTTTTGCACTTCGGTTACAGGGAATTGTGCAATCTAAGATTATCTAGTGCAGTTGATGTGTTTTGCACTTCTGTTACAGGGAATTGTGCAATCTAAGATTATCTAGTGCAGTTGATGTGTTTTGCACTTCTGTTACAGGGAATTGTGCAATATAAGATTATCTAGTGCAGTTGATGTGTTTTGCACTTCTGTTACAGGGATATGTGCAATATAAGATTATCTAGTGCAGTTTATGTGTTTTACACTTCTGTTACAGGGAATTGTGCAATATAACATTATCTAGTGCAGTTGATGTGTTTTGCACTTCTGTTACAGGGATTTGTGCAATATAACATTATCTAGTGCAGTTGATGTGTTTTGCACTTCTGTTACAGGGAATTGTGCAATCTAAGATTATCTAGTGCAGTTGATGTGTTTTGCACTTCTGTTACAGGGAATTGTGCAATCTAAGATTATCTAGTGCAGTTGATGTGTTTTGCACTTCTGTTACAGGGAATTGTGCAATCTAAGATTATCTAGTGCAGTTGATGTGTTTTGCACTTCTGTTACAGGGAATTGTGCAATCTAAGATTATCTAGTGCAGTTGATGTGTTTTGCACTTCTGTTACAGGGAATTGTGCAATATAAGATTATCTAGTGCAGTTGATGTGTTTTGCACTTCTGTTACAGGGAATTGTGCAATCTAAGATTATCTAGTGCAGTTGAAGTGTTTTGCACTTCTGTTACAGGGAATTGTACAATATAAGATTATCTAGTGCAGTTGATGTGTTTTGCACTTCTGTTACAGGTAATTGTACAATATAAGATTATCTAGTGCAGTTGATGTGTTTAGCACTTCTGTTACAGGGGATATGTACAATATAAGATTATCTAGTGCAGTTGATGTGTTTTGCACTTCTGTTACAGGGAATTGTACAATATAAGATTATCTAGTGCAGTTGATGTGTTTTGCACTTCTGTTACAGGGGATATGTACAATATAAGATTATCTAGTGCAGTTGATGTGTTTTGCACTTCTGTTACAGGGATATCTCCAATATAAGATTATCTAGTGCAGTTGATGTGTTTTGCACTTCTGTTACAGGGAATTGTACAATATAAGATTATCTAGTGCAGTTGATGTGTTTTGCACTTCTGTTACAGGGAATTGTGCAATATAAGATTATCTAGTGCAGTTGATGTGTTTTGCACTTCTGTTACAGGGAATTGTGCAATATAAGATTATCTAGTGCAGTTGATGTGTTTTGCACTTCTGTTACAGGGAATTGTGCAATATAAGATTATCTAGTGCAGTTGATGTGTTTTGCACTTCTGTTACAGGGAATTGTGCAATATAAGATTATCTAGTGCATTTGATGTGTTTTGCACTTCTGTTACAGGGAATTGGGCAATATAAGATTATCTAGTGCATTTGATGTGTTTTGCACTTCTGTTACAGGGAATTGTGCAATATAAGATTATCTAGTGCAGTTGATGTGTTTTGCACTTCTGTTACAGGGAATTGTGCAATATAAGATTATCTAGTGCAGTTGATGTGTTTTGCACTTCTGTTACAGGGAATTGTGCAATATAAGATTATCTAGTGCAGTTGAAGTGTTTTGCACTTCTGTTACAGGGAATTGTACAATATAAGATTATCTAGTGCAGTTGATGTGTTTTGCACTTCTGTTACAGGTAATTGTACAATATAAGATTATCTAGTGCAGTTGATGTGTTTAGCACTTCTGTTACAGGGGATATGTACAATATAAGATTATCTAGTGCAGTTGATGTGTTTTGCACTTCTGTTACAGGGAATTGTACAATATGAGATTATCTAGTGCAGTTGATGTGTTTTGCACTTCTGTTACAGGGAATTGTACAATATAAGATTATCTAGTGCAGTTGATGTGTTTTGCACTTCTGTTACAGGGGATATGTACAATATAAGATTATCTAGTGCAGTTGATGTGTTTTGCACTTCTGTTACAGGGATATCTCCAATATAAGATTATCTAGTGCAGTTGATGTGTTTTGCACTTCTGTTACAGGGAATTGTACAATATAAGATTATCTAGTGCAGTTGATGTGTTTTGCTCTTCTGTTACAGGGAATTGTGCAATATAAGATTATCTAGTGCAGTTGATGTGTTTAGCACTTCTGTTACAGGGAATTGTGCAATATAAGATTATCTAGTGCAGTTGATGTGTTTAGCACTTCTGTTACAGGGAATTGTTCAATATAAGATTATCTAGTGCAGTTGATGTGTTTAACACTTCTGTAACAGGGAATTGTGCAATATAAGATTATCTAGTGCAGTTGATGTGTTTTGCACTTCTGTTACAGGGGATTGTGCAATATAAAATTATCTAGTGCAGTTGATGTGCTTTGCACTTCTGTTACAGGGAATTGTGCAATATAAGATTATCTAGTGCAGTTGATGTGTTTTGCACTTCTGTTGCAGGGAATTGTGCAATATAAGATTATCTAGTGCAGTTGATGTGTTTTGCACTTCTGTTACAGGGAATTGTACAATATAAGATTATCTAGTGCAGTTGATGTGTTTTGCACTTCTGTTACAGGTAATTGTGCAATATAAGATTATCTAGTGCAGTTGATGTGTTTAGAACTTCTGTTACAGGGAATTGTGCAATATAAGATTATCTAGTGCAGTTGATGTGTTTAGCTCTTCTGTTACAGGGAATTGTGCAATATAAGATTATCTAGTGCAGTTGATGTGTTTAGCACTTCTGTTACAGGGAATTGTGCAATATAAGATTATCTAGTGCAGTTGATGTGTTTAGCACTTCTGTTACAGGGAATTGTGCAATATAAGATTATCTAGTGCAGTTGATGTGTTTTGCACTTCTGTTACAGGGAATTGTACAATATAAGATTATCTAGTGCAGTTGATGTGTTTTGCACTTCTGTTACAGGGAATTGTACAATATAAGATTATCTAGTGCAGTTGATGTGTTTTGCACTTCTGTTACAGGTAATTGTACAATATAAGATTATCTAGTGCAGTTGATGTGTTTAGCACTTCTGTTACAGGGGATATGTACAATATAAGATTATCTAGTGCAGTTGATGTGTTTTGCACTTCTGTTACAGGGAATTGTACAATATAAGATTATCTAGTGCAGTTGATGTGTTTTGCACTTCTGTTACAGGGGATATGTACAATATAAGATTATCTAGTGCAGTTGATGTGTTTTGCACTTCTGTTACAGGGATATCTCCAATATAAGATTATCTAGTGCAGTTGATGTGTTTTGCACTTCTGTTACAGGGAATTGTACAATATAAGATTATCTAGTGCAGTTGATGTGTTTTGCACTTCTGTTACATGTTATTGTGCAATATAAGATTATCTAGTGCAGTTGATGTGTTTAGCACTTCTGTTACAGGGAATTGTGCAATATAAGATTATCTAGTGCAGTTGATGTGTTTAGCACTTCTGTTACAGGGAATTGTGCAATATAAGATTATCTAGTGCAGTTGATGTGTTTAGCACTTCTGTTACAGGGAATTGTGCAATATAAGATTATCTAGTGCAGTTGATGTGTTTAGCACTTCTGTTATAGGGAATTGTGCAATATAAGATTATCTAGTGCAGTTGATGTGTTTTGCACTTCTGTTACAGGGAATTGTGCAATATAAGATTATCTAGTGCAGTTGATGTGTTTTGCACTTCTGTTACAGGGAATTGTGCAATATAAGATTATCTAGTGCAGTTGATGTGTTTTGCACTTCTGTTACAGGGAATTGTGCAATATAAGATTATCTAGTGCAGTTGATGTGTTTTGCACTTCTGTTACAGTGAATTGTGCAATATAAGATTATCTAGTGCAGTTGATGTGTTTTGCACTTCTGTTACAGTGAATTGTGCAATATAAGATTATCTAGTGCAGTTGATGTGTTTTGCACTTCTGTTACAGGGATTTGTGCAATATAACATTATCTAGTGCAGTTGATGTGTTTTGCACTTCTGTTACAGGGATTTGTGCAATATAAGATTATCTAGTGCAGTTGATGTGTTTTGCACTTCTGTTACAGGGAATTGTGCAATCTAAGATTATCTAGTGCAGTTGATGTGTTTTGCACTTCTGTTACAGGGAATTGTGCAATCTAAGATTATCTAGTGCAGTTGATGTGTTTTGCACTTCTGTTACAGGGAATTGTGCAATCTAAGATTATCTAGTGCAGTTGATGTGTTTTGCACTTCTGTTACAGGGAATTGTGCAATCTAAGATTATCTAGTGCAGTTGATGTGTTTTGCAATTCTGTTACAGGGAATTGTGCAATATAAGATTATCTAGTGCAGTTGATGTGTTTTGCACTTCTGTTACAGGGATATGTGCAATATAAGATTATCTAGTGCAGTTGATGTGTTTTACACTTCTGTTACAGGGAATTGTGCAATATAACATTATCTAGTGCAGTTGATGTGTTTTGCACTTCTGTTACAGGGAATTGTGCAATCTAAGATTATCTAGTGCAGTTGATGTGTTTTGCACTTCTGTTACAGGGAATTGTGCAATCTAAGATTATCTAGTGCAGTTGATGTGTTTTGCACTTCTGTTACAGGGAATTGTGCAATATAAGATTATCTAGTGCAGTTGATGTGTTTTGCACTTCTGTTACTGGGGATATGTGCAATATTAGATTATCTAGTGCAGTTGATGTGTTTTGCACTTCTGTTAAGGGAATTGTGCAATATAAGATTATCTAGTGCAGTTGATGTGTTTTGCACTTCTGTTACAGGGAATTGTGCAATGTAAGATTATCTAGTGCAGTTGATGTGTTTTGCACTTCTGTTACAGGGAATTGTGCAATATAAGATTATCTAGTGCAGTTGATGTGTTTTGCACTTCTGTTACAGGGAATTGTACAATATAAGATTATCTAGTGCAGTTGATGTGTTTTGCACTTCTGTTACAGGGAATTGTACAATATAAGATAATCTAGTGCAGTTGATGTGTTTTGCACTTCTGTTACAGGGAATTGTGCAATATAAGATTATCTAGTGCAGTTGATGTGTTTTGCACTTCTGTTACAGGGAATTGTGCAATATAAGATTATCTAGTGCAGTTGATGTGTTTTGCACTTCTGTTACAGGGAATTGTACAATATAAGATTATCTAGTGCAGTTGATGTGTTTTGCACTTCTGTTACAGGGAATTGTACAATATAAGATTATCTAGTGCAGTTGATGTGTTTTGCACTTCTGTTACAGGTAATTGTACAATATAAGATTATCTAGTGCAGTTGATGTGTTTTGCACTTCTGTTACAGGGATATCTCCAATATAAGATTATCTAGTGCAGTTGATGTGTTTTGCACTTCTGTTACAGGGAATTGTACAATATAAGATTATCTAGTGCAGTTGATGTGTTTTGCACTTCTGTTACAGGTAATTGTGCAATATAAGATTATCTAGTGCAGTTGATGTGTTTAGCACTTCTGTTACAGGGAATTGTGCAATATAAGATTATCTAGTGCAGTTGATGTGTTTAGCACTTCTGTTACAGGGAATTGTGCAATATAAGATTATCTAGTGCAGTTGATGTGTTTTGCACTTCTGTTACAGGGAATTGTGCAATATAAGATTATCTAGTGCAGTTGATGTGTTTTGCACTTCTGTTACAGGGAATTGTGCAATATAAGATTATCTAGTGCATTTGATGTGTTTTGCACTTCTGTTACAGGGAATTGTGCAATATAAGATTATCTAGTGCATTTGATGTGTTTTGCACTTCTGTTACAGGGAATTGTGCAATATAAGATTATCTAGTGCAGTTGATGTGTTTTGCACTTCTGTTACAGGGAATTGTGCAATATAAGATTATCTAGTGCAGTTGATGTGTTTTGCACTTCTGTTACAGGGAATTGTGCAATATAAGATTATCTAGTGCAGTTGAAGTGTTTTGCACTTCTGTTACAGGGAATTGTACAATATAAGATTATCTAGTGCAGTTGATGTGTTTTGCACTTCTGTTACAGGTAATTGTACAATATAAGATTATCTAGTGCAGTTGATGTGTTTAGCACTTCTGTTACAGGGAATTGTACAATATAAGATTATCTAGTGCAGTTGATGTGTTTTGCACTTCTGTTACAGGGGATATGTACAATATAAGATTATCTAGTGCAGTTGATGTGTTTTGCACTTCTGTTACAGGGATATCTCCAATATAAGATTATCTAGTGCAGTTGATGTGTTTTGCACTTCTGTTACAGGGAATTGTACAATATAAGATTATCTAGTGCAGTTGATGTGTTTTGCACTTCTGTTACAGGTAATTGTGCAATATAAGATTATCTAGTGCAGTTGATGTGTTTAGCACTTCTGTTACAGGGAATTGTGCAATATAAGATTATCTAGTGCAGTTGATGTGTTTTGCACTTCTGTTACAGGGATATGTGCAATATAAGATTATCTAGTGCAGTTGATGTGTTTTACACTTCTGTTACAGGGAATTGTGCAATATAACATTATCTAGTGCAGTTGATGTGTTTTGCACTTCTGTTACAGGGATTTGTGCAATATAACATTATCTAGTGCAGTTGATGTGTTTTGCACTTCTGTTACAGGGAATTGTGCAATCTAAGATTATCTAGTGCAGTTGATGTGTTTTGCACTTCTGTTACAGTGAATTGTGCAATATAAGATTATCTAGTGCAGTTGATGTGTTTTGCACTTCTGTTACAGTGAATTGTGCAATATAAGATTATCTAGTGCAGTTGATGTGTTTTGCACTTCTGTTACAGGGATTTGTGCAATATAACATTATCTAGTGCAGTTGATGTGTTTTGCACTTCTGTTACAGGGATTTGTGCAATATAAGATTATCTAGTGCAGTTGATGTGTTTTGCACTTCTGTTACAGGGAATTGTGCAATCTAAGATTATCTAGTGCAGTTGATGTGTTTTGCACTTCTGTTACTGGGGATATGTGCAATATAAGATTATCTAGTGCAGTTGATGTGTTTTGCACTTCTGTTAAGGGAATTGTGCAATATAAGATTATCTAGTGCAGTTGATGTGTTTTGCACTTCTGTTACAGGGAATTGTGCAATATAAGATTATCTAGTGCAGTTGATGTGTTTAGCACTTCTGTTACAGGGAATTGTGCAATATAAGATTATCTAGTGCAGTTGATGTGTTTAGCACTTCTGTTACAGGGAATTGTACAATATAAGATTATCTAGTGTAGTTGATGTGTTTTGCACTTCTGTTACAGGGGATTGTGCAATATAAAATTATCTAGTGCAGTTGATGTGTTTTGCACTTCTGTTACAGGGAATTGTGCAATATAAGATTATCTAGTGCAGTTGATGTGTTTTGCACTTCTGTTACAGGGAATTGTGCAATATAAGATTATCTAGTGCAGTTGATGTGTTTTGCACTTCTGTTACAGGGAATTGTGCAATATAAGATTATCTAGTGCATTTGATGTGTTTTGCACTTCTGTTACAGGGAATTGTGCAATGTAAGATTATCTAGTGCAGTTGATGTGTTTTGCACTTCTGTTACAGGGAATTGTGCAATATAAGATTATCTAGTGCAGTTGATGTGTTTTGCACTTCTGTTACAGGGAATTGTACAATATAAGATTATCTAGTGCAGTTGATGTGTTTTGCACTTCTGTTACAGGGAATTGTACAATATAAGATTATCTAGTGCAGTTGATGTGTTTTGCACTTCTGTTACAGGTAATTGTACAATATAAGATTATCTAGTGCAGTTGATGTGTTTTGCACTTCTGTTACAGGGATATCTCCAATATAAGATTATCTAGTGCAGTTGATGTGTTTTGCACTTCTGTTACAGGGAATTGTACAATATAAGATTATCTAGTGCAGTTGATGTGTTTTGCACTTCTGTTACAGGTAATTGTGCAATATAAGATTATCTAGTGCAGTTGATGTGTTTAGCACTTCTGTTACAGGGAATTGTGCAATATAAGATTATCTAGTGCAGTTGATGTGTTTAGCACTTCTGTTACAGGGAATTGTGCAATATAAGATTATCTAGTGCAGTTGATGTGTTTTGCACTTCTGTTACAGTGAATTGTGCAATATAAGATTATCTAGTGCAGTTGATGTGTTTTGCACTTCTGTTACAGTGAATTGTGCAATATAAGATTATCTAGTGCAGTTGATGTGTTTTGCACTTCTGTTACAGGGATTTGTGCAATATAACATTATCTAGTGCAGTTGATGTGTTTTGCACTTCTGTTACAGGGATTTGTGCAATATAAGATTATCTAGTGCAGTTGATGTGTTTTGCACTTCTGTTACAGGGAATTGTGCAATCTAAGATTATCTAGTGCAGTTGATGTGTTTTGCACTTCTGTTACAGGGAATTGTGCAATCTAAGATTATCTAGTGCAGTTGATGTGTTTTGCACTTCTGTTACAGGGAATTGTGCAATCTAAGATTATCTAGTGCAGTTGATGTGTTTTGCACTTCTGTTACAGGGAATTGTGCAATCTAAGATTATCTAGTGCAGTTGATGTGTTTTGCACTTCTGTTACAGGGAATTGTGCAATATAAGATTATCTAGTGCAGTTGATGTGTTTTGCACTTCTGTTACAGGGATATGTGCAATATAAGATTATCTAGCGCAGTTGATGTGTTTTACACTTCTGTTACAGGGAATTGTGCAATATAACATTATCTAGTGCAGTTGATGTGTTTTGCACTTCTGTTACAGGGATTTGTGCAATATAACATTATCTAGTGCAGTTGATGTGTTTTGCACTTCTGTTACAGGGAATTGTGCAATCTAAGATTATCTAGTGCAGTTGATGTGTTTTGCACTTCTGTTACAGGGAATTGTGCAATCTAAGATTATCTAGTGCAGTTGATGTGTTTTGCACTTCTGTTACAGGGAATTGTGCAATCTAAGATTATCTAGTGCAGTTGATGTGTTTTGCACTTCTGTTACAGGGAATTGTGCAATCTAAGATTATCTAGTGCAGTTGATGTGTTTTGCACTTCTGTTACAGGGAATTGTGCAATATAAGATTATCTAGTGCAGTTGATGTGTTTTGCACTTCTGTTACTGGGGATATGTGCAATATAAGATTATCTAGTGCAGTTGATGTGTTTTGCACTTCTGTTAAGGGAATTGTGCAATATAAGATTATCTAGTGCAGTTGATGTGTTTTGCACTTCTGTTACAGGGAATTGTGCAATATAAGATTATCTAGTGCAGTTGATGTGTTTAGCACTTCTGTTACAGGGAATTGTGCAATATAAGATTATCTAGTGCAGTTGATGTGTTTAGCACTTCTGTTACAGGGAATTGTACAATATAAGATTATCTAGTGTAGTTGATGTGTTTTGCACTTCTGTTACAGGGGATTGTGCAATATAAAATTATCTAGTGCAGTTGATGTGTTTAGCACTTCTGTTACAGGGAATTGTGCAATATAAGATTATCTAGTGCAGTTGATGTGTTTTGCACTACTGTTACAGGGAATTGTACAATATAAGATTATCTAGTGCAGTTGATGTGTTTTGCACTTCTGTTACAGGTAATTGTACAATATAAGATTATCTAGTGCAGTTGATGTGTTTTGCACTTCTGTTACAGGGATATCTCCAATATAAGATTATCTAGTGCAGTTGATGTGTTTTGCACTTCTGTTACAGGGAATTGTACAATATAAGATTATCTAGTGCAGTTGATGTGTTTTGCACTTCTGTTACAGGTAATTGTGCAATATAAGATTATCTAGTGCAGTTGATGTGTTTAGCACTTCTGTTACAGGGAATTGTGCAATATAAGATTATCTAGTGCAGTTGATGTGTTTAGCACTTCTGTTACAGGGAATTGTGCAATATAAGATTATCTAGTGCAGTTGATGTGTTTAGCACTTCTGTTACAGGGAATTGTGCAATATAAGATTATCTAGTGCAGTTGATGTGTTTAGCACTTCTGTTACAGGGAATTGTGCAATATAAGATTATCTAGTGCAGTTGATGTGTTTTGCACTTCTGTTACAGTGAATTGTGCAATATAAGATTATCTAGTGCAGTTGATGTGTTTTGCACTTCTGTTACAGTGAATTGTGCAATATAAGATTATCTAGTGCAGTTGATGTGTTTTGCACTTCTGTTACAGGGATTTGTGCAATATAACATTATCTAGTGCAGTTGATGTGTTTTGCACTTCTGTTACAGGGATTTGTGCAATATAAGATTATCTAGTGCAGTTGATGTGTTTTGCACTTCTGTTACAGGGAATTGTGCAATCTAAGATTATCTAGTGCAGTTGATGTGTTTTGCACTTCTGTTACAGGGAATTGTGCAATCTAAGATTATCTAGTGCAGTTGATGTGTTTTGCACTTCTGTTACAGGGAATTGTGCAATTTAAGATTATCTAGTGCAGTTGATGTGTTTTGCACTTCTGTTACAGGGAATTGTGCAATCTAAGATTATCTAGTGCAGTTGATGTGTTTTGCACTTCTGTTACAGGGAATTGTGCAATCTAAGATTATCTAGTGCAGTTGATGTGTTTTGCACTTCTGTTACAGGGAATTGTGCAATCTAAGATTATCTAGTGCAGTTGATGTGTTTTGCACTTCTGTTACAGGGAATTGTGCAATATAAGATTATCTAGTGCAGTTGATGTGTTTTGCACTTCTGTTACTGGGGATATGTGCAATATTAGATTATCTAGTGCAGTTGATGTGTTTTGCACTTCTGTTAAGGGAATTGTGCAATATAAAGATTATCTAGTGCAGTTGATGTGTTTTGCACTTCTGTTACAGGGAATTGTGCAATATAAGATTATCTAGTGCAGTTGATGTGTTTAGCACTTCTGTTACAGGGAATTGTGCAATGTAAGATTATCTAGTGCAGTTGATGTGTTTAGAACTTCTGTTACAAGGAATTGTACAATATAAGATTATCTAGTGTAGTTGATGTGTTTTGCACTTCTGTTACAGGGGATTGTGCAATATAAAATTATCTAGTGCAGTTGATGTGTTTTGCACTTCTGTTACAGGGAATTGTGCAATATAAGATTATCTAGTGCAGTTGATGTGTTTTGCACTTCTGTTACAGGGAATTGTGCAATATAAGATTATCTAGTGCAGTTGATGTGTTTTGCACTTCTGTTACAGGGAATTGTGCAATATAAGATTATCTAGTGCATTTGATGTGTTTTGCACTTCTGTTACAGGGAATTGTGCAATGTAAGATTATCTAGTGCAGTTGATGTGTTTTGCACTTCTGTTACAGGGAATTGTGCAATATAAGATTATCTAGTGCAGTTGATGTGTTTTGCACTTCTGTTACAGGGAATTGTACAATATAAGATTATCTAGTGCAGTTGATGTGTTTTGCACTTCTGTTACAGGGAATTGTACAATATAAGATTATCTAGTGCAGTTGATGTGTTTTGCACTTCTGTTACAGGTAATTGTACAATATAAGATTATCTAGTGCAGTTGATGTGTTTTGCACTTCTGTTACAGGGATATCTCCAATATAAGATTATCTAGTGCAGTTGATGTGTTTTGCACTTCTGTTACAGGGAATTGTACAATATAAGATTATCTAGTGCAGTTGATGTGTTTTGCACTTCTGTTACAGGTAATTGTGCAATATAAGATTATCTAATGCAGTTGATGTGTTTAGCACTTCTGTTACAGGGAATTGTGCAATATAAGATTATCTAGTGCAGTTGATGTGTTTAGCACTTATGTTACAGGGAATTGTGCAATATAAGATTATCTAGTGCAGTTGATGTGTTTTGCACTTCTGTTACAGGGAATTGTGCAATATAAGATTATCTAGTGCAGTTGATGTGTTTTGCACTTCTGTTACAGGGAATTGTGCAATATAAGATTATCTAGTGCAGTTGATGTGTTTTGCACTTCTGTTACAGGGAATTGTGCAATATAAGATTATCTAGTGCATTTGATGTGTTTTGCACTTCTGTTACAGGGAATTGTGCAATATAAGATTATCTAGTGCAGTTGATGTGTTTTGCACTTCTGTTACAGGGAATTGTGCAATATAAGATTATCTAGTGCAGTTGATGTGTTTTGCACTTCTGTTACAGGGAATTGTGCAATATAAGATTATCTAGTGCAGTTGAAGTGTTTTGCACTTCTGTTACAGGGAATTGTACAATATAAGATTATCTAGTGCAGTTGATGTGTTTAGCACTTCTGTTACAGGGGATATGTACAATATAAGTTTATCTAGTGCAGTTGATGTGTTTTGCACTTCTGTTACAGGGAATTGTACAATATAAGATTATCTAGTGCAGTTGATGTGTTTTGCACTTCTGTTACAGGGGATATGTACAATATAAGATTATCTAGTGCAGTTGATGTGTTTTGCACTTCTGTTACAGGGATATCTCCAATATAAGATTATCTAGTGCAGTTGATGTGTTTTGCACTTCTGTTACAGGGAATTGTACAATATCAGATTATCTAGTGCAGTTGATGTGTTTTGCACTTCTGTTACAGGTAATTGTGCAATATAAGATTATCTAGTGCAGTTGATGTGTTTAGCACTTCTGTTACAGGGAATTGTGCAATATAAGATTATCTAGTGCAGTTGATGTGTTTAGCACTTCTGTTACAGGGAATTGTGCAATATAAGATTATCTAGTGCAGTTGATGTGTTTAGCACTTCTGTTACAGGGAATTGTGCAATATAAGATTATCTAGTGCAGTTGATGTGTTTTGCACTTCTGTTACAGGGGATTGTGCAATATAAAATTATCTAGTGCAGTTGATGTGTTTTGCACTTCTGTTACAGGGGATTGTGCAATATAAGATTATCTAGTGCAGTTGATGTGTTTTGCACTTCTGTTACAGGGAATTGTGCAATATAAGATTATCTAGTGCAGTTGATGTGTTTTGCACTTCTGTTACAGGGAATTGTGCAATATAAGATTATCTAGTGCAGTTGATGTGTTTAGCACTTCTGTTACAGGGAATTGTGCAATATAAGATTATCTAGTGCAGTTGATGTGTTTAGCACTTCTGTTACAGGGAATTGTGCAATATAAGATTATCTAGTGCAGTTGATGTGTTTTGCACTTCTGTTACAGGGAATTGTACAATATAAGATTATCTAGTGCAGTTGATGTGTTTTGCACTTCTGTTACAGGGAATTGTACAATATAAGATTATCTAGTGCAGTTGATGTGTTTTGCACTTCTGTTACAGGTAATTGTACAATATAAGATTATCTAGTGCAGTTGATGTGTTTAGCACTTCTGTTACAGGGGATATGTACAATATAAGATTATCTAGTGCAGTTGATGTGTTTTGCACTTCTGTTACAGGGAATTGTACAATATAAGATTATCTAGTGCAGTTGATGTGTTTTGCACTTCTGTTACAGGGGATATGTACAATATAAGATTATCTAGTGCAGTTGATGTGTTTTGCACTTCTGTTACAGGGATATCTCCAATATAAGATTATCTAGTGCAGTTGATGTGTTTTGCACTTCTGTTACAGGGAATTGTACAATATAAGATTATCTAGTGCAGTTGATGTGTTTTGCACTTCTGTTACAGGTAATTGTGCAATATAAGATTATCTAGTGCAGTTGATGTGTTTAGCACTTCTGTTACAGGGAATTGTGCAATATAAGATTATCTAGTGCAGTTGATGTGTTTAGCACTTCTATTACAGGGAATTGTGCAATATAAGATTATCTAGTGCAGTTGATGTGTTTAGCACTTCTGTTACAGGGAATTGTGCAATATAAGATTATCTAGTGCAGTTGATGTGTTTAGCACTTCTGTTATAGGGAATTGTGCAATATAAGATTATCTAGTGCAGTTGATGTGTTTTGCACTTCTGTTACAGGGAATTGTGCAATATAAGATTATCTAGTGCAGTTGATGTGTTTTGCACTTCTGTTACAGGGAATTGTACAATATAAGATTATCTAGTGCAGTTGATGTGTTTTGCACTTCTGTTACAGGGAATTGTGCAATATAAGATTATCTAGTGCAGTTGATGTGTTTTGCACTTCTGTTACAGTGAATTGTGCAATATAAGATTATCTAGTGCAGTTGATGTGTTTTGCACTTCTGTTACAGGGATTTGTGCAATATAATATTATCTAGTGCAGTTGATGTGTTTTGCACTTCTGTTACAGCGATTTGTGCAATATAAGATTATCTAGTGCAGTTGATGTGTTTTGCACTTCTGTTACAGGGAATTGTGCAATCTAAGATTATCTAGTGCAGTTGATGTGTTTTGCACTTCTGTTACAGGGAATTGTGCAATCTAAGATTGTCTAGTGCAGTTGATGTGTTTTGCACTTCTGTTACAGGGAATTGTGCAATCTAAGATTATCTAGTGCAGTTGATGTGTTTTGCACTTCGGTTACAGGGAATTGTGCAATCTAAGATTATCTAGTGCAGTTGATGTGTTTTGCACTTCTGTTACAGGGAATTGTGCAATCTAAGATTATCTAGTGCAGTTGATGTGTTTTGCACTTCTGTTACAGGGAATTGTGCAATATAAGATTATCTAGTGCAGTTGATGTGTTTTGCACTTCTGTTACAGGGATATGTGCAATATAAGATTATCTAGTGCAGTTTATGTGTTTTACACTTCTGTTACAGGGAATTGTGCAATATAACATTATCTAGTGCAGTTGATGTGTTTTGCACTTCTGTTACAGGGATTTGTGCAATATAACATTATCTAGTGCAGTTGATGTGTTTTGCACTTCTGTTACAGGGAATTGTGCAATCTAAGATTATCTAGTGCAGTTGATGTGTTTTGCACTTCTGTTACAGGGAATTGTGCAATCTAAGATTATCTAGTGCAGTTGATGTGTTTTGCACTTCTGTTACAGAGAATTGTGCAATCTAAGATTATCTAGTGCAGTTGATGTGTTTTGCACTTCTGTTACAGGGAATTGTGCAATCTAAGATTATCTAGTGCAGTTGATGTGTTTTGCACTTCTGTTACAGGGAATTGTGCAATCTAAGATTATCTAGTGCAGTTGATGTGTTTTGCACTTCTGTTACAGGGAATTGTGCAATATAAGATTATCTAGTGCAGTTGATGTGTTTTGCACTTCTGTTACAGGGAATTGTGCAATCTAAGATTATCTAGTGCAGTTGAAGTGTTTTGCACTTCTTTTACAGGGAATTGTACAATATAAGATTATCTAGTGCAGTTGATGTGTTTTGCACTTCTGTTACAGGTAATTGTACAATATAAGATTATCTAGTGCAGTTGATGTGTTTAGCACTTCTGTTACAGGGGATATGTACAATATAAGATTATCTAGTGCAGTTGATGTGTTTTGCACTTCTGTTACAGGGAATTGTACAATATAAGATTATCTAGTGCAGTTGATGTGTTTTGCACTTCTGTTACAGGGGATATGTACAATATAAGATTATCTAGTGCAGTTGATGTGTTTTGCACTTCTGTTACAGGGATATCTCCAATATAAGATTATCTAGTGCAGTTGATGTGTTTTGCACTTCTGTTACAGGGAATTGTACAATATAAGATTATCTAGTGCAGTTGATGTGTTTTGCACTTCTGTTACAGGTAATTGTGCAATATAAGATTATCTAGTGCAGTTGATGTGTTTAGCACTTCTGTTACAGGGAATTGTGCAATATAAGATTATCTAGTGCAGTTGATGTGTTTAGCACTTCTGTTACAGGGAATTGTGCAATATAAGATTATCTAGTGCAGTTGATGTGTTTTGCACTTCTGTTACAGGGGATTGTGTAATATAAAATTATCTAGTGCAGTTGATGTGTTTTGCACTTCTGTTACAGGGAATTGTGCAATATAAGATTATCTAGTGCAGTTGATGTGTTTTGCACTTCTGTTACAGGGAATTGTGCAATCTAAGATTATCTAGTGCAGTTGATGTGTTTTGCACTTCTGTTACAGGGAATTGTGCAATCTAAGATTATCTAGTGCAGTTGATGTGTTTTGCACTTCTGTTACAGGGAATTGTGCAATCTAAGATTATCTAGTGCAGTTGATGTGTTTTGCACTTCTGTTACAGGGAATTGTGCAATATAAGATTATCTAGTGCAGTTGATGTGTTTTGCACTTCTGTTACTGGGGATATGTGCAATATAAGATTATCTAGTGCAGTTGATGTGTTTTGCACTTCTGTTAAGGGAATTGTGCAATATAAGATTATCTAGTGCAGTTGATGTGTTTTGCACTTCTGTTACAGGGAATTGTGCAATATAAGATTATCTAGTGCAGTTGATGTGTTTAGCACTTCTGTTACTGGGAATTGTGCAATGTAAGATTATCTAGTGCAGTTGATGTGTTTAGAACTTCTGTTACAAGGAATTGTACAATATAAGATTATCTAGTGTAGTTGATGTGTTTTGCACTTCTGTTACAGGGGATTGTGCAATATAAAATTATCTAGTGCAGTTGATGTGTTTTGCACTTCTGTTACAGGGAATTGTGCAATATAAGATTATCTAGTGCAGTTGATGTGTTTTGCACTTCTGTTACAGGGAATTGTGCAATATAAGATTATCTAGTGCAGTTGATGTGTTTTGCACTTCTGTTACAGGGAATTGTGCAATATAAGATTATCTAGTGCATTTGATGTGTTTTGCACTTCTGTTACAGGGAATTGTGCAATGTAAGATTATCTAGTGCAGTTGATGTGTTTTGCACTTCTGTTACAGGGAATTGTGCAATATAAGATTATCTAGTGCAGTTGATGTGTTTTGCACTTCTGTTACAGGGAATTGTACAATATAAGATTATCTAGTGCAGTTGATGTGTTTTGCACTTCTGTTACAGGGAATTGTACAATATAAGATTATCTAGTGCAGTTGATGTGTTTTGCACTTCTGTTACAGGTAATTGTACAATATAAGATTATCTAGTGCAGTTGATGTGTTTTGCACTTCTGTTACAGGGATATCTCCAATATAAGATTATCTAGTGCAGTTGATGTGTTTTGCACTTCTGTTACAGGGAATTGTACAATATAAGATTATCTAGTGCAGTTGATGTGTTTTGCACTTCTGTTACAGGTAATTGTGCAATATAAGATTATCTAATGCAGTTGATGTGTTTAGCACTTCTGTTACAGGGAATTGTGCAATATAAGATTATCTAGTGCAGTTGATGTGTTTAGCACTTCTGTTACAGGGAATTGTGCAATATAAGATTATCTAGTGCAGTTGATGTGTTTTGCACTTCTGTTACAGGGAATTGTGCAATATAAGATTATCTAGTGCAGTTGATGTGTTTTGCACTTCTGTTACAGGGAATTGTGCAATATAAGATTATCTAGTGCAGTTGATGTGTTTTGCACTTCTGTTACAGGGAATTGTGCAATATAAGATTATCTAGTGCATTTGATGTGTTTTGCACTTCTGTTACAGGGAATTGTGCAATATAAGATTATCTAGTGCAGTTGATGTGTTTTGCACTTCTGTTACAGGGAATTGTGCAATATAAGATTATCTAGTGCAGTTGATGTGTTTTGCACTTCTGTTACAGGGAATTGTGCAATATAAGATTATCTAGTGCAGTTGAAGTGTTTTGCACTTCTGTTACAGGGAATTGTACAATATAAGATTATCTAGTGCAGTTGATGTGTTTAGCACTTCTGTTACAGGGGATATGTACAATATAAGTTTATCTAGTGCAGTTGATGTGTTTTGCACTTCTGTTACAGGGAATTGTACAATATAAGATTATCTAGTGCAGTTGATGTGTTTTGCACTTCTGTTACAGGGGATATGTACAATATAAGATTATCTAGTGCAGTTGATGTGTTTTGCACTTCTGTTACAGGGATATCTCCAATATAAGATTATCTAGTGCAGTTGATGTGTTTTGCACTTCTGTTACAGGGAATTGTACAATATAAGATTATCTAGTGCAGTTGATGTGTTTTGCACTTCTGTTACAGGTAATTGTGCAATATAAGATTATCTAGTGCAGTTGATGTGTTTAGCACTTCTGTTACAGGGAATTGTGCAATATAAGATTATCTAGTGCAGTTGATGTGTTTAGCACTTCTGTTACAGGGAATTGTGCAATATAAGATTATCTAGTGCAGTTGATGTGTTTAGCACTTCTGTTACAGGGAATTGTGCAATATAAGATTATCTAGTGCAGTTGATGTGTTTTGCACTTCTGTTACAGGGGATTGTGCAATATAAAATTATCTAGTGCAGTTGATGTGTTTTGCACTTCTGTTACAGGGGATTGTGCAATATAAGATTATCTAGTGCAGTTGATGTGTTTTGCACTTCTGTTACAGGGAATTGTGCAATATAAGATTATCTAGTGCAGTTGATGTGTTTTGCACTTCTGTTACAGGGAATTGTGCAATATAAGATTATCTAGTGCAGTTGATGTGTTTAGCACTTCTGTTACAGGGAATTGTGCAATATAAGATTATCTAGTGCAGTTGATGTGTTTAGCACTTCTGTTACAGGGAATTGTGCAATATAAGATTATCTAGTGCAGTTGATGTGTTTTGCACTTCTGTTACAGGGAATTGTACAATATAAGATTATCTAGTGCAGTTGATGTGTTTTGCACTTCTGTTACAGGGAATTGTACAATATAAGATTATCTAGTGCAGTTGATGTGTTTTGCACTTCTGTTACAGGTAATTGTACAATATAAGATTATCTAGTGCAGTTGATGTGTTTAGCACTTCTGTTACAGGGGATATGTACAATATAAGATTATCTAGTGCAGTTGATGTGTTTTGCACTTCTGTTACAGGGAATTGTACAATATAAGATTATCTAGTGCAGTTGATGTGTTTTGCACTTCTGTTACAGGGGATATGTACAATATAAGATTATCTAGTGCAGTTGATGTGTTTTGCACTTCTGTTACAGGGATATCTCCAATATAAGATTATCTAGTGCAGTTGATGTGTTTTGCACTTCTGTTACAGGGAATTGTACAATATAAGATTATCTAGTGCAGTTGATGTGTTTTGCACTTCTGTTACAGGTAATTGTGCAATATAAGATTATCTAGTGCAGTTGATGTGTTTAGCACTTCTGTTACAGGGAATTGTGCAATATAAGATTATCTAGTGCAGTTGATGTGTTTAGCACTTCTATTACAGGGAATTGTGCAATATAAGATTATCTAGTGCAGTTGATGTGTTTAGCACTTCTGTTACAGGGAATTGTGCAATATAAGATTATCTAGTGCAGTTGATGTGTTTAGCACTTCTGTTATAGGGAATTGTGCAATATAAGATTATCTAGTGCAGTTGATGTGTTTTGCACTTCTGTTACAGGGAATTGTGCAATATAAGATTATCTAGTGCAGTTGATGTGTTTTGCACTTCTGTTACAGGGAATTGTACAATATAAGATTATCTAGTGCAGTTGATGTGTTTTGCACTTCTGTTACAGGGAATTGTGCAATATAAGATTATCTAGTGCAGTTGATGTGTTTTGCACTTCTGTTACAGTGAATTGTGCAATATAAGATTATCTAGTGCAGTTGATGTGTTTTGCACTTCTGTTACAGGGATTTGTGCAATATAACATTATCTAGTGCAGTTGATGTGTTTTGCACTTCTGTTACAGGGATTTGTGCAATATAAGATTATCTAGTGCAGTTGATGTGTTTTGCACTTCTGTTACAGGGAATTGTGCAATCTAAGATTATCTAGTGCAGTTGATGTGTTTTGCACTTCTGTTACAGGGAATTGTGCAATCTAAGATTGTCTAGTGCAGTTGATGTGTTTTGCACTTCTGTTACAGGGAATTGTGCAATCTAAGATTATCTAGTGCAGTTGATGTGTTTTGCACTTCGGTTACAGGGAATTGTGCAATCTAAGATTATCTAGTGCAGTTGATGTGTTTTGCACTTCTGTTACAGGGAATTGTGCAATCTAAGATTATCTAGTGCAGTTGATGTGTTTTGCACTTCTGTTACAGGGAATTGTGCAATATAAGATTATCTAGTGCAGTTGATGTGTTTTGCACTTCTGTTACAGGGATATGTGCAATATAAGATTATCTAGTGCAGTTTATGTGTTTTACACTTCTGTTACAGGGAATTGTGCAATATAACATTATCTAGTGCAGTTGATGTGTTTTGCACTTCTGTTACAGGGATTTGTGCAATATAACATTATCTAGTGCAGTTGATGTGTTTTGCACTTCTGTTACAGGGAATTGTGCAATCTAAGATTATCTAGTGCAGTTGATGTGTTTTGCACTTCTGTTACAGGGAATTGTGCAATCTAAGATTATCTAGTGCAGTTGATGTGTTTTGCACTTCTGTTACAGGGAATTGTGCAATCTAAGATTATCTAGTGCAGTTGATGTGTTTTGCACTTCTGTTACAGGGAATTGTGCAATCTAAGATTATCTAGTGCAGTTGATGTGTTTTGCACTTCTGTTACAGGGAATTGTGCAATATAAGATTATCTAGTGCAGTTGATGTGTTTTGCACTTCTGTTACAGGGAATTGTGCAATCTAAGATTATCTAGTGCAGTTGAAGTGTTTTGCACTTCTGTTACAGGGAATTGTACAATATAAGATTATCTAGTGCAGTTGATGTGTTTTGCACTTCTGTTACAGGTAATTGTACAATATAAGATTATCTAGTGCAGTTGATGTGTTTAGCACTTCTGTTACAGGGGATATGTACAATATAAGATTATCTAGTGCAGTTGATGTGTTTTGCACTTCTGTTACAGGGAATTGTACAATATAAGATTATCTAGTGCAGTTGATGTGTTTTGCACTTCTGTTACAGGGGATATGTACAATATAAGATTATCTAGTGCAGTTGATGTGTTTTGCACTTCTGTTACAGGGATATCTCCAATATAAGATTATCTAGTGCAGTTGATGTGTTTTGCACTTCTGTTACAGGGAATTGTACAATATAAGATTATCTAGTGCAGTTGATGTGTTTTGCACTTCTGTTACAGGTAATTGTGCAATATAAGATTATCTAGTGCAGTTGATGTGTTTAGCACTTCTGTTACAGGGAATTGTGCAATATAAGATTATCTAGTGCAGTTGATGTGTTTAGCACTTCTGTTACAGGGAATTGTGCAATATAAGATTATCTAGTGCAGTTGATGTGTTTAGCACTTCTGTTACAGGGAATTGTGCAATATAAGATTATCTAGTGCAGTTGATGTGTTTTGCACTTCTGTTACAGGGGATTGTGCAATATAAAATTATCTAGTGCAGTTGATGTGTTTTGCACTTCTGTTACAGGGAATTGTGCAATATAAGATTATCTAGTGCAGTTGATGTGTTTTGCACTTCTGTTACAGGGAATTGTGCAATATAAGATTATCTAGTGCAGTTGATGTGTTTTGCACTTCTGTTACAGGGAATTGTGCAATATAAGATTATCTAGTGCAGTTGATGTGTTTTGCACTTCTGTTACAGGGAATTGTGCAATATAAGATTATCTAGTGCATTTGATGTGTTTTGCACTTCTGTTACAGGGAATTGTGCAATATAAGATTATCTAGTGCATTTGATGTGTTTTGCACTTCTGTTACAGGGAATTGTGCAATATAAGATTATCTAGTGCAGTTGATGTGTTTTGCACTTCTGTTACAGGGAATTGTGCAATATAAGATTATCTAGTGCAGTTGATGTGTTTTGCACTTCTGTTACAGGGAATTGTGCAATATAAGATTATCTAGTGCAGTTGATGTGTTTTGCACTTCTGTTACAGGGAATTGTGCAATATAAGATTATCTAGTGCAGTTGAAGTGTTTTGCACTTCTGTTACAGGGAATTGTACAATATAAGATTATCTAGTTCAGTTGATGTGTTTTGCACTTCTGTTACAGGGAATTGTACAATATAAGATTATCTAGTGCAGTTGATGTGTTTTGCACTTCTGTTACAGGGGATATGTACAATATAAGATTATCTAGTGCAGTTGATGTGTTTTGCACTTCTGTTACAGGGATATCTCCAATATAAGATTATCTAGTGCAGTTGATGTGTTTTGCACTTCTGTTACAGGGAATTGTACAATATAAGATTATCTAGTGCAGTTGATGTGTTTTGCTCTTCTGTTACAGGGAATTGTGCAATATAAGATTATCTAGTGCAGTTGATGTGTTTAGCACTTCTGTTACAGGGAATTGTGCAATATAAGATTATCTAGTGCAGTTGATGTGTTTAGCACTTCTGTTACAGGGAATTGTGCAATATAAGATTATCTAGTGCAGTTGATGTGTTTAGCACTTCTGTAACAGAGAATTGTGCAATATAAGATTATCTAGTGCAGTTGATGTGTTTTGCACTTCTGTTACAGGGAATTGTGCAATATAAGATTATCTAGTGCAGTTGATGTGTTTTGCACTTCTGTTGCAGGGAATTGTGCATTATAAGATTATCTAGTGCAGTTGATGTGTTTTGCACTTCTGTTACAGGGAATTGTGCAATATAAGATTATCTAGTGCAGTTGATGTGTTTTGCACTTCTGTTACAGGGAATTGTACAATATAAGATTATCTAGTGCAGTTGATGTGTTTTGCACTTCTATTACAGGTAATTGTGCAATATAAGATTATCTAGTGCAGTTGATGTGTTTAGCACTTCTGTTACAGGGAATTGTGCAATATAAGATTATCTAGTGCAGTTGATGTGTTTAGCTCTTCTGTTACAGGGAATTGTGCAATATAAGATTATCTAGTGCAGTTGATGTGTTTAGCACTTCTGTTACAGGGAATTGTGCAATATAAGATTATCTAGTGCAGTTGATGTGTTTAGCACTTCTGTTACAGGGAATTGTGCAATATAAGATTATCTAGTGCAGTTGATGTGTTTTGCACTTCTGTTACAGGGAATTGTACAATATAAGATTATCTAGTGCAGTTGATGTGTTTTGCACTTCTGTTACAGGGAATTGTACAATATAAGATTATCTAGTGCAGTTGATGTGTTTTGCACTTCTGTTACAGGTAATTGTACAATATAAGATTATCTAGTGCAGTTGATGTGTTTAGCACTTCTGTTACAGGGGATATGTACAATATAAGATTATCTAGTGCAGTTGATGTGTTTTGCACTTCTGTTACAGGGAATTGTACAATATAAGATTATCTAGTGCAGTTGATGTGTTTTGCACTTCTGTTACAGGTAATTGTGCAATATAAGATTATCTAGTGCAGTTGATGTGTTTTGCACTTCTGTTACAGGGAATTGTGCAATATAAGATTATCTAGTGCAGTTGATGTGTTTAGCACTTCTGTTACAGGGAATTGTGCAATATAAGATTATCTAGTGCAGTTGATGTGTTTAGCACTTCTGTTACAGGGAATTGTGCAATATAAGATTATCTAGTGCAGTTGATGTGTTTAGCACTTCTGTTATAGGGAATTGTGCAATATAAGATTATCTAGTGCAGTTGATGTGTTTTGCACTTCTGTTACAGGGAATTGTGCAATATAAGATTATCTAGTGCAGTTGAAGTGTTTTGCACTTCTGTTACAGGGAATTGTACAATATAAGATTATCTAGTTCAGTTGATGTGTTTTGCACTTCTGTTACAGGGAATTGTACAATATAAGATTATCTAGTGCAGTTGATGTGTTTTGCACTTCTGTTACAGGGGATATGTACAATATAAGATTATCTAGTGCAGTTGATGTGTTTTGCACTTCTGTTACAGGGATATCTCCAATATAAGATTATCTAGTGCAGTTGATGTGTTTTGCACTTCTGTTACAGGGAATTGTACAATATAAGATTATCTAGTGCAGTTGATGTGTTTTGCTCTTCTGTTACAGGGAATTGTGCAATATAAGATTATCTAGTGCAGTTGATGTGTTTAGCACTTCTGTTACAGGGAATTGTGCAATATAAGATTATCTAGTGCAGTTGATGTGTTTAGCACTTCTGTTACAGGGAATTGTGCAATATAAGATTATCTAGTGCAGTTGATGTGTTTAGCACTTCTGTAACAGGGAATTGTGCAATATAAGATTATCTAGTGCAGTTGATGTGTTTTGCACTTCTGTTACAGGGAATTGTGCAATATAAGATTATCTAGTGCAGTTGATGTGTTTTGCACTTCTGTTGCAGGGAATTGTGCAATATAAGATTATCTAGTGCAGTTGATGTGTTTTGCACTTCTGTTACAGGGAATTGTGCAATATAAGATTATCTAGTGCAGTTGATGTGTTTTGCACTTCTGTTACAGGGAATTGTACAATATAAGATTATCTAGTGCAGTTGATGTGTTTTGCACTTCTGTTACAGGTAATTGTGCAATATAAGATTATCTAGTGCAGTTGATGTGTTTAGCACTTCTGTTACAGGGAATTGTGCAATATAAGATTATCTAGTGCAGTTGATGTGTTTAGCTCTTCTGTTACAGGGAATTGTGCAATATAAGATTATCTAGTGCAGTTGATGTGTTTAGCACTTCTGTTACAGGGAATTGTGCAATATAAGATTATCTAGTGCAGTTGATGTGTTTAGCACTTCTGTTACAGGGAATTGTGCAATATAAGATTATCTAGTGCAGTTGATGTGTTTTGCACTTCTGTTACAGGGAATTGTACAATATAAGATTATCTAGTGCAGTTGATGTGTTTTGCACTTCTGTTACAGGGAATTGTACAATATAAGATTATCTAGTGCAGTTGATGTGTTTTGCACTTCTGTTACAGGTAATTGTACAATATAAGATTATCTAGTGCAGTTGATGTGTTTAGCACTTCTGTTACAGGGGATATGTACAATATAAGATTATCTAGTGCAGTTGATGTGTTTTGCACTTCTGTTACAGGGAATTGTACAATATAAGATTATCTAGTGCAGTTGATGTGTTTTGCACTTCTGTTACAGGTAATTGTGCAATATAAGATTATCTAGTGCAGTTGATGTGTTTAGCACTTCTGTTACAGGGAATTGTGCAATATAAGATTATCTAGTGCAGTTGATGTGTTTAGCACTTCTGTTACAGGGAATTGTGCAATATAAGATTATCTAGTACAGTTGATGTGTTTAGCACTTCTGTTACAGGGAATTGTGCAATATAAGATTATCTAGTGCAGTTGATGTGTTTAGCACTTCTGTTATAGGGAATTGTGCAATATAAGATTATCTAGTGCAGTTGATGTGTTTTGCACTTCTGTTACAGGGAATTGTGCAATATAAGATTATCTAGTGCAGTTGATGTGTTTTGCACTTCTGTTACAGGGAATTGTGCAATATAAGATTATCTAGTGCAGTTGATGTGTTTTGCACTTCTGTTACAGGGAATTGTGCAATATAAGATTATCTAGTGCAGTTGATGTGTTTTGCACTTCTGTTACAGGGAATTGTGCAATATAAGATTATCTAGTGCAGTTGATGTGTTTTGCACTTCTGTTACAGTGAATTGTGCAATATAAGATTATCTAGTGCAGTTGATGTGTTTTGCACTTCTGTTACAGTGAATTGTGCAATATAAGATTATCTAGTGCAGTTGATGTGTTTTGCACTTCTGTTACAGGGATTTGTGCAATATAACATTATCTAGTGCAGTTGATGTGTTTTGCACTTCTGTTACAGGGATTTGTGCAATATAAGATTATCTAGTGCAGTTGATGTGTTTTGCACTTCTGTTACAGGGAATTGTGCAATCTAAGATTATCTAGTGCAGTTGATGTGTTTTGCACTTCTGTTACAGGGAATTGTGCAATCTAAGATTATCTAGTGCAGTTGATGTGTTTTGCACTTCTGTTACAGGGAATTGTGCAATCTAAGATTATCTAGTGCAGTTGATGTGTTTTGCACTTCTGTTACAGGGAATTGTGCAATATAAGATTATCTAGTGCAGTTGATGTGTTTTGCACTTCTGTTACAGGGAATTGTGCAATATAAGATTATCTAGTGCAGTTGATGTGTTTTGCACTTCTGTTACAGGGAATTGTGCAATCTAAGATTATCTAGTGCAGTTGATGTGTTTTGCACTTCTGTTACAGGGAATTGTGCAATCTAAGATTATCTAGTGCAGTTGATGTGTTTTGCACTTCTGTTACTGAGGATATGTGCAATATTAGATTATCTAGTGCAGTTGATGTGTTTTGCACTTCTGTTACTGAGGATATGTGCAATATTAGATTATCTAGTGCAGTTGATGTGTTTTGCACTTCTGTTAAGGGAATTGTGCAATATAAGATTATCTAGTGCAGTTGATGTGTTTTGCACTTCTGTTACAGGGAATTGTGCAATATAAGATTATCTAGTGCAGTTGATGTGTTTTGCACTTCTGTTACAGGGAATTGTACAATAAAAGATTATCTAGTGCAGATGATGTGTTTTGCACTTCTGTTACAGGTAATTGTGCAATATAAAATTATCTAGTGCAGTTGATGTGTTTAGCACTTCTGTTACAGGGAATTGTGCAATATAAGATTATCTAGTGCAGTTGATGTGTTTAGCACTTCTGTTACAGGGAATTGTGCAATATAAGACTATCTAGTGCAGTTGATGTGTTTTGCACTTCTGTTACAGGGAATTGTGCAATATAAGATTATCTAGTGCAGTTGATGTGTTTAGCACTTCTGTTACAGGGAATTGTACAATATAAGATTATCTAGTGTAGTTGATGTGTTTTGCACTTCTGTTACAGGGGATTGTGCAATATAAAATTATCTAGTGCAGTTGATGTGTTTTGCACTTCTGTTACAGGGAATTGTGCAATATAAGATTATCTAGTGCAGTTGATGTGTTTTGCACTTCTGTTACAGGGAATTGTGCAATATAAGATTATCTAGTGCAGTTGATGTGTTTTGCACTTCTGTTACAGGGAATTGTGCAATATAAGATTATCTAGTGCATTTGATGTGTTTTGCACTTCTGTTACAGGGAATTGTGCAATGTAAGATTATCTAGTGCAGTTGATGTGTTTTGCACTTCTGTTACAGGGAATTGTGCAATATAAGATTATCTAGTGCAGTTGATGTGTTTTGCACTTCTGTTACAGGGAATTGTACAATATAAGATTATCTAGTGCAGTTGATGTGTTTTGCACTTCTGTTACAGGGAATTGTACAATATAAGATTATCTAGTGCAGTTGATGTGTTTTGCACTTCTGTTACAGGTAATTGTACAAAATAAGATTATCTAGTGCAGTTGATGTGTTTTGCACTTCTGTTACAGGGATGTCTCCAATATAAGAATATCTAGTGCAGTTGATGTGTTTTGCACTTCTGTTACAGGGAATTGTGCAATATAAGATTATCTAGTGCAGTTGATGTGTTTTGCACTTCTGTTACAGGGAATTGTGCAATATAAGATTATCTAGTGCAGTTGATGTGTTTTGCACTTCTGTTACAGGGAATTGTGCAATATAAGATTATCTAGTGCAGTTGATGTGTTTTGCACTTCTGTTACAGTGAATTGTGCAATATAAGATTATCTAGTGCAGTTGATGTGTTTTGCACTTCTGTTACAGTGAATTGTGCAATATAAGATTATCTAGTGCAGTTGATGTGTTTTGCACTTCTGTTACAGGGATTTGTGCAATATAACATTATCTAGTGCAGTTGATGTGTTTTGCACTTCTGTTACAGGGATTTGTGCAATATAAGATTATCTAGTGCAGTTGATGTGTTTTGCACTTCTGTTACAGGGAATTGTGCAATCTAAGATTATCTAGTGCAGTTGATGTGTTTTGCACTTCTGTTACAGGGAATTGTGCAATCTAAGATTATCTAGTGCAGTTGATGTGTTTTGCACTTCTGTTACAGGGAATTGTGCAATCTAAGATTATCTAGTGCAGTTGATGTGTTTTGCACTTCTGTTACAGGGAATTGTGCAATATAAGATTATCTAGTGCAGTTGATGTGTTTTGCACTTCTGTTACAGGGAATTGTGCAATATAAGATTATCTAGTGCAGTTGATGTGTTTTGCACTTCTGTTACAGGGAATTGTGCAATCTAAGATTATCTAGTGCAGTTGATGTGTTTTGCACTTCTGTTACAGGGAATTGTGCAATCTAAGATTATCTAGTGCAGTTGATGTGTTTTGCACTTCTGTTACTGAGGATATGTGCAATATTAGATTATCTAGTGCAGTTGATGTGTTTTGCACTTCTGTTACTGAGGATATGTGCAATATTAGATTATCTAGTGCAGTTGATGTGTTTTGCACTTCTGTTAAGGGAATTGTGCAATATAAGATTATCTAGTGCAGTTGATGTGTTTTGCACTTCTGTTACAGGGAATTGTGCAATATAAGATTATCTAGTGCAGTTGATGTGTTTTGCACTTCTGTTACAGGGAATTGTACAATAAAAGATTATCTAGTGCAGATGATGTGTTTTGCACTTCTGTTACAGGTAATTGTGCAATATAAAATTATCTAGTGCAGTTGATGTGTTTAGCACTTCTGTTACAGGGAATTGTGCAATATAAGATTATCTAGTGCAGTTGATGTGTTTAGCACTTCTGTTACAGGGAATTGTGCAATATAAGACTATCTAGTGCAGTTGATGTGTTTTGCACTTCTGTTACAGGGAATTGTGCAATATAAGATTATCTAGTGCAGTTGATGTGTTTAGCACTTCTGTTACAGGGAATTGTACAATATAAGATTATCTAGTGTAGTTGATGTGTTTTGCACTTCTGTTACAGGGGATTGTGCAATATAAAATTATCTAGTGCAGTTGATGTGTTTTGCACTTCTGTTACAGGGAATTGTGCAATATAAGATTATCTAGTGCAGTTGATGTGTTTTGCACTTCTGTTACAGGGAATTGTGCAATATAAGATTATCTAGTGCAGTTGATGTGTTTTGCACTTCTGTTACAGGGAATTGTGCAATATAAGATTATCTAGTGCATTTGATGTGTTTTGCACTTCTGTTACAGGGAATTGTGCAATGTAAGATTATCTAGTGCAGTTGATGTGTTTTGCACTTCTGTTACAGGGAATTGTGCAATATAAGATTATCTAGTGCAGTTGATGTGTTTTGCACTTCTGTTACAGGGAATTGTACAATATAAGATTATCTAGTGCAGTTGATGTGTTTTGCACTTCTGTTACAGGGAATTGTACAATATAAGATTATCTAGTGCAGTTGATGTGTTTTGCACTTCTGTTACAGGTAATTGTACAAAATAAGATTATCTAGTGCAGTTGATGTGTTTTGCACTTCTGTTACAGGGATGTCTCCAATATAAGAATATCTAGTGCAGTTGATGTGTTTTGCACTTCTGTTACAGGGAATTGTACAATATAAGATTATCTAGTGCAGTTGATGTGTTTAGCACTTCTGTTACAGGGAATTGTGCAATATAAGATTATCTAGTGCAGTTGATGTGTTTAGCACTTCTGTTATAGGGAATTGTGCAATATAAGATTATCTAGTGCAGTTGATGTGTTTTGCACTTCTGTTACAGGGAATTGTGCAATATAAAATTATCTAGTGCAGTTGATGTGTTTTGCACTTCTGTTACAGTGAATTGTGCAATATAAGATTATCTAGTGCAGTTGATGTGTTTTGCACTTCTGTTTCAGGGATTTGTGCAATATAACATTATCTAGTGCAGTTGATGTGTTTTGCACTTCTGTTACAGGGATTTGTGCAATATAAGATTATCTAGTGCAGTTGATGTGTTTTGCACTTCTGTTACAGGGAATTGTGCAATCTAAGATTATCTAGTGCAGTTGATGTGTTTTGCACTTCTGTTACAGGGAATTGTGCAATCTAAGATTATCTAGTGCAGTTGATGTGTTTTGCACTTCTGTTACAGGGAATTGTGCAATCTAAGATTATCTAGTGCAGTTGATGTGTTTTGCACTTCGGTTACAGGGAATTGTGCAATCTAAGATTATCTAGTGCAGTTGATGTGTTTTGCACTTCTGTTACAGGGAATTGTGCAATCTAAGATTATCTAGTGCAGTTGATGTGTTTTGCACTTCTGTTACAGGGAATTGTGCAATATAAGATTATCTAGTGCAGTTGATGTGTTTTGCACTTCTGTTACAGGGAATTGTGCAATATAAGATTATCTAGTGCAGTTGATGTGTTTTACACTTCTTTTACAGGGAATTGTGCAATATAACATTATCTAGTGCAGTTGATGTGTTTTGCACTTCTGTTACAGGGATTTGTGCAATATAACATTATCTAGTGCAGTTGATGTGTTTTGCACTTCTGTTACAGGGAATTGTGCAATCTAAGATTATCTAGTGCAGTTGATGTGTTTTGCACTTCTGTTACAGGGAATTGTGCAATCTAAGATTATCTAGTGCAGTTGATGTGTTTTGCACTTCTGTTACAGGGAATTGTGCAATCTAAGATTATCTAGTGCAGTTGATGTGTTTTGCACTTCTGTTACAGGGAATTGTGCAATCTAAGATTATCTAGTGCAGTTGATGTGTTTTGCACTTCTGTTACAGGGAATTGTGCAATATAAGATTATCTAGTGCAGTTGATGTGTTTTGCACTTCTGTTACAGGGAATTGTGCAATCTAAGATTATCTAGTGCAGTTGAAGTGTTTTGCACTTCTGTTACAGGGAATTGTACAATATAAGATTATCTAGTGCAGTTGATGTGTTTTGCACTTCTGTTACAGGTAATTGTACAATATAAGATTATCTAGTGCAGTTGATGTGTTTAGCACTTCTGTTACAGGGGATATGTACAATATAAGATTAGCTAGTGCAGTTGATGTGTTTTGCACTTCTGTTACAGGGAATTGTACAATATAAGATTATCTAGTGCAGTTGATGTGTTTTGCACTTCTGTTACAGGGGATATGTACAATATAAGATTATCTAGTGCAGTTGATGTGTTTTGCACTTCTGTTACAGGGATATCTCCAATATAAGATTATCTAGTGCAGTTGATGTGTTTTGCACTTCTGTTACAGGGAATTGTACAATATAAGATTATCTAGTGCAGTTGATGTGTTTTGCACTTCTGTTACAGGTAATTGTGCAATATAAGATTATCTAGTGCAGTTGATGTGTTTTGCTCTTCTGTTACAGGGAATTGTGCAATATAAGATTATCTAGTGCAGTTGATGTGTTTAGCACTTCTGTTACAGGGAATTGTGCAATATAAGATTATCTAGTGCAGTTGATGTGTTTAGCACTTCTGTTACAGGGAATTGTGCAATATAAGATTATCTAGTGCAGTTGATGTGTTTAGCACTTCTGTTACAGGGAATTGTGCAATATAAGATTATCTAGTGCAGTTGATGTGTTTAGCACTTCTGTAACAGGGAATTGTGCAATATAAGATTATCTAGTGCAGTTGATGTGTTTTGCACTTCTGTTACAGGGAATTGTGCAATTTAAGATTATCTAGTGGAGTTGATGTGTTTTGCACTTCTGTTGCAGGGAATTGTGCAATATAAGATTATCTAGTGCAGTTGATGTGTTTTGCACTTCTGTTACAGGGAATTATGCAATATAAGATTATCTAGTGCAGTTGATGTGTTTTGCACTTCTGTTACAGGGAATTGTACAATATAAGATTATCTAGTGCAGTTGATGTGTTTTGCACTTCTGTTACAGGGAATTGTGCAATATAAGATTATCTAGTGCAGTTGATGTGTTTAGCACTTCTGTTACAGGGAATTGTGCAATATAAGATTATCTAGTGCAGTTGATGTGTTTAGCTCTTCTGTTACAGGGAATTGTGCAATATAAGATTATCTAGTGCAGTTGATGTGTTTAGCACTTCTGTTACAGGGAATTGTGCAATATAAGATTATCTAGTGCAGTTGATGTGTTTTGCACTTCTGTTACAGGGAATTGTACAATATAAGATTATCTAGTGCAGTTGATGTGTTTTGCACTTCTGTTACAGGGAATTGTACAATATAAGATTATCTAGTGCAGTTGATGTGTTTTGCACTTCTGTTACAGGGAATTGTACAATATAAGATTATCTAGTGCAGTTGATGTGTTTAGCACTTCTGTTACAGGGGATATGTACAATATAAGATTATCTAGTGCAGTTGATGTGTTTTGCACTTCTGTTACAGGGAATTGTACAATATAAGATTATCTAGTGCAGTTGATGTGTTTTGCACTTCTGTTACAGGTAATTGTGCAATATAAGATTATCTAGTGCAGTTGATGTGTTTAGCACTTCTGTTACAGGGAATTGTGCAATATAAGATTATCTAGTGCAGTTGATGTGTTTAGCACTTCTGTTACAGGGAATTGTGCAATATAAGATTATCTAGTGCAGTTGATGTGTTTAGCACTTCTGTTACAGGGAATTGTGCAATCTAAGATTATCTAGTGCAGTTGATGTGTTTTGCACTTCTGTTACAGGGAATTGTGCAATCTAAGATTATCTAGTGCAGTTGATGTGTTTTGCACTTCTGTTACTGAGGATATGTGCAATATTAGATTATCTAGTGCAGTTGATGTGTTTTGCACTTCTGTTACTGAGGATATGTGCAATATTAGATTATCTAGTGCAGTTGATGTGTTTTGCACTTCTGTTAAGGGAATTGTGCAATATAAGATTATCTAGTGCAGTTGATGTGTTTTGCACTTCTGTTACAGGGAATTGTGCAATATAAGATTATCTAGTGCAGTTGATGTGTTTAGCACTTCTGTTACAGGGAATTGTGCAATATAAGATTATCTAGTGCAGTTGATGTGTTTAGCACTTCTGTTACAGGGAATTGTACAATATAAGATTATCTAGTGTAGTTGATGTGTTTTGCACTTCTGTTACAGGGGATTGTGCAATATAAAATTATCTAGTGCAGTTGATGTGTTTTGCACTTCTGTTACAGGGAATTGTGCAATATAAGATTATCTAGTGCAGTTGATGTGTTTTGCACTTCTGTTACAGGGAATTGTGCAATATAAGATTATCTAGTGCAGTTGATGTGTTTTGCACTTCTGTTACAGGGAATTGTGCAATATAAGATTATCTAGTGCAGTTGATGTGTTTAGCACTTCTGTTACAGGGAATTGTACAATATAAGATTATCTAGTGTAGTTGATGTGTTTTGCACTTCTGTTACAGGGGATTGTGCAATATAAAATTATCTAGTGCAGTTGATGTGTTTTGCACTTCTGTTACAGGGAATTGTGCAATATAAGATTATCTAGTGCAGTTGATGTGTTTTGCACTTCTGTTACAGGGAATTGTGCAATATAAGATTATCTAGTGCAGTTGATGTGTTTTGCACTTCTGTTACAGGGAATTGTGCAATATAAGATTATCTAGTGCATTTGATGTGTTTTGCACTTCTGTTACAGGGAATTGTGCAATGTAAGATTATCTAGTGCAGTTGATGTGTTTTGCACTTCTTTTACAGGGAATTGTGCAATATAAGATTATCTAGTGCAGTTGATGTGTTTTGCACTTCTGTTACAGGGAATTGTACAATATAAGATTATCTAGTGCAGTTGATGTGTTTTGCACTTCTGTTACAGGGAATTGTACAATATAAGATTATCTAGTGCAGTTGATGTGTTTTGCACTTCTGTTACAGGTAATTGTACAAAATAAGATTATCTAGTGCAGTTGATGTGTTTTGCACTTCTGTTACAGGGATATCTCCAATATAAGAATATCTAGTGCAGTTGATGTGTTTTGCACTTCTGTTACAGGGAATTGTACAATATAAGATTATCTAGTGCAGTTGATGTGTTTAGCACTTCTGTTACAGGGAATTGTGCAATATAAGATTATCTAGTGCAGTTGATGTGTTTAGCACTTCTGTTATAGGGAATTGTGCAATATAAGATTATCTAGTGCAGTTGATGTGTTTTGCACTTCTGTTACAGGGAATTGTGCAATATAAGATTATCTAGTGCAGTTGATGTGTTTTGCACTTCTGTTACAGTGAATTGTGCAATATAAGATTATCTAGTGCAGTTGATGTGTTTTGCACTTCTGTTACAGGGATTTGTGCAATATAACATTATCTAGTGCAGTTGATGTGTTTTGCACTTCTGTTACAGGGATTTGTGCAATATAAGATTATCTAGTGCAGTTGATGTGTTTTGCACTTCTGTTACAGCGAATTGTGCAATCTAAGATTATCTAGTGCAGTTGATGTGTTTTGCACTTCTGTTACAGGGAATTGTGCAATCTAAGATTATCTAGTGCAGTTGATGTGTTTTGCACTTCTGTTACAGGGAATTGTGCAATCTAAGATTATCTAGTGCAGTTGATGTGTTTTGCACTTCGGTTACAGGGAATTGTGCAATCTAAGATTATCTAGTGTAGTTGATGTGTTTTGCACTTCTGTTACAGGGAATTGTGCAATCTAAGATTATCTAGTGCAGTTGATGTGTTTTGCACTTCTGTTACAGGGAATTGTGCAATATAAGATTATCTAGTGCAGTTGATGTGTTTTGCACTTCTGTTACAGGGAATTGTGCAATATAAGATTATCTAGTGCAGTTGATGTGTTTTACACTTCTGTTACAGGGAATTGTGCAATATAACATTATCTAGTGCAGTTGATGTGTTTTGCACTTCTGTTACAGGGATTTGTGCAATATAACATTATCTAGTGCAGTTGATGTGTTTTGCACTTCTGTTACAGGGAATTGTGCAATCTAAGATTATCTAGTGCAGTTGATGTGTTTTGCACTTCTGTTACAGGGAATTGTGCAATCTAAGATTATCTAGTGCAGTTGATGTGTTTTGCACTTCTGTTACAGGGAATTGTGCAATCTAAGATTATCTAGTGCAGTTGATGTGTTTTGCACTTCTGTTACAGGGAATTGTGCAATCTAAGATTATCTAGTGTAGTTGATGTGTTTTGCACTTCTGTTACAGGGAATTGTGCAATATAAGATTATCTAGTGCAGTTGATGTGTTTTGCACTTCTGTTACAGGGAATTGTGCAATCTAAGATTATCTAGTGCAGTTGAAGTGTTTTGCACTTCTGTTACAGGGAATTGTACAATATAAGATTATCTAGTGCAGTTGATGTGTTTTGCACTTCTGTTACAGGTAATTGTACAATATAAGATTATCTAGTGCAGTTGATGTGTTTAGCACTTCTGTTACAGGGGATATGTACAATATAAGATTAGCTAGTGCAGTTGATGTGTTTTGCACTTCTGTTACAGGGAATTGTACAATATAAGATTATCTAGTGCAGTTGATGTGTTTTGCACTTCTGTTACAGGTAATTGTACAATATAAGATTATCTAGTGCAGTTGATGTGTTTAGCACTTCTGTTACAGGGGATATGTACAATATAAGATTATCTAGTGCAGTTGATGTGTTTTGCACTTCTGTTACAGGGAATTGTACAATATAAGATTATCTAGTGCAGTTGATGTGTTTTGCACTTCTGTTACAGGGGATATGTACAATATAAGATTATCTAGTGCAGTTGATGTGTTTTGCACTTCTGTTACAGGGATATCTCCAATATAAGATTATCTAGTGCAGTTGATGTGTTTAGCTCTTCTGTTACAGGGAATTGTGCAATATAAGATTATCTAGTGCAGTTGATGTGTTTAGCACTTCTGTTACAGGGAATTGTGCAATATAAGATTATCTAGTGCAGTTGATGTGTTTAGCACTTCTGTTACAGGGAATTGTGCAATATAAGATTATCTAGTGCAGTTGATGTGTTTTGCACTTCTGTTACAGGGAATTGTACAATATAAGATTATCTAGTGCAGTTGATGTGTTTTGCACTTCTGTTACAGGGAATTGTACAATATAAGATTATCTAGTGCAGTTGATGTGTTTTGCACTTCTGTTACAGGTAATTGTACAATATAAGATTATCTAGTGCAGTTGATGTGTTTAGCACTTCTGTTACAGGGGATATGTACAATATAAGATTATCTAGTGCAGTTGATGTGTTTTGCACTTCTGTTACAGGGAATTGTACAATATAAGATTATCTAGTGCAGTTAATGTGTTTTGCACTTCTGTTACAGGTAATTGTGCAATATAAGATTATCTAGTGCAGTTGATGTGTTTAGCACTTCTGTTACAGGGAATTGTGCAATATAAGATTATCTAGTGCAGTTGATGTGTTTAGCACTTCTGTTACAGGGAATTGTGCAATATAAGATTATCTAGTGCAGTTGATGTGTTTAGCACTTCTGTTACAGGGAATTGTGCAATATAAGATTATCTAGTGCAGTTGATGTGTTTAGCACTTCTGTTATAGGGAATTGTGCAATATAAGATTATCTAGTGCAGTTGATGTGTTTTGCACTTCTGTTACAGGGAATTGTGCAATATAAGATTATCTAGTGCAGTTGATGTGTTTTGCACTTCTGTTACAGGGAATTGTGCAATATAAGATTATCTAGTGCAGTTGATGTGTTTTGCACTTCTGTTACAGGGAATTGTGCAATATAAGATTATCTAGTGCAGTTGATGTGTTTTGCACTTCTGTTACAGTGAATTGTGCAATATAAGATTATCTAGTGCAGTTGATGTGTTTTGCACTTCTGTTACAGTGAATTGTGCAATATAAGATTATCTAGTGCAGTTGATGTGTTTTGCACTTCTGTTACAGGGATTTGTGCAATATAACATTATCTAGTGCAGTTGATGTGTTTTGCACTTCTGTTACAGGGATTTGTGCAATATAAGATTATCTAGTGCAGTTGATGTGTTTTGCACTTCTGTTACAGGGAATTGTGCAATCTAAGATTATCTAGTGCAGTTGATGTGTTTTGCACTTCTGTTACAGGGAATTGTGCAATCTAAGATTATCTAGTGCAGTTGATGTGTTTTGCACTTCTGTTACAGGGAATTGTGCAATCTAAGATTATCTAGTGCAGTTGATGTGTTTTGCACTTCTGTTACAGGGAATTGTGCAATCTAAGATTATCTAGTGCAGTTGATGTGTATTGCACTTCTGTTACAGGGAATTGTGCAATATAAGATTATCTAGTGCAGTTGATGTGTTTTGCACTTCTGTTACAGGGATATGTGCAATATAAGATTATCTAGTGCAGTTGATGTGTTTTACTCTTCTGTTACAGGGAATTGTGCAATATAACATTATCTAGTGCAGTTGATGTGTTTTGCACTTCTGTTACAGGTAATTGTACAATATAAGATTATCTAGTGCAGTTGATGTGTTTAGCACTTCTGTTACAGGGGATATGTACAATATAAGATTATCTAGTGCAGTTGATGTGTTTTGCACTTCTGTTACAGGGAATTGTACAATATAAGATTATCTAGTGCAGTTGATGTGTTTTGCACTTCTGTTACAGGGGATATGTACAATATAAGATTATCTAGTGCAGTTGATGTGTTTTGCACTTCTGTTACAGGGATATCTCCAATATAAGATTATCTAGTGCAGTTGATGTGTTTAGCTCTTCTGTTACAGGGAATTGTGCAATATAAGATTATCTAGTGCAGTTGATGTGTTTAGCACTTCTGTTACAGGGAATTGTGCAATATAAGATTATCTAGTGCAGTTGATGTGTTTAGCACTTCTGTTACAGGGAATTGTGCAATATAAGATTATCTAGTGCAGTTGATGTGTTTTGCACTTCTGTTACAGGGAATTGTACAATATAAGATTATCTAGTGCAGTTGATGTGTTTTGCACTTCTGTTACAGGGAATTGTACAATATAAGATTATCTAGTGCAGTTGATGTGTTTTGCACTTCTGTTACAGGTAATTGTACAATATAAGATTATCTAGTGCAGTTGATGTGTTTAGCACTTCTGTTACAGGGGATATGTACAATATAAGATTATCTAGTGCAGTTGATGTGTTTTGCACTTCTGTTACAGGGAATTGTACAATATAAGATTATCTAGTGCAGTTGATGTGTTTTGCACTTCTGTTACAGGTAATTGTGCAATCTAAGATTATCTAGTGCAGTTGATGTGTTTTGCACTTCTGTTACAGGGAATTGTGCAATCTAAGATTATCTAGTGCAGTTGATGTGTTTTGCACTTCTGTTACAGGGAATTGTGCAATCTAAGATTATCTAGTGCAGTTGATGTGTTTTGCACTTCTGTTACAGGGAATTGTGCAATATAAGATTATCTAGTGCAGTTGATGTGTTTTGCACTTCTGTTACAGGGAATTGTGCAATATAAGATTATCTAGTGCAGTTGATGTGTTTTGCACTTCTGTTACAGGGAATTGTGCAATCTAAGATTATCTAGTGCAGTTGATGTGTTTTGCACTTCTGTTACAGGGAATTGTGCAATCTAAGATTATCTAGTGCAGTTGATGTGTTTTGCACTTCTGTTACTGAGGATATGTGCAATATTAGATTATCTAGTGCAGTTGATGTGTTTTGCACTTCTGTTACTGAGGATATGTGCAATATTAGATTATCTAGTGCAGTTGATGTGTTTTGCACTTCTGTTAAGGGAATTGTGCAATATAAGATTATCTAGTGCAGTTGATGTGTTTTGCACTTCTGTTACAGGGAATTGTGCAATATAAGATTATCTAGTGCAGTTGATGTGTTTTGCACTTCTGTTACAGGGAATTGTACAATAAAAGATTATCTAGTGCAGATGATGTGTTTTGCACTTCTGTTACAGGTAATTGTGCAATATAAAATTATCTAGTGCAGTTGATGTGTTTAGCACTTCTGTTACAGGGAATTGTGCAATATAAGATTATCTAGTGCAGTTGATGTGTTTAGCACTTCTGTTACAGGGAATTGTGCAATATAAGATTATCTAGTGCAGTTGATGTGTTTAGCACTTCTGTTACAGGGAATTGTGCAATATAAGATTATCTAGTGCAGTTGATGTGTTTAGCACTTCTGTTACAGGGAATTGTACAATATAAGATTATCTAGTGTAGTTGATGTGTTTTGCACTTCTGTTACAGGGGATTGTGCAATATAAAATTATCTAGTGCAGTTGATGTGTTTTGCACTTCTGTTACAGGGAATTGTGCAATATAAGATTATCTAGTGCAGTTGATGTGTTTTGCACTTCTGTTACAGGGAATTGTGCAATATAAGATTATCTAGTGCAGTTGATGTGTTTTGCACTTCTGTTACAGGGAATTGTGCAATATAAGATTATCTAGTGCATTTGATGTGTTTTGCACTTCTGTTACAGGGAATTGTGCAATGTAAGATTATCTAGTGCAGTTGATGTGTTTTGCACTTCTTTTACAGGGAATTGTGCAATATAAGATTATCTAGTGCAGTTGATGTGTTTTGCACTTCTGTTACAGGGAATTGTACAATATAAGATTATCTAGTGCAGTTGATGTGTTTTGCACTTCTGTTACAGGGAATTGTACAATATAAGATTATCTAGTGCAGTTGATGTGTTTTGCACTTCTGTTACAGGTAATTGTACAAAATAAGATTATCTAGTGCAGTTGATGTGTTTTGCACTTCTGTTACAGGGATATCTCCAATATAAGAATATCTAGTGCAGTTGATGTGTTTTGCACTTCTGTTACAGGGAATTGTACAATATAAGATTATCTAGTGCAGTTGATGTGTTTAGCACTTCTGTTACAGGGAATTGTGCAATATAAGATTATCTAGTGCAGTTGATGTGTTTAGCACTTCTGTTATAGGGAATTGTGCAATATAAGATTATCTAGTGCAGTTGATGTGTTTTGCACTTCTGTTACAGGGAATTGTGCAATATAAGATTATCTAGTGCAGTTGATGTGTTTTGCACTTCTGTTACAGTGAATTGTGCAATATAAGATTATCTAGTGCAGTTGATGTGTTTTGCACTTCTGTTACAGGGATTTGTGCAATATAACATTATCTAGTGCAGTTGATGTGTTTTGCACTTCTGTTACAGGGATTTGTGCAATATAAGATTATCTAGTGCAGTTGATGTGTTTTGCACTTCTGTTACAGGGAATTGTGCAATCTAAGATTATCTAGTGCAGTTGATGTGTTTTGCACTTCTGTTACAGGGAATTGTGCAATCTAAGATTATCTAGTGCAGTTGATGTGTTTAGCACTTCTGTTACAGGGATATCTCCAATATAAGATTATCTAGTGCAGTTGATGTGTTTAGCTCTTCTGTTACAGGGAATTGTGCAATATAAGATTATCTAGTGCAGTTGATGTGTTTAGCACTTCTGTTACAGGGAATTGTGCAATATAAGATTATCTAGTGCAGTTGATGTGTTTAGCACTTCTGTTATAGGGAATTGTGCAATATAAGATTATCTAGTGCAGTTGATGTGTTTAGCACTTCTGTTACAGGGAATTGTGCAATATAAGATTATCTAGTGCAGTTGATGTGTTTTGCACTTCTGTTACAGGGAATTGTACAATATAAGATTATCTAGTGCAGTTGATGTGTTTTGCACTTCTGTTACAGGGAATTGTACAATATAAGATTATCTAGTGCAGTTGATGTGTTTTGCACTTCTGTTACAGGTAATTGTACAATATAAGATTATCTAGTGCAGTTGATGTGTTTAGCACTTCTGTTACAGGGGATATGTACAATATAAGATTATCTAGTGCAGTTGATGTGTTTTGCACTTCTGTTACAGGGAATTGTACAATATAAGATTATCTAGTGCAGTTGATGTGTTTTGCACTTCTGTTACAGGTAATTGTGCAATATAAGATTATCTAGTGCAGTTGATGTGTTTAGCACTTCTGTTACAGGGAATTGTGCAATATAAGATTATCTAGTGCAGTTGATGTGTTTAGCACTTCTGTTACAGGGAATTGTGCAATATAAGATTATCTAGTGCAGTTGATGTGTTTAGCACTTCTGTTACAGGGAATTGTGCAATATAAGATTATCTAGTGCAGTTGATGTGTTTAGCACTTCTGTTATAGGGAATTGTGCAATATAAGATTATCTAGTGCAGTTGATGTGTTTTGCACTTCTGTTACAGGGAATTGTGCAATATAAGATTATCTAGTGCAGTTGATGTGTTTTGCACTTCTGTTACAGGGAATTGTGCAATATAAGATTATCTAGTGCAGTTGATGTGTTTTGCACTTCTGTTACAGGGAATTGTGCAATATAAGATTATCTAGTGCAGTTGATGTGTTTTGCACTTCTGTTACAGTGAATTGTGCAATATAAGATTATCTAGTGCAGTTGATGTGTTTTGCACTTCTGTTACAGTGAATTGTGCAATATAAGATTATCTAGTGCAGTTGATGTGTTTTGCACTTCTGTTACAGGGATTTGTGCAATATAACATTATCTAGTGCAGTTGATGTGTTTTGCACTTCTGTTACAGGGATTTGTGCAATATAAGATTATCTAGTGCAGTTGATGTGTTTTGCACTTCTGTTACAGGGAATTGTGCAATCTAAGATTATCTAGTGCAGTTGATGTGTTTTGCACTTCTGTTACAGGGAATTGTGCAATCTAAGATTATCTAGTGCATTTGATGTGTTTTGCACTTCTGTTACAGGGAATTGTGCAATATAAGATTATCTAGTGCAGTTGATGTGTTTTGCACTTCTGTTACAGGGAATTGTGCAATATAAGATTATCTAGTGCAGTTGATGTGTTTTGCACTTCTGTTACAGGGAATTGTGCAATATAAGATTATCTAGTGCAGTTGAAGTGTTTTGCACTTCTGTTACAGGGAATTGTACAATATAAGATTATCTAGTGCAGTTGATGTGTTTTGCACTTCTGTTACAGGTAATTGTACAATATAAGATTATCTAGTGCAGTTGATGTGTTTAGCACTTCTGTTACAGGGGATATGTACAATATAAGATTATCTAGTGCAGTTGATGTGTTTTGCACTTCTGTTACAGGGAATTGTACAATATAAGATTATCTAGTGCAGTTGATGTGTTTTGCACTTCTGTTACAGGGGATATGTACAATATAAGATTATCTAGTGCAGTTGATGTGTTTTGCACTTCTGTTACAGGGATATCTCCAATATAAGATTATCTAGTGCAGTTGATGTGTTTAGCTCTTCTGTTACAGGGAATTGTGCAATATAAGATTATCTAGTGCAGTTGATGTGTTTAGCACTTCTGTTACAGGGAATTGTGCAATATAAGATTATCTAGTGCAGTTGATGTGTTTAGCACTTCTGTTACAGGGAATTGTGCAATATAAGATTATCTAGTGCAGTTGATGTGTTTTGCACTTCTGTTACAGGGAATTGTACAATATAAGATTATCTAGTGCAGTTGATGTGTTTTGCACTTCTGTTACAGGGAATTGTACAATATAAGATTATCTAGTGCAGTTGATGTGTTTTGCACTTCTGTTACAGGTAATTGTACAATATAAGATTATCTAGTGCAGTTGATGTGTTTAGCACTTCTGTTACAGGGGATATGTACAATATAAGATTATCTAGTGCAGTTGATGTGTTTTGCACTTCTGTTACAGGGAATTGTACAATATAAGATTATCTAGTGCAGTTAATGTGTTTTGCACTTCTGTTACAGGTAATTGTGCAATATAAGATTATCTAGTGCAGTTGATGTGTTTAGCACTTCTGTTACAGGGAATTGTGCAATATAAGATTATCTAGTGCAGTTGATGTGTTTAGCACTTCTGTTACAGGGAATTGTGCAATATAAGATTATCTAGTGCAGTTGATGTGTTTAGCACTTCTGTTACAGGGAATTGTGCAATATAAGATTATCTAGTGCAGTTGATGTGTTTAGCACTTCTGTTATAGGGAATTGTGCAATATAAGATTATCTAGTGCAGTTGATGTGTTTTGCACTTCTGTTACAGGGAATTGTGCAATATAAGATTATCTAGTGCAGTTGATGTGTTTTGCACTTCTGTTACAGGGAATTGTGCAATATAAGATTATCTAGTGCAGTTGATGTGTTTTGCACTTCTGTTACAGGGAATTGTGCAATATAAGATTATCTAGTGCAGTTGATGTGTTTTGCACTTCTGTTACAGTGAATTGTGCAATATAAGATTATCTAGTGCAGTTGATGTGTTTTGCACTTCTGTTACAGTGAATTGTGCAATATAAGATTATCTAGTGCAGTTGATGTGTTTTGCACTTCTGTTACAGGGATTTGTGCAATATAACATTATCTAGTGCAGTTGATGTGTTTTGCACTTCTGTTACAGGGATTTGTGCAATATAAGATTATCTAGTGCAGTTGATGTGTTTTGCACTTCTGTTACAGGGAATTGTGCAATCTAAGATTATCTAGTGCAGTTGATGTGTTTTGCACTTCTGTTACAGGGAATTGTGCAATCTAAGATTATCTAGTGCAGTTGATGTGTTTTGCACTTCTGTTACAGGGAATTGTGCAATCTAAGATTATCTAGTGCAGTTGATGTGTTTTGCACTTCTGTTACAGGGAATTGTGCAATCTAAGATTATCTAGTGCAGTTGATGTGTATTGCACTTCTGTTACAGGGAATTGTGCAATATAAGATTATCTAGTGCAGTTGATGTGTTTTGCACTTCTGTTACAGGGATATGTGCAATATAAGATTATCTAGTGCAGTTGATGTGTTTTACTCTTCTGTTACAGGGAATTGTGCAATATAACATTATCTAGTGCAGTTGATGTGTTTTGCACTTCTGTTACAGGTAATTGTACAATATAAGATTATCTAGTGCAGTTGATGTGTTTAGCACTTCTGTTACAGGGGATATGTACAATATAAGATTATCTAGTGCAGTTGATGTGTTTTGCACTTCTGTTACAGGGAATTGTACAATATAAGATTATCTAGTGCAGTTGATGTGTTTTGCACTTCTGTTACAGGGGATATGTACAATATAAGATTATCTAGTGCAGTTGATGTGTTTTGCACTTCTGTTACAGGGATATCTCCAATATAAGATTATCTAGTGCAGTTGATGTGTTTAGCTCTTCTGTTACAGGGAATTGTGCAATATAAGATTATCTAGTGCAGTTGATGTGTTTAGCACTTCTGTTACAGGGAATTGTGCAATATAAGATTATCTAGTGCAGTTGATGTGTTTAGCACTTCTGTTACAGGGAATTGTGCAATATAAGATTATCTAGTGCAGTTGATGTGTTTTGCACTTCTGTTACAGGGAATTGTACAATATAAGATTATCTAGTGCAGTTGATGTGTTTTGCACTTCTGTTACAGGGAATTGTACAATATAAGATTATCTAGTGCAGTTGATGTGTTTTGCACTTCTGTTACAGGTAATTGTACAATATAAGATTATCTAGTGCAGTTGATGTGTTTAGCACTTCTGTTACAGGGGATATGTACAATATAAGATTATCTAGTGCAGTTGATGTGTTTTGCACTTCTGTTACAGGGAATTGTACAATATAAGATTATCTAGTGCAGTTGATGTGTTTTGCACTTCTGTTACAGGTAATTGTGCAATATAAGATTATCTAGTGCAGTTGATGTGTTTAGCACTTCTGTTACAGGGAATTGTGCAATATAAGATTATCTAGTGCAGTTGATGTGTTTAGCACTTCTGTTACAGGGAATTGTGCAATATAAGATTATCTAGTGCAGTTGATGTGTTTAGCACTTCTGTTACAGGGAATTGTGCAATATAAGATTATCTAGTGCAGTTGATGTGTTTAGCACTTCTGTTATAGGGAATTGTGCAATATAAGATTATCTAGTGCAGTTGATGTGTTTTGCACTTCTGTTACAGGGAATTGTGCAATATAAGATTATCTAGTGCAGTTGATGTGTTTTGCACTTCTGTTACAGGGAATTGTGCAATATAAGATTATCTAGTGCAGTTGATGTGTTTTGCACTTCTGTTACAGGGAATTGTGCAATATAAGATTATCTAGTGCAGTTGATGTGTTTTGCACTTCTGTTACAGTGAATTGTGCAATATAAGATTATCTAGTGCAGTTGATGTGTTTTGCACTTCTGTTACAGGGATTTGTGCAATATAACATTATCTAGTGCAGTTGATGTGTTTTGCACTTCTGTTACAGGGATTTGTGCAATATAAGATTATCTAGTGCAGTTGATGTGTTTTGCACTTCTGTTACAGGGAATTGTGCAATCTAAGATTATCTAGTGCAGTTGATGTGTTTTGCACTTCTGTTACAGGGAATTGTGCAATCTAAGATTATCTAGTGCATTTGATGTGTTTTGCACTTCTGTTACAGGGAATTGTGCAATATAAGATTATCTAGTGCAGTTGATGTGTTTTGCACTTCTGTTACAGGGAATTGTGCAATATAAGATTATCTAGTGCAGTTGATGTGTTTTGCACTTCTGTTACAGGGAATTGTGCAATATAAGATTATCTAGTGCAGTTGAAGTGTTTTGCACTTCTGTTACAGGGAATTGTACAATATAAGATTATCTAGTGCAGTTGATGTGTTTTGCACTTCTGTTACAGGTAATTGTACAATATAAGATTATCTAGTGCAGTTGATGTGTTTAGCACTTCTGTTACAGGGGATATGTACAATATAAGATTATCTAGTGCAGTTGATGTGTTTTGCACTTCTGTTACAGGGAATTGTACAATATAAGATTATCTAGTGCAGTTGATGTGTTTTGCACTTCTGTTACAGGGGATATGTACAATATAAGATTATCTAGTGCAGTTGATGTGTTTTGCACTTCTGTTACAGGGATATCTCCAATATAAGATTATCTAGTGCAGTTGATGTGTTTAGCTCTTCTGTTACAGGGAATTGTGCAATATAAGATTATCTAGTGCAGTTGATGTGTTTAGCACTTCTGTTACAGGGAATTGTGCAATATAAGATTATCTAGTGCAGTTGATGTGTTTAGCACTTCTGTTACAGGGAATTGTGCAATATAAGATTATCTAGTGCAGTTGATGTGTTTTGCACTTCTGTTACAGGGAATTGTACAATATAAGATTATCTAGTGCAGTTGATGTGTTTTGCACTTCTGTTACAGGGAATTGTACAATATAAGATTATCTAGTGCAGTTGATGTGTTTTGCACTTCTGTTACAGGTAATTGTACAATATAAGATTATCTAGTGCAGTTGATGTGTTTAGCACTTCTGTTACAGGGGATATGTACAATATAAGATTATCTAGTGCAGTTGATGTGTTTTGCACTTCTGTTACAGGGAATTGTACAATATAAGATTATCTAGTGCAGTTAATGTGTTTTGCACTTCTGTTACAGGTAATTGTGCAATATAAGATTATCTAGTGCAGTTGATGTGTTTAGCACTTCTGTTACAGGGAATTGTGCAATATAAGATTATCTAGTGCAGTTGATGTGTTTAGCACTTCTGTTACAGGGAATTGTGCAATATAAGATTATCTAGTGCAGTTGATGTGTTTAGCACTTCTGTTACAGGGAATTGTGCAATATAAGATTATCTAGTGCAGTTGATGTGTTTAGCACTTCTGTTATAGGGAATTGTGCAATATAAGATTATCTAGTGCAGTTGATGTGTTTTGCACTTCTGTTACAGGGAATTGTGCAATATAAGATTATCTAGTGCAGTTGATGTGTTTTGCACTTCTGTTACAGGGAATTGTGCAATATAAGATTATCTAGTGCAGTTGATGTGTTTTGCACTTCTGTTACAGGGAATTGTGCAATATAAGATTATCTAGTGCAGTTGATGTGTTTTGCACTTCTGTTACAGTGAATTGTGCAATATAAGATTATCTAGTGCAGTTGATGTGTTTTGCACTTCTGTTACAGTGAATTGTGCAATATAAGATTATCTAGTGCAGTTGATGTGTTTTGCACTTCTGTTACAGGGATTTGTGCAATATAACATTATCTAGTGCAGTTGATGTGTTTTGCACTTCTGTTACAGGGATTTGTGCAATATAAGATTATCTAGTGCAGTTGATGTGTTTTGCACTTCTGTTACAGGGAATTGTGCAATCTAAGATTATCTAGTGCAGTTGATGTGTTTTGCACTTCTGTTACAGGGAATTGTGCAATCTAAGATTATCTAGTGCAGTTGATGTGTTTTGCACTTCTGTTACAGGGAATTGTGCAATCTAAGATTATCTAGTGCAGTTGATGTGTTTTGCACTTCTGTTACAGGCAATTGTGCAATCTAAGATTATCTAGTGCAGTTGATGTGTTTTGCACTTCTGTTACAGGGAATTGTGCAATATAAGATTATCTAGTGCAGTTGATGTGTTTTGCACTTCTGTTACAGGGATATGTGCAATATAAGATTATCTAGTGCAGTTGATGTGTTTTACACTTCTGTTACAGGGAATTGTGCAATATAACATTATCTAGTGCAGTTGATGTGTTTTGCACTTCTGTTACAGGGAATTGTGCAATCTAAGATTATCTAGTGCAGTTGATGTGTTTTGCACTTCTGTTACAGGGAATTGTGCAATCTAAGATTATCTAGTGCAGTTGATGTGTTTTGCACTTCTGTTACAGGGAATTGTGCAATATAAGATTATCTAGTGCAGTTGATGTGTTTTGCACTTCTGTTACTGGGGATATGTGCAATATTAGATTATCTAGTGCAGTTGATGTGTTTTGCACTTCTGTTAAGGGAATTGTGCAATATAAGATTATCTAGTGCAGTTGATGTGTTTTGCACTTCTGTTACAGGGAATTGTGCAATATAAGATTATCTAGTGCAGTTGATGTGTTTTGCACTTCTGTTACAGGGAATTGTACAATAAAAGATTATCTAGTGCAGATGATGTGTTTTGCACTTCTGTTACAGGTAATTGTGCAATATAAAATTATCTAGTGCAGTTGATGTGTTTAGCACTTCTGTTACAGGTAATTGTGCAATATAAGATTATCTAGTGCAGTTGATGTGTTTAGCACTTCTGTTACAGGGAATTGTGCAATATAAGATTATCTAGTGCAGTTGATGTGTTTAGCACTTCTGTTACAGGGAATTGTGCAATATAAGATTATCTAGTGCAGTTGATGTGTTTAGCACTTCTGTTACAGGGAATTGTACAATATAAGATTATCTAGTGTAGTTGATGTGTTTTGCACTTCTGTTACAGGGAATTGTGCAATATAAGATTATCTAGTGCATTTGATGTGTTTTGCACTTCTGTTACAGGGAATTGTGCAATGTAAGATTATCTAGTGCAGTTGATGTGTTTTGCACTTCTGTTACAGGGAATTGTGCAATATAAGATTATCTAGTGCAGTTGATGTGTTTTGCACTTCTGTTACAGGGAATTGTACAATATAAGATTATCTAGTGCAGTTGATGTGTTTTGCACTTCTGTTACAGGGAATTGTACAATATAAGATTATCTAGTGCAGTTGATGTGTTTTGCACTTCTGTTACAGGTAATTGTACAAAATAAGATTATCTAGTGCAGTTGATGTGTTTTGCACTTCTGTTACAGGGATATCTCCAATATAAGATTATCTAGTGCAGTTGATGTGTTTTGCACTTCTGTTACAGGGAATTGTACAATATAAGATTATCTAGTGCAGTTGATGTGTTTTGCACTTCTGTTACAGGTAATTGTGCAATATAAGATTATCTAGTGCAGTTGATGTGTTTAGCACTTCTGTTACAGGGAATTGTGCAATATAAGATTATCTAGTGCAGTTGATGTGTTTAGCACTTCTGTTACAGGGAATTGTGCAATCTAAGATTATCTAGTGCAGTTGATGTGTTTTGCACTTCTGTTACAGGGAATTGTGCAAAATAAGATTATCTAGTGCAGTTGATGTGTTTTGCACTTCTGTTACAGGGAATTGTGCAATATAAGATTATCTAGTGCAGTTGATGTGTTTTGCATTTCTGTTACAGGGAATTGTGCAATATAAGATTATCTAGTGCATTTGATGTGTTTTGCACTTCTGTTACAGGGAATTGTGCAATATAAGATTATCTAGTGCATTTGATGTGTTTTGCACTTCTGTTACAGGGAATTGTGCAATATAAGATTATCTAGTGCAGTTGATGTGTTTTGCACTTCTGTTACAGGGAATTGTGCAATATAAGATTATCTAGTGCAGTTGATGTGTTTTGCACTTCTGTTACAGGGAATTGTGCAATATAAGATTATCTAGTGCAGTTGAAGTGTTTTGCACTTCTGTTACAGGAAATTGTACAATATAAGATTATCTAGTGCAGTTGATGTGTTTTGCACTTCTGTTACAGGTAATTGTACAATATAAGATTATCTAGTGCAGTTGATGTGTTTAGCACTTCTGTTACAGGGTATATGTACAATATAAGATTATCTAGTGCAGTTGATGTGTTTTGCACTTCTGTTACAGGGAATTGTACAATATAAGATTATCTAGTGCAGTTGATGTGTTTTGCACTTCTGTTACAGGGGATATGTACAATATAAGATTATCTAGTGCAGTTGATGTGTTTTGCACTTCTGTTACAGGGATATCTCCAATATAAGATTATCTAGTGCAGTTGATGTGTTTTGCACTTCTGTTACAGGGAATTGTACAATATAAGATTATCTAGTGCAGGTGATGTGTTTTGCACTTCTGTTACAGGTAATTGTGCAATATAAGATTATCTAGTGCAGTTGATGTGTTTAGCACTTCTGTTACAGGGAATTGTGCAATATAAGATTATCTAGTGCAGTTGATGTGTTTAGCACTTCTATTACAGGGAATTGTGCAATATAAGATTATCTAGTGCAGTTGATGTGTTTAGCACTTCTGTTACAGGGAATTGTGCAATATAAGATTATCTAGTGCAGTTGATGTGTTTTGCACTTCTGTTACAGGGAATTGTGCAATATAAGATTATCTAGTGCAGTTGATGTGTTTTGCACTTCTGATACAGGGAATTGTGCAATATAAGATTATCTAGTGCAGTTGATGTGTTTTGCACTTCTGTTACAGGGAATTGTGCAATATAAGATTATCTAGTGCAGTTGATGTGTTTTGCACTTCTGTTACAGTGAATTGTGCAATATAAGATTATCTAGTGCAGTTGATGTGTTTTGCACTTCTGTTACAGGGAATTGTGCAATCTAAGATTATCTAGTGCAGTTGATGTGTTTTGCACTTCTGTTACAGGGATATGTGCAATATAAGATTATCTAGTGCATTTGATGTGTTTTGCACTTCTGTTACAGGGAATTGTGCAATGTAAGATTATCTAGTGCAGTTGATGTGTTTTGCACTTCTGTTACAGGGAATTGTGCAATATAAGATTATCTAGTGCAGTTGATGTGTTTTGCACTTCTGTTACAGGGAATTGTACAATATAAGATTATCTAGTGCAGTTGATGTGTTTTGCACTTCTGTTACAGGGAATTGTACAATATAAGATTATCTAGTGCAGTTGATGTGTTTTGCACTTCTGTTACAGGTAATTGTACAATATAATATTATCTAGTGCAGTTGATGTGTTTTGCACTTCTGTTACAGGGATATCTCCAATATAAGATTATCTAGTGCAGTTGATGTGTATTGCACTTCTGTTACAGGTAATTGTGCAATATAAGATTATCTAGTGCAGTTGATATGTTTAGCACTTCTGTTACAGGGAATTGTGCAATATAAGATTATCTAGTGCAGTTGATGTGTTTAGCACTTCTATTACAGGGAATTGTGCAATATAAGATTATCTAGTGCAGTTGATGTGTTTAGCACTTCTGTTACAGGGAATTGTGCAATATAAGATTATCTAGTGCAGTTGATGTGTTTAGCACTTCTGTTACAGGGAATTGTGCAATATAAGATTATCTAGTGCAGTTGATGTGTTTTGCACTTCTGATACAGGGAATTGTGCAATATAAGATTATCTAGTGCAGTTGATGTGTTTTGCACTTCTGTTACAGGGAATTGTGCAATATAAGATTATCTAGTGCAGTTGATGTGTTTTGCACTTCTGTTACAGGGATTTGTGCAATATAACATTATCTAGTGCAGTTGATGTGTTTTGCACTTCTGTTACAGGGATTTGTGCAATATAAGATTATCTAGTGCAGTTGATGTGTTTAGCACTTCTGTTACAGGGAATTGTGCAATCTAAGATTATCTAGTGCAGTTGATGTGTTTTGCACTTCTGTTACAGGGAATTGTGCAATCTAAGATTATCTAGTGCAGTTGATGTGTTTTGCACTTCTGTTACAGGGAATTGTGCAATCTAAGATTATCTAGTGCAGTTGATGTGTTTTGCACTTCTGTTACAGGGAATTGTGCAATCTAAGATTATCTAGTGCAGTTGATGTGTTTTGCACTTCTGTTACAGGGAATTGTGCAATATAAGATTATCTAGTGCAGTTGATGTGTTTTGCACTTCTGTTACAGGGATATGTGCAATATAAGATTATCTAGTGCAGTTGATGTGTTTTACACTTCTGTTACAGGGAATTGTGCAATATAACATTATCTAGTGCAGTTGATGTGTTTTGCACTTCTGTTACAGGGATTTGTGCAATATAACATTATCTAGTGCAGTTGATGTGTTTTGCACTTCTGTTACAGGGAATTGTGCAATCTAAGATTATCTAGTGCAGTTGATGTGTTTTGCACTTCTGTTACAGGGAATTGTGCAATCTAAGATTATCTAGTGCAGTTGATGTGTTTTGCACTTCTGTTACAGGGAATTGTGCAATCTAAGATTATCTAGTGCAGTTGATGTGTTTTGCACTTCTGTTACAGGGAATTGTGCAATCTAAGATTATCTAGTGCAGTTGATGTGTTTTGCACTTCTGTTACAGGGAATTGTGCAATATAAGATTATCTAGTGCAGTTGATGTGTTTTGCACTTCTGTTACTGGGGATATGTGCAATATAAGATTATCTAGTGCAGTTGATGTGTTTTGCACTTCTGTTAAGGGAATTGTGCAATATAAGATTATCTAGTGCAGTTGATGTGTTTTGCACTTCTGTTACAGGGAATTGTGCAATATAAGATTATCTAGTGCAGTTGATGTGTTTAGCACTTCTGTTACAGGGAATTGTGCAATATAAGATTATCTAGTGCAGTTGATGTGTTTAGCACTTCTGTTACAGGGAATTGTACAATATAAGATTATCTAGTGTAGTTGATGTGTTTTGCACTTCTGTTACAGGGGATTGTGCAATATAAAATTATCTAGTGCAGTTGATGTGTTTTGCACTTCTGTTACAGGGAATTGTGCAATATAAGATTATCTAGTGCAGTTGATGTGTTTTGCACTTCTGTTACAGGGAATTGTGCAATATAAGATTATCTAGTGCAGTTGATGTGTTTTGCACTTCTGTTACAGGGAATTGTGCAATATAAGATTATCTAGTGCAGTTGATGTGTTTTGCACTTCTGTTACAGTGAATTGTGCAATATAAGATTATCTAGTGCAGTTGATGTGTTTTGCACTTCTGTTACAGTGAATTGTGCAATATAAGATTATCTAGTGCAGTTGATGTGTTTTGCACTTCTGTTACAGGGATTTGTGCAATATAACATTATCTAGTGCAGTTGATGTGTTTTGCACTTCTGTTACAGGGATTTGTGCAATATAAGATTATCTAGTGCAGTTGATGTGTTTTGCACTTCTGTTACAGGGAATTGTGCAATCTAAGATTATCTAGTGCAGTTGATGTGTTTTGCACTTCTGTTACAGGGAATTGTGCAATCTAAGATTATCTAGTGCAGTTGATGTGTTTTGCACTTCTGTTACAGGGAATTGTGCAATCTAAGATTATCTAGTGCAGTTGATGTGTTTTGCACTTCTGTTACAGGGAATTGTGCAATATAAGATTATCTAGTGCAGTTGATGTGTTTTGCACTTCTGTTACAGGGATATGTGCAATATAAGATTATCTAGTGCAGTTGATGTGTTTTACACTTCTGTTACAGGGAATTGTGCAATCTAAGATTATCTAGTGCAGTTGATGTGTTTTGCACTTCTGTTACAGGGAATTGTGCAATCTAAGATTATCTAGTGCAGTTGATGTGTTTTGCACTTCTGTTACAGGGAATTGTGCAATCTAAGATTATCTAGTGCAGTTGATGTGTTTTGCACTTCTGTTACAGGGAATTGTGCAATATAAGATTATCTAGTGCAGTTGATGTGTTTTGCACTTCTGTTACTGGGGATATGTGCAATATTAGATTATCTAGTGCAGTTGATGTGTTTTGCACTTCTGTTAAGGGAATTGTGCAATATAAGATTATCTAGTGCAGTTGATGTGTTTTGCACTTCTGTTACAGGGAATTGTGCAATATAAGATTATCTAGTGCAGTTGATGTGTTTTGCACTTCTGTTACAGGGAATTGTACAATAAAAGATTATCTAGTGCAGATGATGTGTTTTGCACTTCTGTTACAGGTAATTGTGCAATATAAAATTATCTAGTGCAGTTGATGTGTTTAGCACTTCTGTTACAGGTAATTGTGCAATATAAGATTATCTAGTGCAGTTGATGTGTTTAGCACTTCTGTTACAGGGAATTGTGCAATATAAGATTATCTAGTGCAGTTGATGTGTTTAGCACTTCTGTTACAGGGAATTGTGCAATATAAGATTATCTAGTGCAGTTGATGTGTTTAGCACTTCTGTTACAGGGAATTGTACAATATAAGATTATCTAGTGTAGTTGATGTGTTTTGCACTTCTGTTACAGGGAATTGTGCAATATAAGATTATCTAGTGCATTTGATGTGTTTTGCACTTCTGTTACAGGGAATTGTGCAATGTAAGATTATCTAGTGCAGTTGATGTGTTTTGCACTTCTGTTACAGGGAATTGTGCAATATAAGATTATCTAGTGCAGTTGATGTGTTTTGCACTTCTGTTACAGGGAATTGTACAATATAAGATTATCTAGTGCAGTTGATGTGTTTTGCACTTCTGTTACAGGGAATTGTACAATATAAGATTATCTAGTGCAGTTGATGTGTTTTGCACTTCTGTTACAGGTAATTGTACAAAATAAGATTATCTAGTGCAGTTGATGTGTTTTGCACTTCTGTTACAGGGATATCTCCAATATAAGATTATCTAGTGCAGTTGATGTGTTTTGCACTTCTGTTACAGGGAATTGTACAATATAAGATTATCTAGTGCAGTTGATGTGTTTTGCACTTCTGTTACAGGTAATTGTGCAATATAAGATTATCTAGTGCAGTTGATGTGTTTAGCACTTCTGTTACAGGGAATTGTGCAATATAAGATTATCTAGTGCAGTTGATGTGTTTAGCACTTCTGTTACAGGGAATTGTGCAATCTAAGATTATCTAGTGCAGTTGATGTGTTTTGCACTTCTGTTACAGGGAATTGTGCAATATAAGATTATCTAGTGCAGTTGATGTGTTTTGCACTTCTGTTACAGGGAATTGTGCAATATAAGATTATCTAGTGCAGTTGATGTGTTTTGCACTTCTGTTACAGGGAATTGTGCAATATAAGATTATCTAGTGCATTTGATGTGTTTTGCACTTCTGTTACAGGGAATTGTGCAATATAAGATTATCTAGTGCATTTGATGTGTTTTGCACTTCTGTTACAGGGAATTGTGCAATATAAGATTATCTAGTGCAGTTGATGTGTTTTGCACTTCTGTTACAGGGAATTGTGCAATATAAGATTATCTAGTGCAGTTGATGTGTTTTGCACTTCTGTTCCAGGGAATTGTGCAATATAAGATTATCTAGTGCAGTTGAAGTGTTTTGCACTTCTGTTACAGGAAATTGTACAATATAAGATTATCTAGTGCAGTTGATGTGTTTTGCACTTCTGTTACAGGTAATTGTACAATATAAGATTATCTAGTGCAGTTGATGTGTTTAGCACTTCTGTTACAGGGTATATGTACAATATAAGATTATCTAGTGCAGTTGATGTGTTTTGCACTTCTGTTACAGGGAATTGTACAATATAAGATTATCTAGTGCAGTTGATGTGTTTTGCACTTCTGTTACAGGGGATATGTACAATATAAGATTATCTAGTGCAGTTGATGTGTTTTGCACTTCTGTTACAGGGATATCTCCAATATAAGATTATCTAGTGCAGTTGATGTGTTTTGCACTTCTGTTACAGGTAATTGTGCAATATAAGATTATCTAGTGCAGTTGATGTGTTTAGCACTTCTGTTACAGGGAATTGTGCAATATAAGATTATCTAGTGCAGTTGATGTGTTTAGCACTTCTATTACAGGGAATTGTGCAATATAAGATTATCTAGTGCAGTTGATGTGTTTAGCACTTCTGTTACAGGGAATTGTGCAATATAAGATTATCTAGTGCAGTTGATGTGTTTTGCACTTCTGTTACAGGGAATTGTGCAATATAAGATTATCTAGTGCAGTTGATGTGTTTTGCACTTCTGATACAGGGAATTGTGCAATATAAGATTATCTAGTGCAGTTGATGTGTTTTGCACTTCTGTTACAGGGAATTGTGCAATATAAGATTATCTAGTGCAGTTGATGTGTTTTGCACTTCTGTTACAGTGAATTGTGCAATATAAGATTATCTAGTGCAGTTGATGTGTTTTGCACTTCTGTTACAGGGAATTGTGCAATCTAAGATTATCTAGTGCAGTTGATGTGTTTTGCACTTCTGTTACAGGGATATGTGCAATATAAGATTATCTAGTGCATTTGATGTGTTTTGCACTTCTGTTACAGGGAATTGTGCAATGTAAGATTATCTAGTGCAGTTGATGTGTTTTGCACTTCTGTTACAGGGAATTGTGCAATATAAGATTATCTAGTGCAGTTGATGTGTTTTGCACTTCTGTTACAGGGAATTGTACAATATAAGATTATCTAGTGCAGTTGATGTGTTTTGCACTTCTGTTACAGGGAATTGTACAATATAAGATTATCTAGTGCAGTTGATGTGTTTTGCACTTCTGTTACAGGTAATTGTACAATATAAGATTATCTAGTGCAGTTGATGTGTTTTGCACTTCTGTTACAGGGATATCTCCAATATAAGATTATCTAGTGCAGTTGATGTGTATTGCAATTCTGTTACAGGTAATTGTGCAATATAAGATTATCTAGTGCAGTTGATATGTTTAGCACTTCTGTTACAGGGAATTGTGCAATATAAGATTATCTAGTGCAGTTGATGTGTTTAGCACTTCTATTACAGGGAATTGTGCAATATAAGATTATCTAGTGCAGTTGATGTGTTTAGCACTTCTGTTACAGGGAATTGTGCAATATAAGATTATCTAGTGCAGTTGATGTGTTTAGCACTTCTGTTACAGGGAATTGTGCAATATAAGATTATCTAGTGCAGTTGATGTGTTTTGCACTTCTGATACAGGGAATTGTGCAATATAAGATTATCTAGTGCAGTTGATGTGTTTTGCACTTCTGTTACAGGGAATTGTGCAATATAAGATTATCTAGTGCAGTTGATGTGTTTTGCACTTCTGTTACAGTGAATTGTGCAATATAAGATTATCTAGTGCAGTTGATGTGTTTTGCACTTCTGTTACAGTGAATTGTGCAATATAAGATTATCTAGTGCAGTTGATGTGTTTTGCACTTCTGTTACAGGGATTTGTGCAATATAACATTATCTAGTGCAGTTGATGTGTTTTGCACTTCTGTTACAGGGATTTGTGCAATATAAGATTATCTAGTGCAGTTGATGTGTTTAGCACTTCTGTTACAGGGAATTGTGCAATCTAAGATTATCTAGTGCAGTTGATGTGTTTTGCACTTCTGTTACAGGGAATTGTGCAATCTAAGATTATCTAGTGCAGTTGATGTGTTTTGCACTTCTGTTACAGGGAATTGTGCAATCTAAGATTATCTAGTGCAGTTGATGTGTTTTGCACTTCTGTTACAGGGAATTGTGCAATCTAAGATTATCTAGTGCAGTTGATGTGTTTTGCACTTCTGTTACAGGGAATTGTGCAATATAAGATTATCTAGTGCAGTTGATGTGTTTTGCACTTCTGTTACAGGGATATGTGCAATATAAGATTATCTAGTGCAGTTGATGTGTTTTACACTTCTGTTACAGGGAATTGTGCAATATAACATTATCTAGTGCAGTTGATGTGTTTTGCACTTCTGTTACAGGGATTTGTGCAATATAACATTATCTAGTGCAGTTGATGTGTTTTGCACTTCTGTTACAGGGAATTGTGCAATCTAAGATTATCTAGTGCAGTTGATGTGTTTTGCACTTCTGTTACAGGGAATTGTGCAATCTAAGATTATCTAGTGCAGTTGATGTGTTTTGCACTTCTGTTACAGGGAATTGTGCAATCTAAGATTATCTAGTGCAGTTGATGTGTTTTGCACTTCTGTTACAGGGAATTGTGCAATCTAAGATTATCTAGTGCAGTTGATGTGTTTTGCACTTCTGTTACAGGGAATTGTGCAATATAAGATTATCTAGTGCAGTTGATGTGTTTTGCACTTCTGTTACTGGGGATATGTGCAATATAAGATTATCTAGTGCAGTTGATGTGTTTTGCACTTCTGTTAAGGGAATTGTGCAATATAAGATTATCTAGTGCAGTTGATGTGTTTTGCACTTCTGTTACAGGGAATTGTGCAATATAAGATTATCTAGTGCAGTTGATGTGTTTAGCACTTCTGTTACAGGGAATTGTGCAATATAAGATTATCTAGTGCAGTTGATGTGTTTAGCACTTCTGTTACAGGGAATTGTACAATATAAGATTATCTAGTGTAGTTGATGTGTTTTGCACTTCTGTTACAGGGGATTGTGCAATATAAAATTATCTAGTGCAGTTGATGTGTTTTGCACTTCTGTTACAGGGAATTGTGCAATATAAGATTATCCAGTGCAGTTGATGTGTTTTGCACTTCTGTTACAGGGAATTGTGCAATATAAGATTATCTAGTGCAGTTGATGTGTTTTGCACTTCTGTTACAGGGAATTGTGCAATATAAGATTATCTAGTGCATTTGATGTGTTTTGCACTTCTGTTACAGGGAATTGTGCAATGTAAGATTATCTAGTGCAGTTGATGTGTTTTGCACTTCTGTTACAGGGAATTGTGCAATATAAGATTATCTAGTGCAGTTGATGTGTTTTGCACTTCTGTTACAGGGAATTGTACAATATAAGATTATCTAGTGCAGTTGATGTGTTTTGCACTTCTGTTACAGGGAATTGTACAATATAAGATTATCTAGTGCAGTTGATGTGTTTTGCACTTCTGTTACAGGTAATTGTACAATATAAGATTATCTAGTGCAGTTGATGTGTTTTGCACTTCTGTTACAGGGATATCTCCAATATAAGATTATCTAGTGCAGTTGATGTGTTTTGCACTTCTGTTACAGGGAATTGTACAATATAAGATTATCTAGTGCAGTTGATGTGTTTTGCACTTCTGTTACAGGTAATTGTGCAATATAAGATTATCTAGTGCAGTTGATGTGTTTAGCACTTCTGTTACAGGGAATTGTGCAATATAAGATTATCTAGTGCAGTTGATGTGTTTAGCACTTCTGTTACAGGGAATTGTGCAATATAAGATTATCTAGTGCAGTTGATGTGTTTTGCACTTCTGTTACAGTGAATTGTGCAATATAAGATTATCTAGTGCAGTTGATGTGTTTTGCACTTCTGTTACAGGTAATTGTACAATATAAGATTATCTAGTGCAGTTGATGTGTTTTGCACTTCTGTTACAGGGATTTGTGCAATATAAGATTATCTAGTGCAGTTGATGTGTTTTGCACTTCTGTTACAGGGAATTGTGCAATCTAAGATTATCTAGTGCAGTTGATGTGTTTTGCACTTCTGTTACAGGGAATTGTGCAATCTAAGATTATCTAGTGCAGTTGATGTGTTTTGCACTTCTGTTACAGGGAATTGTGCAATCTAAGATTATCTAGTGCAGTTGATGTGTTTTGCACTTCTGTTACAGGGAATTGTGCAATCTAAGATTATCTAGTGCAGTTGATGTGTTTTGCACTTCTGTTACAGGGAATTGTGCAATATAAGATTATCTAGTGCAGTTGATGTGTTTTGCACTTCTGTTACAGGGATATGTGCAATATAAGATTATCTAGTGCAGTTGATGTGTTTTACACTTCTGTTACAGGGAATTGTGCAATCTAAGATTATCTAGTGCAGTTGATGTGTTTTGCACTTCTGTTACAGGGAATTGTGCAATCTAAGATTATCTAGTGCAGTTGATGTGTTTTGCACTTCTGTTACAGGGAATTGTGCAATCTAAGATTATCTAGTGCAGTTGATGTGTTTTGCACTTCTGTTACAGGGAATTGTGCAATATAAGATTATCTAGTGCAGTTGATGTGTTTTGCACTTCTGTTACTGGGGATATGTGCAATATTAGATTATCTAGTGCAGTTGATGTGTTTTGCACTTCTGTTAAGGGAATTGTGCAATATAAGATTATCTAGTGCAGTTGATGTGTTTTGCACTTCTGTTACAGGGAATTGTGCAATATAAGATTATCTAGTGCAGTTGATGTGTTTTGCACTTCTGTTACAGGGAATTGTACAATAAAAGATTATCTAGTGCAGATGATGTGTTTTGCACTTCTGTTACAGGTAATTGTGCAATATAAAATTATCTAGTGCAGTTGATGTGTTTAGCACTTCTGTTACAGGTAATTGTGCAATATAAGATTATCTAGTGCAGTTGATGTGTTTAGCACTTCTGTTACAGGGAATTGTGCAATATAAGATTATCTAGTGCAGTTGATGTGTTTAGCACTTCTGTTACAGGGAATTGTGCAATATAAGATTATCTAGTGCAGTTGATGTGTTTAGCACTTCTGTTACAGGGAATTGTACAATATAAGATTATCTAGTGTAGTTGATGTGTTTTGCACTTCTGTTACAGGGAATTGTGCAATATAAGATTATCTAGTGCATTTGATGTGTTTTGCACTTCTGTTACAGGGAATTGTGCAATGTAAGATTATCTAGTGCAGTTGATGTGTTTTGCACTTCTGTTACAGGGAATTGTGCAATATAAGATTATCTAGTGCAGTTGATGTGTTTTGCACTTCTGTTACAGGGAATTGTACAATATAAGATTATCTAGTGCAGTTGATGTGTTTTGCACTTCTGTTACAGGGAATTGTACAATATAAGATTATCTAGTGCAGTTGATGTGTTTTGCACTTCTGTTACAGGTAATTGTACAAAATAAGATTATCTAGTGCAGTTGATGTGTTTTGCACTTCTGTTACAGGGATATCTCCAATATAAGATTATCTAGTGCAGTTGATGTGTTTTGCACTTCTGTTACAGGGAATTGTACAATATAAGATTATCTAGTGCAGTTGATGTGTTTTGCACTTCTGTTACAGGTAATTGTGCAATATAAGATTATCTAGTGCAGTTGATGTGTTTAGCACTTCTGTTACAGGGAATTGTGCAATATAAGATTATCTAGTGCAGTTGATGTGTTTAGCACTTCTGTTACAGGGAATTGTGCAATCTAAGATTATCTAGTGCAGTTGATGTGTTTTGCACTTCTGTTACAGGGAATTGTGCAATATAAGATTATCTAGTGCAGTTGATGTGTTTTGCACTTCTGTTACAGGGAATTGTGCAATATAAGATTATCTAGTGCAGTTGATGTGTTTTGCACTTCTGTTACAGGGAATTGTGCAATATAAGATTATCTAGTGCATTTGATGTGTTTTGCACTTCTGTTACAGGGAATTGTGCAATATAAGATTATCTAGTGCATTTGATGTGTTTTGCACTTCTGTTACAGGGAATTGTGCAATATAAGATTATCTAGTGCAGTTGATGTGTTTTGCACTTCTGTTACAGGGAATTGTGCAATATAAGATTATCTAGTGCAGTTGATGTGTTTTGCACTTCTGTTCCAGGGAATTGTGCAATATAAGATTATCTAGTGCAGTTGAAGTGTTTTGCACTTCTGTTACAGGAAATTGTACAATATAAGATTATCTAGTGCAGTTGATGTGTTTTGCACTTCTGTTACAGGTAATTGTACAATATAAGATTATCTAGTGCAGTTGATGTGTTTAGCACTTCTGTTACAGGGTATATGTACAATATAAGATTATCTAGTGCAGTTGATGTGTTTTGCACTTCTGTTACAGGGAATTGTACAATATAAGATTATCTAGTGCAGTTGATGTGTTTTGCACTTCTGTTACAGGGGATATGTACAATATAAGATTATCTAGTGCAGTTGATGTGTTTTGCACTTCTGTTACAGGGATATCTCCAATATAAGATTATCTAGTGCAGTTGATGTGTTTTGCACTTCTGTTACAGGTAATTGTGCAATATAAGATTATCTAGTGCAGTTGATGTGTTTAGCACTTCTGTTACAGGGAATTGTGCAATATAAGATTATCTAGTGCAGTTGATGTGTTTAGCACTTCTATTACAGGGAATTGTGCAATATAAGATTATCTAGTGCAGTTGATGTGTTTAGCACTTCTGTTACAGGGAATTGTGCAATATAAGATTATCTAGTGCAGTTGATGTGTTTTGCACTTCTGTTACAGGGAATTGTGCAATATAAGATTATCTAGTGCAGTTGATGTGTTTTGCACTTCTGATACAGGGAATTGTGCAATATAAGATTATCTAGTGCAGTTGATGTGTTTTGCACTTCTGTTACAGGGAATTGTGCAATATAAGATTATCTAGTGCAGTTGATGTGTTTTGCACTTCTGTTACAGTGAATTGTGCAATATAAGATTATCTAGTGCAGTTGATGTGTTTTGCACTTCTGTTACAGGGAATTGTGCAATCTAAGATTATCTAGTGCAGTTGATGTGTTTTGCACTTCTGTTACAGGGATATGTGCAATATAAGATTATCTAGTGCATTTGATGTGTTTTGCACTTCTGTTACAGGGAATTGTGCAATGTAAGATTATCTAGTGCAGTTGATGTGTTTTGCACTTCTGTTACAGGGAATTGTGCAATATAAGATTATCTAGTGCAGTTGATGTGTTTTGCACTTCTGTTACAGGGAATTGTACAATATAAGATTATCTAGTGCAGTTGATGTGTTTTGCACTTCTGTTACAGGGAATTGTACAATATAAGATTATCTAGTGCAGTTGATGTGTTTTGCACTTCTGTTACAGGTAATTGTACAATATAAGATTATCTAGTGCAGTTGATGTGTTTTGCACTTCTGTTACAGGGATATCTCCAATATAAGATTATCTAGTGCAGTTGATGTGTATTGCAATTCTGTTACAGGTAATTGTGCAATATAAGATTATCTAGTGCAGTTGATATGTTTAGCACTTCTGTTACAGGGAATTGTGCAATATAAGATTATCTAGTGCAGTTGATGTGTTTAGCACTTCTATTACAGGGAATTGTGCAATATAAGATTATCTAGTGCAGTTGATGTGTTTAGCACTTCTGTTACAGGGAATTGTGCAATATAAGATTATCTAGTGCAGTTGATGTGTTTAGCACTTCTGTTACAGGGAATTGTGCAATATAAGATTATCTAGTGCAGTTGATGTGTTTTGCACTTCTGATACAGGGAATTGTGCAATATAAGATTATCTAGTGCAGTTGATGTGTTTTGCACTTCTGTTACAGGGAATTGTGCAATATAAGATTATCTAGTGCAGTTGATGTGTTTTGCACTTCTGTTACAGTGAATTGTGCAATATAAGATTATCTAGTGCAGTTGATGTGTTTTGCACTTCTGTTACAGTGAATTGTGCAATATAAGATTATCTAGTGCAGTTGATGTGTTTTGCACTTCTGTTACAGGGATTTGTGCAATATAACATTATCTAGTGCAGTTGATGTGTTTTGCACTTCTGTTACAGGGATTTGTGCAATATAAGATTATCTAGTGCAGTTGATGTGTTTAGCACTTCTGTTACAGGGAATTGTGCAATCTAAGATTATCTAGTGCAGTTGATGTGTTTTGCACTTCTGTTACAGGGAATTGTGCAATCTAAGATTATCTAGTGCAGTTGATGTGTTTTGCACTTCTGTTACAGGGAATTGTGCAATCTAAGATTATCTAGTGCAGTTGATGTGTTTTGCACTTCTGTTACAGGGAATTGTGCAATCTAAGATTATCTAGTGCAGTTGATGTGTTTTGCACTTCTGTTACAGGGAATTGTGCAATATAAGATTATCTAGTGCAGTTGATGTGTTTTGCACTTCTGTTACAGGGATATGTGCAATATAAGATTATCTAGTGCAGTTGATGTGTTTTACACTTCTGTTACAGGGAATTGTGCAATATAACATTATCTAGTGCAGTTGATGTGTTTTGCACTTCTGTTACAGGGATTTGTGCAATATAACATTATCTAGTGCAGTTGATGTGTTTTGCACTTCTGTTACAGGGAATTGTGCAATCTAAGATTATCTAGTGCAGTTGATGTGTTTTGCACTTCTGTTACAGGGAATTGTGCAATCTAAGATTATCTAGTGCAGTTGATGTGTTTTGCACTTCTGTTACAGGGAATTGTGCAATCTAAGATTATCTAGTGCAGTTGATGTGTTTTGCACTTCTGTTACAGGGAATTGTGCAATCTAAGATTATCTAGTGCAGTTGATGTGTTTTGCACTTCTGTTACAGGGAATTGTGCAATATAAGATTATCTAGTGCAGTTGATGTGTTTTGCACTTCTGTTACTGGGGATATGTGCAATATAAGATTATCTAGTGCAGTTGATGTGTTTTGCACTTCTGTTAAGGGAATTGTGCAATATAAGATTATCTAGTGCAGTTGATGTGTTTTGCACTTCTGTTACAGGGAATTGTGCAATATAAGATTATCTAGTGCAGTTGATGTGTTTAGCACTTCTGTTACAGGGAATTGTGCAATATAAGATTATCTAGTGCAGTTGATGTGTTTAGCACTTCTGTTACAGGGAATTGTACAATATAAGATTATCTAGTGTAGTTGATGTGTTTTGCACTTCTGTTACAGGGGATTGTGCAATATAAAATTATCTAGTGCAGTTGATGTGTTTTGCACTTCTGTTACAGGGAATTGTGCAATATAAGATTATCCAGTGCAGTTGATGTGTTTTGCACTTCTGTTACAGGGAATTGTGCAATATAAGATTATCTAGTGCAGTTGATGTGTTTTGCACTTCTGTTACAGGGAATTGTGCAATATAAGATTATCTAGTGCATTTGATGTGTTTTGCACTTCTGTTACAGGGAATTGTGCAATGTAAGATTATCTAGTGCAGTTGATGTGTTTTGCACTTCTGTTACAGGGAATTGTGCAATATAAGATTATCTAGTGCAGTTGATGTGTTTTGCACTTCTGTTACAGGGAATTGTACAATATAAGATTATCTAGTGCAGTTGATGTGTTTTGCACTTCTGTTACAGGGAATTGTACAATATAAGATTATCTAGTGCAGTTGATGTGTTTTGCACTTCTGTTACAGGTAATTGTACAATATAAGATTATCTAGTGCAGTTGATGTGTTTTGCACTTCTGTTACAGGGATATCTCCAATATAAGATTATCTAGTGCAGTTGATGTGTTTTGCACTTCTGTTACAGGGAATTGTACAATATAAGATTATCTAGTGCAGTTGATGTGTTTTGCACTTCTGTTACAGGTAATTGTGCAATATAAGATTATCTAGTGCAGTTGATGTGTTTAGCACTTCTGTTACAGGGAATTGTGCAATATAAGATTATCTAGTGCAGTTGATGTGTTTAGCACTTCTGTTACAGGGAATTGTGCAATATAAGATTATCTAGTGCAGTTGATGTGTTTTGCACTTCTGTTACAGTGAATTGTGCAATATAAGATTATCTAGTGCAGTTGATGTGTTTTGCACTTCTGTTACAGGTAATTGTACAATATAAGATTATCTAGTGCAGTTGATGTGTTTTGCACTTCTGTTACAGGGATATCTCCAATATAAGATTATCTAGTGCAGTTGATGTGTTTTGCACTTCTGTTACAGGGAATTGTACAATATAAGATTATCTAGTGCAGTTGATGTGTTTTGCACTTCTGTTACAGGGATTTGTGCAATATAACATTATCTAGTGCAGTTGATGTGTTTTGCACTTCTGTTACAGGGATTTGTGCAATATAAGATTATCTAGTGCAGTTGATGTGTTTTGCACTTCTGTTACAGGGAATTGTGCAATCTAAGATTATCTAGTGCAGTTGATGTGTTTTGCACTTCTGTTACAGGGAATTGTGCAATCTAAGATTATCTAGTGCAGTTATTGTGTTTTGCACTTCCGTTACAGGGAATTGTGCAATCTAAGATTATCTAGTGCAGTTGATGTGTTTTGCACTTCTGTTACAGGGAATTGTGCAATCTAAGATTATCTAGTGCAGTTGATGTGTTTTGCACTTCTGTTACAGGGAATTGTGCAATATAAGATTATCTAGTGCAGTTGATGTGTTTTGCACTTCTGTTACAGGGATATGTGCAATATAAGATTATCTAGTGCAGTTGATGTGTTTTACACTTCTGTTACAGGGAATTGTGCAATATAACATTATCTAGTGCAGTTGATGTGTTTTGCACTTCTGTTACAGGGATTTGTGCAATATAACATTATCTAGTGCAGTTGATGTGTTTTGCACTTCTGTTACAGGGAATTGTGCAATCTAAGATTATCTAGTGCAGTTGATGTGTTTTGCACTTCTGTTACAGGGAATTGTGCAATCTAAGATTATCTAGTGCAGTTGATGTGTTTTGCACTTCTGTTACAGGGAATTGTGCAATCTAAGATTATCTAGTGCAGTTGATGTGTTTTGCACTTCTGTTACAGGGAATTGTGCAATCTAAGATTATCTAGTGCAGTTGATGTGTTTTGCACTTCTGTTACAGGGAATTGTGCAATCTAAGATTATCTAGTGCAGTTGATGTGTTTTGCACTTCTGTTACAGGGAATTGTGCAATATAAGATTATCTAGTGCAGTTGATGTGTTTTGCACTTCTGTTACTGGGGATATGTGCAATATAAGATTATCTAGTGCAGTTGATGTGTTTTGCACTTCTGTTAAGGGAATTGTGCAATATAAGATTATCTAGTGCAGTTGATGTGTTTTGCACTTCTGTTACAGGGAATTGTGCAATATAAGATTATCTAGTGCAGTTGATGTGTTTAGCACTTCTGTTACAGGGAATTGTGCAATATAAGATTATCTAGTGCAGTTGATGTGTTTAGCACTTCTGTTACAGGGAATTGTACAATATAAGATTATCTAGTGTAGTTGATGTGTTTTGCACTTCTGTTACAGGGGATTGTGCAATATAAAATTATCTAGTGCAGTTGATGTGTTTTGCACTTCTGTTACAGGGAATTGTGCAATATAAGATTATCTAGTGCAGTTGATGTGTTTTGCACTTCTGTTACAGGGAATTGTGCAATCTAAGATTATCTAGTGCAGTTGATGTGTTTTGCACTTCTGTTACAGGGAATTGTGCAATCTAAGATTATCTAGTGCAGTTGATGTGTTTTGCACTTCTGTTACAGGGAATTGTGCAATCTAAGATTATCTAGTGCAGTTGATGTGTTTTGCACTTCTGTTACAGGGAATTGTGCAATCTAAGATTATCTAGTGCAGTTGATGTGTTTTGCACTTCTGTTACAGGGAATTGTGCAATCTAAGATTATCTAGTGCAGTTGATGTGTTTTGCACTTCTGTTACAGGGAATTGTGCAATCTAAGATTATCTAGTGCAGTTGATGTGTTTTGCACTTCTGTTACAGGGAATTGTGCAATATAAGATTATCTAGTGCAGTTGATGTGTTTTGCACTTCTGTTACTGGGGATATGTGCAATATAAGATTATCTAGTGCAGTTGATGTGTTTTGCACTTCTGTTAAGGGAATTGTGCAATATAAGATTATCTAGTGCAGTTGATGTGTTTTGCACTTCTGTTACAGGGAATTGTGCAATATAAGATTATCTAGTGCAGTTGATGTGTTTAGCACTTCTGTTACAGGGAATTGTGCAATATAAGATTATCTAGTGCAGTTGATGTGTTTAGCACTTCTGTTACAAGGAATTGTACAATATAAGATTATCTAGTGTAGTTGATGTGTTTTGCACTTCTGTTACAGGGGATTGTGCAATATAAAATTATCTAGTGCAGTTGATGTGTTTTGCACTTCTGTTACAGGGAATTGTGCAATATAAGATTATCTAGTGCAGTTGATGTGTTTTGCACTTCTGTTACAGGGAATTGTGCAATATAAGATTATCTAGTGCAGTTGATGTGTTTTGCACTTCTGTTACAGGGAATTGTGCAATATAAGATTATCTAGTGCATTTGATGTGTTTTGCACTTCTGTTACAGGGAATTGTGCAATGTAAGATTATCTAGTGCAGTTGATGTGTTTTGCACTTCTGTTACAGGGAATTGTGCAATATAAGATTATCTAGTGCAGTTGATGTGTTTTGCACTTCTGTTACAGGGAATTGTACAATATAAGATTATCTAGTGCAGTTGATGTGTTTTGCACTTCTGTTACAGGGAATTGTACAATATAAGATTATCTAGTGCAGTTGATGTGTTTTGCACTTCTGTTACAGGTAATTGTACAATATAAGATTATCTAGTGCAGTTGATGTGTTTTGCACTTCTGTTACAGGGATATCTCCAATATAAGATTATCTAGTGCAGTTGATGTGTTTTGCACTTCTGTTACAGGGAATTGTACAATATAAGATTATCTAGTGCAGTTGATGTGTTTTGCACTTCTGTTACAGGTAATTGTGCAATATAAGATTACCTAATGCAGTTGATGTGTTTAGCACTTCTGTTACAGGGAATTGTGCAATATAAGATTATCTAGTGCAGTTGATGTGTTTAGCAATTCTGTTACAGGGAATTGTGCAATATAAGATTATCTAGTGCAGTTGATGTGTTTTGCACTTCTGTTACAGGGAATTGTGCAATATAAGATTATCTAGTGCAGTTGATGTGTTTAGCACTTCTGTTACAGGGAATTGTGCAATATAAGATTATCTAGTGCAGTTGATGTGTTTAGCACTTCTGTTACAGGGAATTGTACAATATAAGATTATCTAGTGTAGTTGATGTGTTTTGCACTTCTGTTACAGGGGATTGTGCAATATAAAATTATCTAGTGCAGTTGATGTGTTTTGCACTTCTGTTACAGGGAATTGTGCAATATAAGATTATCTAGTGCAGTTGATGTGTTTTGCACTTCTGTTACAGGGAATTGTGCAATATAAGATTATCTAGTGCAGTTGATGTGTTTTGCACTTCTGTTACAGGGAATTGTGCAATATAAGATTATCTAGTGCAATTGATGTGTTTTGCACTTCTGTTACAGGGAATTGTGCAATGTAAGATTATCTAGTGCAGTTGATGTGTTTTGCACTTCTGTTACAGGGAATTGTGCAATATAAGATTATCTAGTGCAGTTGATGTGTTTTGCACTTCTGTTACAGGGAATTGTGCAATATAAGATTATCTAGTGCAGTTGATGTGTTTTGCACTTCTGTTACAGGGAATTGTACAATATAAGATTATCTAGTGCAGTTGATGTGTTTTGCACTTCTGTTACAGGGAATTGTACAATATAAGATTATCTAGTGCAGTTGATGTGTTTTGCACTTCTGTTACAGGTAATTGTACAATATAAGATTATCTAGTGCAGTTGATGTGTTTTGCACTTCTGTTACAGGGATATCTCCAATATAAGATTATCTAGTGCAGTTGATGTGTTTTGCACTTCTGTTACAGGGAATTGTACAATATAAGATTATCTAGTGCAGTTGATGTGTTTTGCACTTCTGTTACAGGTAATTGTGCAATATAAGATTATCTAGTGCAGTTGATGTGTTTAGCACTTCTGTTACAGGGAATTGTGCAATATAAGATTATCTAGTGCAGTTGATGTGTTTAGCACTTCTGTTACAGGGAATTGTGCAATATAAGATTATCTAGTGCAGTTGATGTGTTTTGCACTTCTGTTACAGGGATTTGTGCAATATAACATTATCTAGTGCAGTTGATGTGTTTTGCACTTCTGTTACAGGGAATTGTGCAATCTAAGATTATCTAGTGCAGTTGATGTGTTTTGCACTTCTGTTACAGGGAATTGTGCAATCTAAGATTATCTAGTGCAGTTGATGTGTTTTGCACTTCTGTTACAGGGAATTGTGCAATCTAAGATTATCTAGTGCAGTTGATGTGTTTTGCACTTCTGTTACAGGGAATTGTGCAATCTAAGATTATCTAGTGCAGTTGATGTGTTTTGCACTTCTGTTACAGGGAATTGTGCAATCTAAGATTATCTAGTGCAGTTGATGTGTTTTGCACTTCTGTTACAGGGAATTGTGCAATATAAGATTATCTAGTGCAGTTGATGTGTTTTGCACTTCTGTTACTGGGGATATGTGCAATATAAGATTATCTAGTGCAGTTGATGTGTTTTGCACTTCTGTTAAGGGAATTGTGCAATATAAGATTATCTAGTGCAGTTGATGTGTTTTGCACTTCTGTTACAGGGAATTGTGCAATATAAGATTATCTAGTGCAGTTGATGTGTTTAGCACTTCTGTTACAGGGAATTGTGCAATATAAGATTATCTAGTGCAGTTGATGTGTTTAGCACTTCTGTTACAGGGAATTGTACAATATAAGATTATCTAGTGTAGTTGATGTGTTTTGCACTTCTGTTACAGGGGATTGTGCAATATAAAATTATCTAGTGCAGTTGATGTGTTTTGCACTTCTGTTACAGGGAATTGTGCAATATAAGATTATCTAGTGCAGTTGATGTGTTTTGCACTTCTGTTACAGGGAATTGTGCAATCTAAGATTATCTAGTGCAGTTGATGTGTTTTGCACTTCTGTTACAGGGAATTGTGCAATCTAAGATTATCTAGTGCAGTTGATGTGTTTTGCACTTCTGTTACAGGGAATTGTGCAATCTAAGATTATCTAGTGCAGTTGATGTGTTTTGCACTTCTGTTACAGGGAATTGTGCAATCTAAGATTATCTAGTGCAGTTGATGTGTTTTGCACTTCTGTTACAGGGAATTGTGCAATCTAAGATTATCTAGTGCAGTTGATGTGTTTTGCACTTCTGTTACAGGGAATTGTGCAATCTAAGATTATCTAGTGCAGTTGATGTGTTTTGCACTTCTGTTACTGGGGATATGTGCAATATAAGATTATCTAGTGCAGTTGATGTGTTTTGCACTTCTGTTAAGGGAATTGTGCAATATAAGATTATCTAGTTCAGTTGATGTGTTTTGCACTTCTGTTACAGGGAATTGTGCAATATAAGATTATCTAGTGCAGTTGATGTGTTTAGCACTTCTGTTACAGGGAATTGTGCAATATAAGATTATCTAGTGCAGTTGATGTGTTTTGCACTTCTGTTACAGGGAATTGTGCAATATAAGATTATCTAGTGCATTTGATGTGTTTTGCACTTCTGTTACAGGGAATTGTGCAATGTAAGATTATCTAGTGCAGTTGATGTGTTTTGCACTTCTGTTACAGGGAATTGTGCAATATAAGATTATCTAGTGCAGTTGATGTGTTTTGCACTTCTGTTACAGGGAATTGTACAATATAAGATTATCTAGTGCAGTTGATGTGTTTTGCACTTCTGTTACAGGGAATTGTACAATATAAGATTATCTAGTGCAGTTGATGTGTTTTGCACTTCTGTTACAGGTAATTGTACAATATAAGATTATCTAGTGCAGTTGATGTGTTTTGCACTTCTGTTACAGGGATATCTCCAATATAAGATTATCTAGTGCAGTTGATGTGTTTTGCACTTCTGTTACAGGGAATTGTACAATATAAGATTATCTAGGGCAGTTGATGTGTTTTGCACTTCTGTTACAGGTAATTGTGCAATATAAGATTATCTAATGCAGTTGATGTGTTTAGCACTTCTGTTACAGGGAATTGTGCAATATAAGATTATCTAGTGCAGTTGATGTGTTTAGCACTTCTGTTACAGGGAATTGTGCAATATAAGATTATCTAGTGCAGTTGATGTGTTTTGCACTTCTGTTACAGGGAATTGTGCAATATAAGATTATCTAGTGCAGTTGATGTGTTTTGCACTTCTGTTACAGGGAATTGTGCAATCTAAGATTATCTAGTGCAGTTGATGTGTTTTGCACTTCTGTTACAGGGAAATGTGCAATCTAAGATTATCTAGTGCAGTTGATGTGTTTTGCACTTCTGTTACAGGGAATTGTGCAATCTAAGATTATCTAGTGCAGTTGATGTGTTTTGCACTTCTGTTACAGGGAATTGTGCAATCTAAGATTATCTAGTGCAGTTGATGTGTTTTGCACTTCTGTTACAGGGAATTGTGCAATATAAGATTATCTAGTGCAGTTGATGTGTTTTGCACTTCTGTTACTGGGGATATGTGCAATATAAGATTATCTAGTGCAGTTGATGTGTTTTGCACTTCTGTTAAGGGAATTGTGCAATATAAGATTATCTAGTGCAGTTGATGTGTTTTGCACTTCTGTTACAGGGAATTGTGCAATATAAGATTATCTAGTGCAGTTGATGTGTTTAGCACTTCTGTTACAGGGAATTGTGCAATATAAGATTATCTAGTGCAGTTGATGTGTTTTGCACTTCTGTTACAGGGAATTGTACAATATAAGATTATCTAGTGTAGTTGATGTGTTTTGCACTTCTGTTACAGGGGATTGTGCAATATAAAATTATCTAGTGCAGTTGATGTGTTTTGCACTTCTGTTACAGGGGATTGTGCAATATAAAATTATCTAGTGCAGTTGATGTGTTTTGCACTTCTGTTACAGGGAATTGTGCAATATAAGATTATCTAGTGCAGTTGATGTGTTTTGCACTTCTGTTACAGGGAATTGTGCAATCTAAGATTATCTAGTGCAGTTGATGTGTTTTGCACTTCTGTTACAGGGAATTGTGCAATCTAAGATTATCTAGTGCAGTTGATGTGTTTTGCACTTCTGTTACAGGGAATTGTGCAATCTAAGATTATCTAGTGCAGTTGATGTGTTTTGCACTTCTGTTACAGGGAATTGTGCAATCTAAGATTATCTAGTGCAGTTGATGTGTTTTGCACTTCTGTTACAGGGAATTGTGCAATCTAAGATTATCTAGTGCAGTTGATGTGTTTTGCACTTCTGTTACAGGGAATTGTGCAATCTAAGATTATCTAGTGCAGTTGATGTGTTTTGCACTTCTGTTACAGGGAATTGTGCAATATAAGATTATCTAGTGCAGTTGATGTGTTTTGCACTTCTGTTACTGGGGATATGTGCAATATAAGATTATCTAGTGCAGTTGATGTGTTTTGCACTTCTCTTAAGGGAATTGTGCAATATAAGATTATCTAGTGCAGTTGATGTGTTTTGCACTTCTGTTACAGGGAATTGTGCAATATAAGATTATCTAGTGCAGTTGATGTGTTTAGCACTTCTGTTACAGGGAATTGTGCAATATAAGATTATCTAGTGCAGTTGATGTGTTTTGCACTTCTGTTACAGGGAATTGTGCAATATAAGATTATCTAGTGCATTTGATGTGTTTTGCACTTCTGTTACAGGGAATTGTGCAATGTAAGATTATCTAGTGCAGTTGATGTGTTTTGCACTTCTGTTACAGGGAATTGTGCAATATAAGATTATCTAGTGCAGTTGATGTGTTTTGCACTTCTGTTACAGGGAATTGTACAATATAAGATTATCTAGTGCAGTTGATGTGTGTTGCACTTCTGTTACAGGGAATTGTACAATATAAGATTATCTAGTGCAGTTGATGTGTTTTGCATTTCTGTTACAGGTAATTGTACAATATAAGATTATCTAGTGCAGTTGATGTGTTTTGAACTTCTGTTACAGGGATATCTCCAATATAAGATTATCTAGTGCAGTTGATGTGTTTTGCACTTCTGTTACAGGGAATTGTACAATATAAGATTATCTAGTGCAGTTGATGTGTTTTGCACTTCTGTTACAGGGAATTGTGCAATATAAGATTATCTAATGCAGTTGATGTGTTTAGCACTTCTGTTACAGGGAATTGTGCAATATAAGATTATCTAGTGCAGTTGATGTGTTTAGCACTTCTGTTACAGGGAATTGTGCAATATAAGATTATCTAGTGCAGTTGATGTGTTTTGCACTTCTGTTACAGGGAATTGTGCAATATAAGATTATCTAGTGCAGTTGATGTGTTTTGCACTTCTGTTACAGGGAATTGTGCAATATAAGATTATCTAGTGCATTTGATGTGTTTTGCACTTCTGTTACAGGGAATTGTGCAATATAAGATTAACTAGTGCATTTGATGTGTTTTGCACTTCTGTTACAGGGAATTGTGCAATATAAGATTATCTAGTGCAGTTGATGTGTTTTGCACTTCTGTTACAGGTAATTGTACAATATAAGATTATCTAGTGCAGTTGATGTGTTTTGCACTTCTGTTACAGGTAATTGTGCAATATAAAATTATCTAGTGCAGTTGATGTGTTTAGCACTTCTGTTACAGGGAATTGTGCAATATAAGATTATCTAGTGCAGTTGATGTGTTTAGCACTTCTGTTACAGGGAATTGTGCAATATAAGATTATCTAGTGCAGTTGATGTGTTTAGCACTTCTGTTACAGGGAATTGTGCAATATAAGATTATCTAGTGCAGTTGATGTGTTTTGCACTTCTGTTATAGGGAATTGTGCAATATAAAATTATCTAGTGCAGTTGATGTGTTTTGCACTTCTGTTACAGGGGATTGTGCAATATAAGATTATCTAGTGCAGTTGATGTGTTTTGCACTTCTGTTACAGGGAATTGTGCAATATAAGATTATCTAGTGCAGTTGATGTGTTTTGCACTTCTGTTACAGGGAATTGTGCAATATAAGATTATCTAGTGCAGTTGATGTGTTTAGCACTTCTGTTACAGGGAATTGTGCAATATTAGATTATCTAGTGCAGTTGATGTGTTTAGCACTTCTGTTACAGGGAATTGTGCAATATAAGATTATCTAGTGCAGTTGATGTGTTTTGCACTTCTGTTACAGGGAATTGTACAATATAAGATTATCTAGTGCAGTTGATGTGTTTTGCACTTCTGTTACAGGGAATTGTACAATATAAGATTATCTAGTGCAGTTGATGTGTTTTGCACTTCTGTTACAGGTAATTGTACAATATAAGATTCTCTAGTGCAGTTGATGTGTTTAGCACTTCTGTTACAGGGGATATGTACAATATAAGATTATCTAGTGCAGTTGATGTGTTTTGCACTTCTGTTACAGGGAATTGTACAATATAAGATTATCTAGTGCAGTTGATGTGTTTTGCACTTCTGTTACAGGGGATATGTACAATATAAGATTATCTAGTGCAGTTGATGTGTTTTGCACTTCTGTTACAGGGATATCTCCAATATAAGATTATCTAGTGCAGTTGATGTGTTTTGCACTTCTGTTACAGGGAATTGTACAATATAAGATTATCTAGTGCAGTTGATGTGTTTTGCACTTCTGTTACAGGTAATTGTGCAATATAAGATTATCTAGTGCAGTTGATGTGTTTAGCACTTCTATTACAGGGAATTGTGCAATATAAGATTATCTAGTGCAGTTGATGTGTTTAGCACTTCTGTTACAGGGAATTGTGCAATATAAGATTATCTAGTGCAGTTGATGTGTTTAGCACTTCTGTTATAGGGAATTGTGCAATATAAGATTATCTAGTGCAGTTGATGTGTTTTGCACTTCTGTTACAGGGAATTGTGCAATATAAGATTATCTAGTGCAGTTGATGTGTTTTGCACTTCTGTTACAGGGAATTGTGCAATATAAGATTATCTAGTGCAGTTGATGTGTTTTGCACTTCTGTTACAGGGAATTGTGCAATATAAGATTATCTAGTGCAGTTGATGTGTTTTGCACTTCTGTTACAGGTAATTGTACAATATAAGATTATCTAGTGCAGTTGATGTGTTTTGCACTTCTGTTACAGGGATATCTCCAATATAAGATTATCTAGTGCAGTTGATGTGTTTTGCACTTCTGTTACAAGGAATTGTACAATATAAGATTATCTAGTGCAGTTGATGTGTTTTGCACTTCTGTTACAGGTAATTGTGCAATATAAGATTATCTAGTGCAGTTGATGTGTTTAGCACTTCTGTTACAGGGAATTGTGCAATATAAGATTATCTAGTGCAGTTGATGTGTTTAGCACTTCTGTTACAGGGAATTGTGCAATATAAGATTATCTAGTGCAGTTGATGTGTTTTGCACTTCTGTTACAGTGAATTGTGCAATATAAGATTATCTAGTGCAGTTGATGTGTTTTGCACTTCTGTTACAGGTAATTGTACAATATAAGATTATCTAGTGCAGTTGATGTGTTTTGCACTTCTGTTACAGGGATTTGTGCAATATAACATTATCTAGTGCAGTTGATGTGTTTTGCACTTCTGTTACAGGGATTTGTGCAATATAAGATTATCTAGTGCAGTTGATGTGTTTTGCACTTCTGTTACAGGGAATTGTGCAATCTAAGATTATCTAGTGCAGTTGATGTGTTTTGCACTTCTGTTACAGGGAATTGTGCAATCTAAGATTATCTAGTGCAGTTATTGTGTTTTGCACTTCTGTTACAGGGAATTGTGCAATCTAAGATTATCTAGTGCAGTTGATGTGTTTTGCACTTCTGTTACAGGGAATTGTGCAATCTAAGATTATCTAGTGCAGTTGATGTGTTTTGCACTTCTGTTACAGGGAATTGTGCAATATAAGATTATCTAGTGCAGTTGATGTGTTTTGCACTTCTGTTACAGGGATATGTGCAATATAAGATTATCTAGTGCAGTTGATGTGTTTTACACTTCTGTTACAGGGAATTGTGCAATATAACATTATCTAGTGCAGTTGATGTGTTTTGCACTTCTGTTACAGGGATTTGTGCAATATAACATTATCTAGTGCAGTTGATGTGTTTTGCACTTCTGTTACAGGGAATTGTGCAATCTAAGATTATCTAGTGCAGTTGATGTGTTTTGCACTTCTGTTACAGGGAATTGTGCAATCTAAGATTATCTAGTGCAGTTGATGTGTTTTGCACTTCTGTTACAGGGAATTGTGCAATCTAAGATTATCTAGTGCAGTTGATGTGTTTTGCACTTCTGTTACAGGGAATTGTGCAATCTAAGATTATCTAGTGCAGTTGATGTGTTTTGCACTTCTGTTACAGGGAATTGTGCAATCTAAGATTATCTAGTGCAGTTGATGTGTTTTGCACTTCTGTTACAGGGAATTGTGCAATATAAGATTATCTAGTGCAGTTGATGTGTTTTGCACTTCTGTTACTGGGGATTTGTGCAATATAAGATTATCTAGTGCAGTTGATGTGTTTTGCACTTCTGTTAAGGGAATTGTGCAATATAAGATTATCTAGTGCAGTTGATGTGTTTAGCACTTCTGTTACAGGGAATTGTGCAATATAAGATTATCTAGTGCAGTTGATGTGTTTAGCACTTCTGTTACAGGGAATTGTGCAATATAAGATTATCTAGTGCAGTTGATGTGTTTAGCACTTCTGTTATAGGGAATTGTGCAATATAAGATTATCTAGTGCAGTTGATGTGTTTTGCACTTCTGTTACAGGGAATTGTGCAATATAAGATTATCTAGTGCAGTTGATGTGTTTTGCACTTCTGTTACAGGGAATTGTGCAATATAAGATTATCTAGTGCAGTTGATGTGTTTTGCACTTCTGTTACAGGGAATTGTGCAATATAAGATTATCTAGTGCAGTTGATGTGTTTTGCACTTCTGTTATAGTGAATTGTGCAATATAAGATTATCTAGTGCAGTTGATGTGTTTTGCACTTCTGTTACAGGGATTTGTGCAATATAACATTATCTAGTGCAGTTGATGTGTTTTGCACTTCTGTTACAGGGATTTGTGCAATATAAGATTATCTAGTGCAGTTGATGTGTTTTGCACTTCTGTTACAGGGAATTGTGCAATCTAAGATTATCTAGTGCAGTTGATGTGTTTTGCACTTCTGTTACAGGGAATTGTGCAATATAAGATTATCTAGTGCAGTTGATGTGTTTTGCACTTCTGTTACAGGGAATTGTGCAATATAAGATTATCTAGTGCATTTGATGTGTTTTGCACTTCTGTTACAGGGAATTGTGCAATATAAGATTAACTAGTGCATTTGATGTGTTTTGCACTTCTGTTACAGGGAATTGTGCAATATAAGATTATCTAGTGCAGTTGATGTGTTTTGCACTTCTGTTACAGGTAATTGTGCAATATAAGATTATCTAGTGCAGTTGATGTGTTTAGCACTTCTGTTACAGGGAATTGTGCAATATAAGATTATCTAGTGCAGTTGATGTGTTTAGCACTTCTGTTACAGGGAATTGTGCAATATAAGATTATCTAGTGCAGTTGATGTGTTTAGCACTTCTGTTACAGGGAATTGTGCAATATAAGATTATCTAGTGCAGTTGATGTGTTTTGCACTTCTGTTATAGGGAATTGTGCAATATAAAATTATCTAGTGCAGTTGATGTGTTTTGCACTTCTGTTACAGGGGATTGTGCAATATAAGATTATCTAGTGCAGTTGATGTGTTTTGCACTTCTGTTACAGGGAATTGTGCAATATAAGATTATCTAGTGCAGTTGATGTGTTTTGCACTTCTGTTACAGGGAATTGTGCAATATAAGATTATCTAGTGCAGTTAATGTGTTTAGCACTTCTGTTACAGGGAATTGTGCAATATAAGATTATCTAGTGCAGTTGATGTGTTTAGCACTTCTGTTACAGGGAATTGTGCAATATAAGATTATCTAGTGCAGTTGATGTGTTTTGCACTTCTGTTACAGGGAATTGTACAATATAAGATTATCTAGTGCAGTTGATGTGTTTTGCACTTCTGTTACAGGGAATTGTACAATATAAGATTATCTAGTGCAGTTGATGTGTTTTGCACTTCTGTTACAGGTAATTGTACAATATAAGATTCTCTAGTGCAGTTGATGTGTTTAGCACTTCTGTTACAGGGGATATGTACAATATAAGATTATCTAGTGCAGTTGATGTGTTTTGCACTTCTGTTACAGGGAATTGTACAATATAAGATTATCTAGTGCAGTTGATGTGTTTTGCACTTCTGTTACAGGTAATTGTGCAATATAAGATTATCTAGTGCAGTTGATGTGTTTAGCACTTCTATTACAGGGAATTGTGCAATATAAGATTATCTAGTGCAGTTGATGTGTTTAGCACTTCTGTTACAGGGAATTGTGCAATATAAGATTATCTAGTGCAGTTGATGTGTTTTGCACTTCTGTTACAGGGAATTGTGCAATATAAGATTATCTAGTGCAGTTGATGTGTTTTGCACTTCTGTTATAGTGAATTGTGCAATATAAGATTATCTAGTGCAGTTGATGTGTTTTGCACTTCTGTTACAGGGATTTGTGCAATATAACATTATCTAGTGCAGTTGATGTGTTTTGCACTTCTGTTACAGGGATTTGTGCAATATAAGATTATCTAGTGCAGTTGATGTGTTTTGCACTTCTGTTACAGGGAATTGTGCAATCTAAGATTATCTAGTGCAGTTGATGTGTTTTGCACTTCTGTTACAGGGAATTGTGCAATCTAAGATTATCTAGTGCAGTTGATGTGTTTTGCACTTCTGTTACAGGGAATTGTGCAATCTAAGATTATCTAGTGCAGTTGATGTGTTTTGCACTTCGGTTACAGGGAATTGTGCAATCTAAGATTATCTAGTGCAGTTGATGTGTTTTGCACTTCTGTTACAGGGAATTGTGCAATCTAAGATTATCTAGTGCAGTTGATGTGTTTTGCACTTCTGTTACAGGGAATTGTGCAATATAAGATTATCTAGTGCAGTTGATGTGTTTTGCACTTCTGTTACAGGGATATGTGCAATATAAGATTATCTAGTGCAGTTGATGTGTTTTACACTTCTGTTACAGGGAATTGTGCAATATAACATTATCTAGTGCAGTTGATGTGTTTTGCACTTCTGTTACAGGGATTTGTGCAATATAACATTATCTAGTGCAGTTGATGTGTTTTGCACTTCTGTTACAGGGAATTGTGCAATCTAAGATTATCTAGTGCAGTTGATGTGTTTTGCACTTCTGTTACAGGGAATTGTGCAATCTAAGATTATCTAGTGCAGTTGATGTGTTTTGCACTTCTGTTACAGGGAATTGTGCAATCTAAGATTATCTAGTGCAGTTGATGTGTTTTGCACGTCTGTTACAGGGAATTGTGCAATCTAAGATTATCTAGTGCAGTTGATGTGTTTTGCACTTCTGTTACAGGGAATTGTGCAATATAAGATTATCTAGTGCAGTTGATGTGTTTTGCACTTCTGTTACAGGGAATTGTGCAATCTAAGATTATCTAGTGCAGTTGATGTGTTTTGCACTTCTGTTACAGGGAATTGTGCAATATAAGATTATCTAGTGCAGTTGATGTGTTTTGCACTTCTGTCACAGGGAATTGTGCAATATAAGATTATCTAGTGCAGTTGATGTGTTTTGCACTTCTGTTACAGGGAATTGTACAATATAAGATTATCTAGTGCAGTTGATGTGTTTTGCACTTCTGTTACAGGTAATTGTGCAATATAAAATTATCTAGTGCAGTTGATGTGTTTAGCACTTCTGTTACAGGGAATTGTGCAATATAAGATTATCTAGTGCAGTTGATGTGTTTAGCACTTCTGTTACAGGGAATTGTGCAATATAAGATTATCTAGTGCAGTTGATGTGTTTAGCACTTCTGTTACAGGGAATTGTGCAATATAAGATTATCTAGTGCAGTTGATGTGTTTAGCACTTCTGTTACAGGGGATTGTGCAATATAAAATTATCTAGTGCAGTTGATGTGTTTTGCACTTCTGTTACAGGGAACTGTGCAATATAAGATTATCTAGTGCAGTTGATGTGTTTTGCACTTCTGTTACAGGTAATTGTACAATATAAGATTATCTAGTGCAGTTGATGTGTTTAGCACTTCTGTTACAGGGGATATGTACAATATAAGATTATCTAGTGCAGTTGATGTGTTTTGCACTTCTGTTACAGGGAATTGTACAATATAAGATTATCAAGTGCAGTTGATGTGTTTTGCTCTTCTGTTACAGGGAATTGTGCAATATAAGATTATCTAGTGCAGTTGATGTGTTTAGCACTTCTGTTACAGGGAATTGTGCAATATAAGATTATCTAGTGCAGTTGATGTGTTTAGCACTTCTGTTACAGGGAATTGTGCAATATAAGATTATCTAGTGCAGTTGATGTGTTTAGCACTTCTGTAACAGGGAATTGTGCAATATAAGATTATCTAGTGCAGTTGATGTGTTTTGCACTTCTGTTACAGGGAATTGTGCAATATAAGATTATCTAGTGCAGTTGATGTGTTTTGCACTTCTTTTACAGGGAATTGTGCAATATAAGATTATCTAGTGCAGTTGTTGTGTTTTGCACTTCTGTTACAGGGAATTGTGCAATATAAGATTATCTAGTGCAGTTGATGTGTTTTGCACTTCTGTTACAGGGAATTGTGCAATATAAAATTATCTAGTGCATTTGATGTGTTTTGCACATCTGTTACAGGGAATTGTGCAATATAAGATTATCTAGTGCATTTGATGTGTTTTGCACTTCTGTTACAGGGAATTGTGCAATATAAGATTATCTAGTGCATTTGATGTGTTTTGCACTTCTGTTACAGGGAATTGTGCAATATAAGATTATCTAGTGCAGTTGAAGTGTTTTGCACTTCTGTTACAGGGAATTGTACAATATCAGATTATCTAGTGCAGTTGATGTGTTTTGCACTTCTGTTACAGGTAATTGTACAATATAAGATTATCTAGTGCAGTTGATGTGTTTAGCACTTCTGTTACAGGGGATATGTACAATATAAGATTATCTAGTGCAGTTGATGTGTTTTGCACTTCTGTTACAGGGAATTGTACAATATAAGATTATCTAGTGCAGTTGATGTGTTTTGCACTTCTGTTACAGGGGATATGTACAATATAAGATTATCTAGTGCAGTTGATGTGTTTTGCACTTCTGTTACAGGGATATCTCCAATATAAGATTATCTAGTGCAGTTGATGTGTTTTGCACTTCTGTTACAGGGAATTGTACAATATAAGATTATCTAGTGCAGTTGATGTGTTTTGCTCTTCTGTTACAGGGAATTGTGCAATATAAGATTATCTAGTGCAGTTGATGTGTTTAGCACTTCTGTTACAGGGAATTGTGCAATATAAGATTATCTAGTGCAGTTGATGTGTTTAGCACTTCTGTTACAGGGAATTGTGCAATATAAGATTATCTAGTGCAGTTGATGTGTTTAGCACTTCTGTAACAGGGAATTGTGCAATATAAGATTATCTAGTGCAGTTGATGTGTTTTGCACTTCTGTCACAGGGGATTGTGCAATATAAAATTATCTAGTGCAGTTGATGTGTTTTGCACTTCTGTTACAGGGAATTGTGCAATATAAGATTATCTAGTGCAGTTGATGTGTTTTGCACTTCTGTTGCAGGGAATTGTGCAATATAAGATTATCTAGTGCAGTTGATGTGTTTTGCACTTCTGTTACAGGGAATTGTGCAATATAAGATTATCTAGTGCAGTTGATGTGTTTTGCACTTCTGTTACAGGGAATTGTACAATATAAGATTATCTAGTGCAGTTGATGTGTTTTGCACTTCTGTTACAGGTAATTGTGCAATATAAGATTATCTAGTGCAGTTGATGTGTTTAGCACTTCTGTTACAGGGAATTGTGCAATATAAGATTATCTAGTGCAGTTGATGTGTTTAGCTCTTCTGTTACAGGGAATTGTGCAATATAAGATTATCTAGTGCAGTTGATGTGTTTAGCACTTCTGTTACAGGGAATTGTGCAATATAAGATTATCGAGTGCAGTTGATGTGTTTTGCACTTCTGTTACAGGGAATTGTGCAATATAAGATTATCTAGTGCATTTGATGTATTTTGCACTTCTGTTACAGGGAATTGTGCAATATAAGATTATCTAGTGCATTTGATGTGTTTTGCACTTCTGTTACAGGGAATTGTGCAATATAAGATTATCTAGTGCAGTTGATGTGTTTTGCACTTCTGTTACAGGGAATTGTGCAATATAAGATTATCTAGTGCAGTTGATGTGTTTTGCACTTCTGTTACAGGGAATTGTGCAATATAAGATTATCTAGTGCAGTTGATGTGTTTTGCACTTCTGTTACAGGGAATTGTGCAATATAAGATTATCTAGTGCAGTTGATGTGTTTTGCACTTCTGTTACAGGGAATTGTGCAATATAAGATTATCTAGTGCATTTGATGTGTTTTGCACTTCTGTTACAGGGAATTGTGCAATATAAGATTATCTAGTGCATTTGATGTGTTTTGCACTTCTGTTACAAGGAATTGTGCAATATAAGATTATCTAGTGCATTTGATGTGTTTTGCACTTCTGTTACAGGGAATTGTGCAATATAAGATTATCTAGTGCAGTTGAAGTGTTTTGCACTTCTGTTACAGGGAATTGTACAATATCAGATTATCTAGTGCAGTTGATGTGTTTTGCACTTCTGTTACAGGTAATTGTACAATATAAGATTATCTAGTGCAGTTGATGTGTTTAGCACTTCTGTTACAGGGGATATGTACAATATAAGATTATCTAGTGCAGTTGATGTGTTTTGCACTTCTGTTACAGGGAATTGTACAATATAAGATTATCTAGTGCAGTTGATGTGTTTTGCACTTCTGTTACAGGGGATATGTACAATATAAGATTATCTAGTGCAGTTGATGTGTTTTGCACTTCTGTTACAGGGATATCTCCAATATAAGATTATTTTTTGCAGTTGATGTGTTTTGCACTTCTGTTACAGGGAATTGTACAATATAAGATTATCTAGTGCAGTTGATGTGTTTTGCTCTTCTGTTACAGGGAATTGTGCAATATAAGATTATCTAGTGCAGTTGATGTGTTTTGCACTTCTGTTGCAGGGAATTGTGCAATATAAGATTATCTAGTGCAGTTGATGTGTTTTGCACTTCTGTTACAGGGAATTGTACAATATAAGATTATCTAGTGCAGTTGATGTGTTTTGCACTTCTGTTACAGGTAATTGTGCAATATAAAATTATCTAGTGCAGTTGATGTGTTTAGCACTTCTGTTACAGGGAATTGTGCAATATAAGATTATCTAGTGCAGTTGATGTGTTTAGCTCTTCTGTTACAGGGAATTGTGCAATATAAGATTATCTAGTGCAGTTGATGTGTTTAGCACTTCTGTTACAGGGAATTGTGCAATATAAGATTATCTAGTGCAGTTGATGTGTTTTGCACTTCTGTTACAGGGAATTGTGCAATATAAGATTATCTAGTGCATTTGATGTGTTTTGCACTTCTGTTACAGGGAATTGTGCAATATAAGATTATCTAGTGCATTTGATGTGTTTTGCACTTCTGTTACAGGGAATTGTGCAATATAAGATTATCTAGTGCAGTTGATGTGTTTTGCACTTCTGTTACAGGGAATTGTGCAATATAAGATTATCTAGTGCAGTTGATGTGTTTTGCACTTCTGTTACAGGGAATTGTGCAATATAAGATTATCTAGTGCAGTTGATGTGTTTTGCACTTCTGTTACAGGGAATTGTGCAATATAAGATTATCTAGTGCATTTGATGTGTTTTGCACTTCTGTTACAGGGAATTGTGCAATATAAGATTATCTAGTGCATTTGATGTGTTTTGCACTTCTGTTACAAGGAATTGTGCAATATAAGATTATCTAGTGCATTTGATGTGTTTTGCACTTCTGTTACAGGGAATTGTGCAATATAAGATTATCTAGTGCAGTTGAAGTGTTTTGCACTTCTGTTACAGGGAATTGTACAATATCAGATTATCTAGTGCAGTTGATGTGTTTTGCACTTCTGTTACAGGTAATTGTACAATATAAGATTATCTAGTGCAGTTGATGTGTTTAGCACTTCTGTTACAGGGGATATGTACAATATAAGATTATCTAGTGCAGTTGATGTGTTTTGCACTTCTGTTACAGGGAATTGTACAATATAAGATTATCTAGTGCAGTTGATGTGTTTTGCACTTCTGTTACAGGGGATATGTACAATATAAGATTATCTAGTGCAGTTGATGTGTTTTGCACTTCTGTTACAGGGATATCTCCAATATAAGATTATTTTTTGCAGTTGATGTGTTTTGCACTTCTGTTACAGGGAATTGTACAATATAAGATTATCTAGTGCAGTTGATGTGTTTTGCTCTTCTGTTACAGGGAATTGTGCAATATAAGATTATCTAGTGCAGTTGATGTGTTTTGCACTTCTGTTGCAGGGAATTGTGCAATATAAGATTATCTAGTGCAGTTGATGTGTTTTGCACTTCTGTTACAGGGAATTGTACAATATAAGATTATCTAGTGCAGTTGATGTGTTTTGCACTTCTGTTACAGGTAATTGTGCAATATAAGATTATCTAGTGCAGTTGATGTGTTTAGCACTTCTGTTACAGGGAATTGTGCAATATAAGATTATCTAGTGCAGTTGATGTGTTTAGCTCTTCTGTTACAGGGAATTGTGCAATATAAGATTATCTAGTGCAGTTGATGTGTTTAGCACTTCTGTTACAGGGAATTGTGCAATATAAGATTATCTAGTGCAGTTGATGTGTTTTGCACTTCTGTTACAGGGAATTGTGCAATATAAGATTATCTAGTGCATTTGATGTGTTTTGCACTTCTGTTACAGGGAATTGTGCAATATAAGATTATCTAGTGCATTTGATGTGTTTTGCACTTCTGTTACAGGGAATTGTGCAATATAAGATTATCTAGTGCAGTTGATGTGTTTTGCACTTCTGTTACAGGTAATTGTGCAATATAAAATTATCTAGTGCAGTTGATGTGTTTAGCACTTCTGTTACAGGGAATTGTGCAATATAAGATTATCTAGTGCAGTTGATGTGTTTAGCACTTCTGTTACAGGGAATTGTGCAATATAAGATTATCTAGTGCAGTTGATGTGTTTAGCACTTCTGTTACAGGGAATTGTGCAATATAAGATTATCTAGTGCAGTTGATGTGTTTAGCACTTCTGTTACAGGGGATTGTGCAATATAAAATTATCTAGTGCAGTTGATGTGTTTTGCACTTCTGTTACAGGGAATTGTGCAATATAAGATTATCTAGTGCAGTTGATGTGTTTTGCACTTCTGTTACAGGTAATTGTACAATATAAGATTATCTAGTGCAGTTGATGTGTTTAGCACTTCTGTTACAGGGGATATGTACAATATAAGATTATCTAGTGCAGTTGATGTGTTTAGCACTTCTGTTACAGGGGATATGTACAATATAAGATTATCTAGTGCAGTTGATGTGTTTTGCACTTCTGTTACAGGGAATTGTACAATATAAGATTATCTAGTGCAGTTGATGTGTTTTGCACTTCTGTTACAGGGGTATGTACAATATAAGATTATCTAGTGCAGTTGATGTGTTTTGCACTTCTGTTACAGGGATATCTCCAATATAAGATTATCTAGTGCAGTTGATGTGTTTTGCACTTCTGTTACAGGGAATTGTACAATATAAGATTATCTAGTGCAGTTGATGTGTTTTGCTCTTCTGTTACAGGGAATTGTGCAATATAAGATTATCTAGTGCAGTTGATGTGTTTAGCACTTCTGTTACAGGGAATTGTGCAATATAAGATTATCTAGTGCAGTTGATGTGTTTAGCACTTCTGTTACAGGGAATTGTGCAATATAAGATTATCTAGTGCAGTTGATGTGTTTAGCACTTCTGTAACAGGGAATTGTGCAATATAAGATTATCTAGTGCAGTTGATGTGTTTTGCACTTCTGTTACAGGGAATTGTACAATATAAGATTATCTAGTGCAGTTGATGTGTTTTGCACTTCTGTTACAGGGAATTGTACAATATAAGATTATCTAGTGCAGTTGATGTGTTTTGCACTTCTGTTACAGGTAATTGTACAATATAAGATTCTCTAGTGCAGTTGATGTGTTTAGCACTTCTGTTACAGGGGATATGTACAATATAAGATTATCTAGTGCAGTTGATGTGTTTTGCACTTCTGTTACAGGGAATTGTACAATATAAGATTATCTAGTGCAGTTGATGTGTTTTGCACTTCTGTTACAGGGGATATGTACAATATAAGATTATCTAGTGCAGTTGATGTGTTTTGCACTTCTGTTACAGGGATATCTCCAATATAAGATTATCTAGTGCAGTTGATGTGTTTTGCACTTCTGTTACAGGGAATTGTACAATATAAGATTATCTAGTGCAGTTGATGTGTTTTGCACTTCTGTTACAGGTAATTGTGCAATATAAGATTATCTAGTGCAGTTGATGTGTTTAGCACTTCTATTACAGGGAATTGTGCAATATAAGATTATCTAGTGCAGTTGATGTGTTTAGCACTTCTGTTACAGGGAATTGTGCAATATAAGATTATCTAGTGCAGTTGATGTGTTTAGCACTTCTGTTATAGGGAATTGTGCAATATAAGATTATCTAGTGCAGTTGATGTGTTTTGCACTTCTGTTACAGGGAATTGTGCAATATAAGATTATCTATGCAGTTGATGTGTTTTGCACTTCTGTTACAGGGAATTGTGCAATATAAGATTATCTAGTGCAGTTGATGTGTTTTGCACTTCTGTTACAGGGAATTGTGCAATATAAGATTATCTAGTGCAGTTGATGTGTTTTGCACTTCTGTTACAGTGAATTGTGCAATATAAGATTATCTAGTGCAGTTGATGTGTTTTGCACTTCTGTTACAGGGAATTGTGCAATATAAGATTATCTAGTGCAGTTGATGTGTTTTGCACTTCTGTTACAGGGATTTGTGCAATATAAGATTATCTAGTGCAGTTGATGTGTTTTGCACTTCTGTTACAGGGAATTGTGCAATATAAGATTATCTAGTGCAGTTGATGTGTTTTGCACTTCTGTTACAGGGAATTGTGCAATCTAAGATTAATCTAGTGCAGTTGATGTGTTTTGCACTTCTGTTACAGGGAATTGTGCAATCTAAGATTATCTAGTGCAGTTGATGTGTTTTGCACTTCGGTTACAGAGAATTGTGCAATCTAAGATTATCTAGTGCAGTTGATGTGGTTTGCACTTCTGTTACAGGGAATTGTGCAATCTAAGATTATCTAGTGCAGTTGATGTGTTTTGCACTTCTGTTACAGGGAATTGTGCAATATAAGATTATCTAGTGCAGTTGATGTGTTTTGCACTTCTGTTACAGGGATATGTGCAATATAAGATTATCTAGTGCAGTTGATGTGTTTTACACTTCTGTTACAGGGAATTGTGCAATATAACATTATCTAGTGCAGTTGATGTGTTTTGCACTTCTGTTACAGGGATTTGTGCAATATAACATTATGTAGTGCAGTTGATGTGTTTTGCACTTCTGTTACAGGGAATTGTGCAATCTAAGATTATCTAGTGCAGTTGATGTGTTTTGCACTTCTGTTACAGGGAATTGTGCAATCTAAGATTATCTAGTGCAGTTGATGTGTTTTGCACTTCTGTTACAGGGAATTGTGCAATCTAAGATTATCTAGTGCAGTTGATGTGTTTTGCACGTCTGTTACAGGGAATTGTGCAATCTAAGATTATCTAGTGCAGTTGATGTGTTTTGCACTTCTGTTACAGGGAATTGTGCAATATAAGATTATCTAGTGCAGTTGATGTGTTTTGCACTTCTGTTACAGGGAATTGTGCAATCTAAGATTATCTAGTGCAGTTGATGTGTTTTGCACTTCTGTTACAGGGAATTGTGCAATATAAGATTATCTAGTGCAGTTGATGTGTTTTGCACTTCTGTCACAGGGAATTGTGCAATATAAGATTATCTAGTGCAGTTGATGTGTTTTGCACTTCTGTTACAGGGAATTGTACAATATAAGATTATCTAGTGCAGTTGATGTGTTTTGCACTTCTGTTACAGGTAATTGTGCAATATAAAATTATCTAGTGCAGTTGATGTGTTTAGCACTTCTGTTACAGGGAATTGTGCAATATAAGATTATCTAGTGCAGTTGATGTGTTTAGCACTTCTGTTACAGGGAATTGTGCAATATAAGATTATCTAGTGCAGTTGATGTGTTTAGCACTTCTGTTACAGGGAATTGTGCAATATAAGATTATCTAGTGCAGTTGATGTGTTTAGCACTTCTGTTACAGGGGATTGTGCAATATAAAATTATCTAGTGCAGTTGATGTGTTTTGCACTTCTGTTACAGGGAACTGTGCAATATAAGATTATCTAGTGCAGTTGATGTGTTTTGCACTTCTGTTACAGGTAATTGTACAATATAAGATTATCTAGTGCAGTTGATGTGTTTAGCACTTCTGTTACAGGGGATATGTACAATATAAGATTATCTAGTGCAGTTGATGTGTTTTGCACTTCTGTTACAGGGAATTGTACAATATAAGATTATCAAGTGCAGTTGATGTGTTTTGCTCTTCTGTTACAGGGAATTGTGCAATATAAGATTATCTAGTGCAGTTGATGTGTTTAGCACTTCTGTTACAGGGAATTGTGCAATATAAGATTATCTAGTGCAGTTGATGTGTTTAGCACTTCTGTTACAGGGAATTGTGCAATATAAGATTATCTAGTGCAGTTGATGTGTTTAGCACTTCTGTAACAGGGAATTGTGCAATATAAGATTATCTAGTGCAGTTGATGTGTTTTGCACTTCTGTTACAGGGAATTGTACAATATAAGATTATCTAGTGCAGTTGATGTGTTTTGCACTTCTGTTACAGGTAATTGTGCAATATAAGATTATCTAGTGCAGTTGATGTGTTTTACACTTCTGTTACAGGGAATTGTGCAATATAACATTATCTAGTGCAGTTGATGTGTTTTGCACTTCTGTTACAGGGATTTGTGCAATATAACATTATCTAGTGCAGTTGATGTGTTTTGCACTTCTGTTACAGGGAATTGTGCAATCTAAGATTATCTAGTGCAGTTGATGTGTTTTGCACTTCTGTTACAGGGAATTGTGCAATCTAAGATTATCTAGTGCAGTTGATGTGTTTTGCACTTCTGTTACAGGGAATTGTGCAATCTAAGATTATCTAGTGCAGTTGATGTGTTTTGCACGTCTGTTACAGGGAATTGTGCAATCTAAGATTATCTAGTGCAGTTGATGTGTTTTGCACTTCTGTTACAGGGAATTGTGCAATATAAGATTATCTAGTGCAGTTGATGTGTTTTGCACTTCTGTTACAGGGAATTGTGCAATCTAAGATTATCTAGTGCAGTTGATGTGTTTTGCACTTCTGTTACAGGGAATTGTGCAATATAAGATTATCTAGTGCAGTTGATGTGTTTTGCACTTCTGTCACAGGGAATTGTGCAATATAAGATTATCTAGTGCAGTTGATGTGTTTTGCACTTCTGTTACAGGGAATTGTACAATATAAGATTATCTAGTGCAGTTGATGTGTTTTGCACTTCTGTTACAGGTAATTGTGCAATATAAAATTATCTAGTGCAGTTGATGTGTTTAGCACTTCTGTTACAGGGAATTGTGCAATATAAGATTATCTAGTGCAGTTGATGTGTTTAGCACTTCTGTTACAGGGAATTGTGCAATATAAGATTATCTAGTGCAGTTGATGTGTTTAGCACTTCTGTTACAGGGAATTGTGCAATATAAGATTATCTAGTGCAGTTGATGTGTTTAGCACTTCTGTTACAGGGGATTGTGCAATATAAAATTATCTAGTGCAGTTGATGTGTTTTGCACTTCTGTTACAGGGAACTGTGCAATATAAGATTATCTAGTGCAGTTGATGTGTTTTGCACTTCTGTTACAGGTAATTGTACAATATAAGATTATCTAGTGCAGTTGATGTGTTTAGCACTTCTGTTACAGGGGATATGTACAATATAAGATTATCTAGTGCAGTTGATGTGTTTTGCACTTCTGTTACAGGGAATTGTACAATATAAGATTATCAAGTGCAGTTGATGTGTTTTGCTCTTCTGTTACAGGGAATTGTGCAATATAAGATTATCTAGTGCAGTTGATGTGTTTAGCACTTCTGTTACAGGGAATTGTGCAATATAAGATTATCTAGTGCAGTTGATGTGTTTAGCACTTCTGTAACAGGGAATTGTGCAATATAAGATTATCTAGTGCAGTTGATGTGTTTTGCACTTCTGTTGCAGGGAATTGTGCAATATAAGATTATCTAGTGCAGTTGATGTGTTTTGCACTTGTTACAGGGAATTGTACAATATAAGATTATCTAGTGCAGTTGATGTGTTTTGCACTTCTGTTACAGGGAATTGTGCAATATAAGATTATCTAGTGCAGTTGATGTGTTTTGCACTTCTGTTACAGGGAATTGTGCAATATAAGATTATCTAGTGCATTTGATGTGTTTTGCACTTCTGTTACAGGGAATTGTGCAATATAAGATTATCTAGTGCATTTGATGTGTTTTGCACTTCTGTTACAGGGAATTGTGCAATATAAGATTATCTAGTGCATTTGATGTGTTTTGCACTTCTGTTACAGGGAATTGTGCAATATAAGATTATCTAGTGCATTTGATGTGTTTTGCACTTCTGTTACAGGGAATTGTGCAATATAAGATTATCTAGTGCAGTTGATGTGTTTTGCACTTCTGTTACAGGTAATTGTGCAATATAAAATTATCTAGTGCAGTTGATGTGTTTAGCACTTCTGTTACAGGGAATTGTGCAATATAAGATTATCTAGTGCAGTTGATGTGTTTAGCACTTCTGTTACAGGGAATTGTGCAATATAAGATTATCTAGTGCAGTTGATGTGTTTAGCACTTCTGTTACAGGGAATTGTGCAATATAAGATTATCTAGTGCAGTTGATGTGTTTAGCACTTCTGTTACAGGGGATTGTGCAATATAAAATTATCTAGTGCAGTTGATGTGTTTTGCACTTCTGTTACAGGGAATTGTGCAATATAAGATTATCTAGTGCAGTTGATGTGTTTTGCACTTCTGTTACAGGTAATTGTACAATATAAGATTATCTAGTGCAGTTGATGTGTTTAGCACTTCTGTTACAGGGGATATGTACAATATAAGATTATCTAGTGCAGTTGATGTGTTTAGCACTTCTGTTACAGGGGATATGTACAATATAAGATTATCTAGTGCAGTTGATGTGTTTTGCACTTCTGTTACAGGGAATTGTACAATATAAGATTATCTAGTGCAGTTGATGTGTTTTGCACTTCTGTTACAGGGGTATGTACAATATAAGATTATCTAGTGCAGTTGATGTGTTTTGCACTTCTGTTACAGGGATATCTCCAATATAAGATTATCTAGTGCAGTTGATGTGTTTTGCACTTCTGTTACAGGGAATTGTACAATATAAGATTATCTAGTGCAGTTGATGTGTTTTGCTCTTCTGTTACAGGGAATTGTGCAATATAAGATTATCTAGTGCAGTTGATGTGTTTAGCACTTCTGTTACAGGGAATTGTGCAATATAAGATTATCTAGTGCAGTTGATGTGTTTAGCACTTCTGTTACAGGGAATTGTGCAATATAAGATTATCTAGTGCAGTTGATGTGTTTAGCACTTCTGTAACAGGGAATTGTGCAATATAAGATTATCTAGTGCAGTTGATGTGTTTTGCACTTCTGTTACAGGGAATTGTACAATATAAGATTATCTAGTGCAGTTGATGTGTTTTGCACTTCTGTTACAGGGAATTGTACAATATAAGATTATCTAGTGCAGTTGATGTGTTTTGCACTTCTGTTACAGGTAATTGTACAATATAAGATTCTCTAGTGCAGTTGATGTGTTTAGCACTTCTGTTACAGGGGATATGTACAATATAAGATTATCTAGTGCAGTTGATGTGTTTTGCACTTCTGTTACAGGGAATTGTACAATATAAGATTATCTAGTGCAGTTGATGTGTTTTGCACTTCTGTTACAGGGGATATGTACAATATAAGATTATCTAGTGCAGTTGATGTGTTTTGCACTTCTGTTACAGGGATATCTCCAATATAAGATTATCTAGTGCAGTTGATGTGTTTTGCACTTCTGTTACAGGGAATTGTACAATATAAGATTATCTAGTGCAGTTGATGTGTTTTGCACTTCTGTTACAGGTAATTGTGCAATATAAGATTATCTAGTGCAGTTGATGTGTTTAGCACTTCTATTACAGGGAATTGTGCAATATAAGATTATCTAGTGCAGTTGATGTGTTTAGCACTTCTGTTACAGGGAATTGTGCAATATAAGATTATCTAGTGCAGTTGATGTGTTTAGCACTTCTGTTATAGGGAATTGTGCAATATAAGATTATCTAGTGCAGTTGATGTGTTTTGCACTTCTGTTACAGGGAATTGTGCAATATAAGATTATCTAGTGCAGTTGATGTGTTTTGCACTTCTGTTACAGGGAATTGTGCAATATAAGATTATCTAGTGCAGTTGATGTGTTTTGCACTTCTGTTACAGGGAATTGTGCAATATAAGATTATCTAGTGCAGTTGATGTGTTTTGCACTTCTGTTATAGTGAATTGTGCAATATAAGATTATCTAGTGCAGTTGATGTGTTTTGCACTTCTGTTACAGGGATTTGTGCAATATAACATTATCTAGTGCAGTTGATGTGTTTTGCACTTCTGTTACAGGGATTTGTGCAATATAAGATTATCTAGTGCAGGTGATGTGTTTTGCACTTCTGTTACAGGGAATTGTGCAATCTAAGATTATCTAGTGCAGTTGATGTGTTTTGCACTTCTGTTACAGGGAATTGTGCAATCTAAGATTATCTAGTGCAGTTGATGTGTTTTGCACTTCTGTTACAGGGAATTGTGCAATCTAAGATTATCTAGTGCAGTTGATGTGTTTTGCACTTCGGTTACAGAGAATTGTGCAATCTAAGATTATCTAGTGCAGTTGATGTGTTTTGCACTTCTGTTACAGGGAATTGTGCAATCTAAGATTATCTAGTGCAGTTGATGTGTTTTGCACTTCTGTTACAGGGAATTGTGCAATATAAGATTATCTAGTGCAGTTGATGTGTTTTGCACTTCTGTTACAGGGATATGTGCAATATAAGATTATCTAGTGCAGTTGATGTGTTTTACACTTCTGTTACAGGGAATTGTGCAATATAACATTATCTAGTGCAGTTGATGTGTTTTGCACTTCTGTTACAGGGATTTGTGCAATATAACATTATCTAGTGCAGTTGATGTGTTTTGCACTTCTGTTACAGGGAATTGTGCAATCTAAGATTATTTAGTGCAGTTGATGTGTTTTGCACTTCTGTTACAGGGAATTGTGCAATCTAAGATTATCTAGTGCAGTTGATGTGTTTTGCACTTCTGTTACAGGGAATTGTGCAATCTAAGATTATCTAGTGCAGTTGATGTGTTTTGCACGTCTGTTACAGGGAATTGTGCAATCTAAGATTATCTAGTGCAGTTGATGTGTTTTGCACTTCTGTTACAGGGAATTGTGCAATATAAGATTATCTAGTGCAGTTGATGTGTTTTGCACTTCTGTTACAGGGAATTGTGCAATCTAAGATTATCTAGTGCAGTTGATGTGTTTTGCACTTCTGTTACAGGGAATTGTGCAATATAAGATTATCTAGTGCAGTTGATGTGTTTTGCACTTCTGTCACAGGGAATTGTGCAATATAAGATTATCTAGTGCAGTTGATGTGTTTTGCACTTCTGTTACAGGGAATTGTACAATATAAGATTATCTAGTGCAGTTGATGTGTTTTGCACTTCTGTTACAGGTAATTGTGCAATATAAAATTATCTAGTGCAGTTGATGTGTTTAGCACTTCTGTTACAGGGAATTGTGCAATATAAGATTATCTAGTGCAGTTGATGTGTTTAGCACTTCTGTTACAGGGAATTGTGCAATATAAGATTATCTAGTGCAGTTGATGTGTTTAGCACTTCTGTTACAGGGAATTGTGCAATATAAGATTATCTAGTGCAGTTGATGTGTTTAGCACTTCTGTTACAGGGGATTGTGCAATATAAAATTATCTAGTGCAGTTGATGTGTTTTGCACTTCTGTTACAGGGAACTGTGCAATATAAGATTATCTAGTGCAGTTGATGTGTTTTGCACTTCTGTTACAGGTAATTGTACAATATAAGATTATCTAGTGCAGTTGATGTGTTTAGCACTTCTGTTACAGGGGATATGTACAATATAAGATTATCTAGTGCAGTTGATGTGTTTTGCACTTCTGTTACAGGGAATTGTACAATATAAGATTATCAAGTGCAGTTGATGTGTTTTGCTCTTCTGTTACAGGGAATTGTGCAATATAAGATTATCTAGTGCAGTTGATGTGTTTAGCACTTCTGTTACAGGGAATTGTGCAATATAAGATTATCTAGTGCAGTTGATGTGTTTAGCACTTCTGTTACAGGGAATTGTGCAATATAAGATTATCTAGTGCAGTTGATGTGTTTAGCACTTCTGTAACAGGGAATTGTGCAATATAAGATTATCTAGTGCAGTTGATGTGTTTTGCACTTCTGTTACAGGGAATTGTACAATATAAGATTATCTAGTGCAGTTGATGTGTTTTGCACTTCTGTTACAGGTAATTGTGCAATATAAGATTATCTAGTGCAGTTGATGTGTTTTACACTTCTGTTACAGGGAATTGTGCAATATAACATTATCTAGTGCAGTTGATGTGTTTTGCACTTCTGTTACAGGGATTTGTGCAATATAACATTATCTAGTGCAGTTGATGTGTTTTGCACTTCTGTTACAGGGAATTGTGCAATCTAAGATTATCTAGTGCAGTTGATGTGTTTTGCACTTCTGTTACAGGGAATTGTGCAATCTAAGATTATCTAGTGCAGTTGATGTGTTTTGCACTTCTGTTACAGGGAATTGTGCAATCTAAGATTATCTAGTGCAGTTGATGTGTTTTGCACGTCTGTTACAGGGAATTGTGCAATCTAAGATTATCTAGTGCAGTTGATGTGTTTTGCACTTCTGTTACAGGGAATTGTGCAATATAAGATTATCTAGTGCAGTTGATGTGTTTTGCACTTCTGTTACAGGGAATTGTGCAATCTAAGATTATCTAGTGCAGTTGATGTGTTTTGCACTTCTGTTACAGGGAATTGTGCAATATAAGATTATCTAGTGCAGTTGATGTGTTTTGCACTTCTGTCACAGGGAATTGTGCAATATAAGATTATCTAGTGCAGTTGATGTGTTTTGCACTTCTGTTACAGGGAATTGTACAATATAAGATTATCTAGTGCAGTTGATGTGTTTTGCACTTCTGTTACAGGTAATTGTGCAATATAAAATTATCTAGTGCAGTTGATGTGTTTAGCACTTCTGTTACAGGGAATTGTGCAATATAAGATTATCTAGTGCAGTTGATGTGTTTAGCACTTCTGTTACAGGGAATTGTGCAATATAAGATTATCTAGTGCAGTTGATGTGTTTAGCACTTCTGTTACAGGGAATTGTGCAATATAAGATTATCTAGTGCAGTTGATGTGTTTAGCACTTCTGTTACAGGGGATTGTGCAATATAAAATTATCTAGTGCAGTTGATGTGTTTTGCACTTCTGTTACAGGGAACTGTGCAATATAAGATTATCTAGTGCAGTTGATGTGTTTTGCACTTCTGTTACAGGTAATTGTACAATATAAGATTATCTAGTGCAGTTGATGTGTTTAGCACTTCTGTTACAGGGGATATGTACAATATAAGATTATCTAGTGCAGTTGATGTGTTTTGCACTTCTGTTACAGGGAATTGTACAATATAAGATTATCAAGTGCAGTTGATGTGTTTTGCTCTTCTGTTACAGGGAATTGTGCAATATAAGATTATCTAGTGCAGTTGATGTGTTTAGCACTTCTGTTACAGGGAATTGTGCAATATAAGATTATCTAGTGCAGTTGATGTGTTTAGCACTTCTGTTACAGGGAATTGTGCAATATAAGATTATCTAGTGCAGTTGATGTGTTTAGCACTTCTGTAACAGGGAATTGTGCAATATAAGATTATCTAGTGCAGTTGATGTGTTTTGCACTTCTGTTGCAGGGAATTGTGCAATATAAGATTATCTAGTGCAGTTGATGTGTTTTGCACTTCTGTTACAGGGAATTGTACAATATAAGATTATCTAGTGCAGTTGATGTGTTTTGCACTTCTGTTACAGGTAATTGTGCAATATAAGATTATCTAGTGCAGTTGATGTGTTTAGCACTTCTGTTACAGGGAATTGTGCAATATAAGATTATCTAGTGCAGTTGATGTGTTTAGCTCTTCTGTTACAGGGAATTGTGCAATATAAGATTATCTAGTGCAGTTGATGTGTTTAGCACTTCTGTTACAGGGAATTGTGCAATATAAGATTATCTAGTGCAGTTGATGTGTTTTGCACTTCTGTTACAGGGAATTGTGCAATATAAGATTATCTAGTGCATTTGATGTATTTTGCACTTCTGTTACAGGGAATTGTGCAATATAAGATTATCTAGTGCAGTTGATGTGTTTTGCACTTCTGTTACATCGAATTGTGCAATATAAGATTATCTAGTGCAGTTGATGTGTTTTGCACTTCTGTTACAGGGAATTGTGCAATATAAGATTATCTAGTGCAGTTGATGTGTTTTGCACTTCTGTTACAGGGAATTGTGCAATATAAGATTATCTAGTGCAGTTGATGTGTTTTGCACTTCTGTTACAGGGAATTGTGCAATATAAGATTATCTAGTGCAGTTGATGTGTTTTGCACTTCTGTTACAGGGAATTGTGCAATATAAGATTATCTAGTGCAGTTGATGTGTTTTGCACTTCTGTTACAGGGAATTGTGCAATATAAGATTATCTAGTGCATTTGATGTGTTTTGCACTTCTGTTACAGGGAATTGTGCAATATAAGATTATCTAGTGCATTTGATGTGTTTTGCACTTCTGTTACAAGGAATTGTGCAATATAAGATTATCTAGTGCATTTGATGTGTTTTGCACTTCTGTTACAGGGAATTGTGCAATATAAGATTATCTAGTGCAGTTGAAGTGTTTTGCACTTCTGTTACAGGGAATTGTACAATATCAGATTATCTAGTGCAGTTGATGTGTTTTGCACTTCTGTTACAGGTAATTGTACAATATAAGATTATCTAGTGCAGTTGATGTGTTTAGCACTTCTGTTACAGGGGATATGTACAATATAAGATTATCTAGTGCAGTTGATGTGTTTTGCACTTCTGTTACAGGGAATTGTACAATATAAGATTATCTAGTGCAGTTGATGTGTTTTGCACTTCTGTTACAGGGGATATGTACAATATAAGATTATCTAGTGCAGTTGATGTGTTTTGCACTTCTGTTACAGGGATATCTCCAATATAAGATTATTTTTTGCAGTTGATGTGTTTTGCACTTCTGTTACAGGGAATTGTACAATATAAGATTATCTAGTGCAGTTGATGTGTTTTGCTCTTCTGTTACAGGGAATTGTGCAATATAAGATTATCTAGTGCAGTTGATGTGTTTTGCACTTCTGTTGCAGGGAATTGTGCAATATAAGATTATCTAGTGCAGTTGATGTGTTTTGCACTTCTGTTACAGGGAATTGTACAATATAAGATTATCTAGTGCAGTTGATGTGTTTTGCACTTCTGTTACAGGTAATTGTGCAATATAAGATTATCTAGTGCAGTTGATGTGTTTAGCACTTCTGTTACAGGGAATTGTGCAATATAAGATTATCTAGTGCAGTTGATGTGTTTAGCTCTTCTGTTACAGGGAATTGTGCAATATAAGATTATCTAGTGCAGTTGATGTGTTTAGCACTTCTGTTACAGGGAATTGTGCAATATAAGATTATCTAGTGCAGTTGATGTGTTTTGCACTTCTGTTACAGGGAATTGTGCAATATAAGATTATCTAGTGCATTTGATGTGTTTTGCACTTCTGTTACAGGGAATTGTGCAATATAAGATTATCTAGTGCATTTGATGTGTTTTGCACTTCTGTTACAGGGAATTGTGCAATATAAGATTATCTAGTGCAGTTGATGTGTTTTGCACTTCTGTTACAGGGAATTGTACAATATAAGGTTATCTAGTGCAGTTGATGTGTTTTGCACTTCTGTTACAGGTAATTGTGCAATATAAAATTATCTAGTGCAGTTGATGTGTTTAGCACTTCTGTTACAGGGAATTGTGCAATATAAGATTATCTAGTGCAGTTGATGTGTTTAGCACTTCTGTTACAGGGAATTGTGCAATATAAGATTATCTAGTGCAGTTGATGTGTTTAGCACTTCTGTTACAGGGAATTGTGCAATATAAGATTATCTAGTGCAGTTGATGTGTTTAGCACTTCTGTTACAGGGGATTGTGCAATATAAAATTATCTAGTGCAGTTGATGTGTTTTGCACTTCTGTTACAGGGAATTGTGCAATATAAGATTATCTAGTGCAGTTGATGTGTTTTGCACTTCTGTTACAGGTAATTGTACAATATAAGATTATCTAGTGCAGTTGATGTGTTTAGCACTTCTGTTACAGGGGATATGTACAATATAAGATTATCTAGTGCAGTTGATGTGTTTAGCACTTCTGTTACAGGGGATATGTACAATATAAGATTATCTAGTGCAGTTGATGTGTTTTGCACTTCTGTTACAGGGAATTGTACAATATAAGATTATCTAGTGCAGTTGATGTGTTTTGCACTTCTGTTACAGGGGATATGTACAATATAAGATTATCTAGTGCAGTTGATGTGTTTTGCACTTCTGTTACAGGGATATCTCCAATATAAGATTATCTAGTGCAGTTGATGTGTTTTGCACTTCTGTTACAGGGAATTGTACAATATAAGATTATCTAGTGCAGTTGATGTGTTTTGCTCTTCTGTTACAGGGAATTGTGCAATATAAGATTATCTAGTGCAGTTGATGTGTTTAGCACTTCTGTTACAGGGAATTGTGCAATATAAGATTATCTAGTGCAGTTGATGTGTTTAGCACTTCTGTTACAGGGAATTGTGCAATATAAGATTATCTAGTGCAGTTGATGTGTTTAGCACTTCTGTTACAGGGAATTGTGCAATATAAGATTATCTAGTGCAGTTGATGTGTTTAGCACTTCTGTTACAGGGAATTGTGCAATATAAGATTATCTAGTGCAGTTGATGTGTTTAGCACTTCTGTTACAGGGAACTGTGCAATATCAGATTATCTAGTGCAGTTGATGTGTTTTGCACTTCTGTTACAGGTAATTGTACAATATAAGATTATCTAGTGCAGTTGATGTGTTTAGCACTTCTGTTACAGGGGATATGTACAATATAAGATTATCTAGTGCAGTTGATGTGTTTTGCACTTCTGTTACAGGGAATTGTACAATATAAGATTATCTAGTGCAGTTGATGTGTTTTGCACTTCTGTTACAGGGGATATGTACAATATAAGATTATCTAGTGCAGTTGATGTGTTTTGCACTTCTGTTACAGGGATATCTCCAATATAAGATTATTTTTTGCAGTTGATGTGTTTTGCACTTCTGTTACAGGGAATTGTACAATATAAGATTATCTAGTGCAGTTGATGTGTTTTGCTCTTCTGTTACAGGGAATTGTGCAATATAAGATTATCTAGTGCAGTTGATGTGTTTTGCACTTCTGTTGCAGGGAATTGTGCAATATAAGATTATCTAGTGCAGTTGATGTGTTTTGCACTTCTGTTACAGGGAATTGTACAATATAAGATTATCTAGTGCAGTTGATGTGTTTTGCACTTCTGTTACAGGTAATTGTGCAATATAAGATTATCTAGTGCAGTTGATGTGTTTAGCACTTCTGTTACAGGGAATTGTGCAATATAAGATTATCTAGTGCAGTTGATGTGTTTAGCTCTTCTGTTACAGGGAATTGTGCAATATAAGATTATCTAGTGCAGTTGATGTGTTTAGCACTTCTGTTACAGGGAATTGTGCAATATAAGATTATCTAGTGCAGTTGATGTGTTTTGCACTTCTGTTACAGGGAATTGTGCAATATAAGATTATCTAGTGCATTTGATGTGTTTTGCACTTCTGTTACAGGGAATTGTGCAATATAAGATTATCTAGTGCATTTGATGTGTTTTGCACTTCTGTTACAGGGAATTGTGCAATATAAGATTATCTAGTGCAGTTGATGTGTTTTGCACTTCTGTTACAGGTAATTGTGCAATATAAAATTATCTAGTGCAGTTGATGTGTTTAGCACTTCTGTTACAGGGAATTGTGCAATATAAGATTATCTAGTGCAGTTGATGTGTTTAGCACTTCTGTTACAGGGAATTGTGCAATATAAGATTATCTAGTGCAGTTGATGTGTTTAGCACTTCTGTTACAGGGAATTGTGCAATATAAGATTATCTAGTGCAGTTGATGTGTTTAGCACTTCTGTTACAGGGGATTGTGCAATATAAAATTATCTAGTGCAGTTGATGTGTTTTGCACTTCTGTTACAGGGAATTGTGCAATATAAGATTATCTAGTGCAGTTGATGTGTTTTGCACTTCTGTTACAGGTAATTGTACAATATAAGATTATCTAGTGCAGTTGATGTGTTTAGCACTTCTGTTACAGGGGATATGTACAATATAAGATTATCTAGTGCAGTTGATGTGTTTAGCACTTCTGTTACAGGGGATATGTACAATATAAGATTATCTAGTGCAGTTGATGTGTTTTGCACTTCTGTTACAGGGAATTGTACAATATAAGATTATCTAGTGCAGTTGATGTGTTTTGCACTTCTGTTACAGGGGTATGTACAATATAAGATTATCTAGTGCAGTTGATGTGTTTTGCACTTCTGTTACAGGGATATCTCCAATATAAGATTATCTAGTGCAGTTGATGTGTTTTGCACTTCTGTTACAGGGAATTGTACAATATAAGATTATCTAGTGCAGTTGATGTGTTTTGCTCTTCTGTTACAGGGAATTGTGCAATATAAGATTATCTAGTGCAGTTGATGTGTTTAGCACTTCTGTTACAGGGAATTGTGCAATATAAGATTATCTAGTGCAGTTGATGTGTTTAGCACTTCTGTTACAGGGAATTGTGCAATATAAGATTATCTAGTGCAGTTGATGTGTTTAGCACTTCTGTAACAGGGAATTGTGCAATATAAGATTATCTAGTGCAGTTGATGTGTTTTGCACTTCTGTTACAGGGAATTGTACAATATAAGATTATCTAGTGCAGTTGATGTGTTTTGCACTTCTGTTACAGGGAATTGTACAATATAAGATTATCTAGTGCAGTTGATGTGTTTTGCACTTCTGTTACAGGTAATTGTACAATATAAGATTCTCTAGTGCAGTTGATGTGTTTAGCACTTCTGTTACAGGGGATATGTACAATATAAGATTATCTAGTGCAGTTGATGTGTTTTGCACTTCTGTTACAGGGAATTGTACAATATAAGATTATCTAGTGCAGTTGATGTGTTTTGCACTTCTGTTACAGGGGATATGTACAATATAAGATTATCTAGTGCAGTTGATGTGTTTTGCACTTCTGTTACAGGGATATCTCCAATATAAGATTATCTAGTGCAGTTGATGTGTTTTGCACTTCTGTTACAGGGAATTGTACAATATAAGATTATCTAGTGCAGTTGATGTGTTTTGCACTTCTGTTACAGGTAATTGTGCAATATAAGATTATCTAGTGCAGTTGATGTGTTTAGCACTTCTATTACAGGGAATTGTGCAATATAAGATTATCTAGTGCAGTTGATGTGTTTAGCACTTCTGTTACAGGGAATTGTGCAATATAAGATTATCTAGTGCAGTTGATGTGTTTAGCACTTCTGTTATAGGGAATTGTGCAATATAAGATTATCTAGTGCAGTTGATGTGTTTTGCACTTCTGTTACAGGGAATTGTGCAATATAAGATTATCTAGTGCAGTTGATGTGTTTTGCACTTCTGTTACAGGGAATTGTGCAATATAAGATTATCTAGTGCAGTTGATGTGTTTTGCACTTCTGTTACAGGGAATTGTGCAATATAAGATTATCTAGTGCAGTTGATGTGTTTTGCACTTCTGTTATAGTGAATTGTGCAATATAAGATTATCTAGTGCAGTTGATGTGTTTTGCACTTCTGTTACAGGGATTTGTGCAATATAACATTATCTAGTGCAGTTGATGTGTTTTGCACTTCTGTTACAGGGATTTGTGCAATATAAGATTATCTAGTGCAGGTGATGTGTTTTGCACTTCTGTTACAGGGAATTGTGCAATCTAAGATTATCTAGTGCAGTTGATGTGTTTTGCACTTCTGTTACAGGGAATTGTGCAATCTAAGATTATCTAGTGCAGTTGATGTGTTTTGCACTTCTGTTACAGGGAATTGTGCAATCTAAGATTATCTAGTGCAGTTGATGTGTTTTGCACTTCGGTTACAGAGAATTGTGCAATCTAAGATTATCTAGTGCAGTTGATGTGGTTTGCACTTCTGTTACAGGGAATTGTGCAATCTAAGATTATCTAGTGCAGTTGATGTGTTTTGCACTTCTGTTACAGGGAATTGTGCAATATAAGATTATCTAGTGCAGTTGATGTGTTTTGCACTTCTGTTACAGGGATATGTGCAATATAAGATTATCTAGTGCAGTTGATGTGTTTTACACTTCTGTTACAGGGAATTGTGCAATATAACATTATCTAGTGCAGTTGATGTGTTTTGCACTTCTGTTACAGGGATTTGTGCAATATAACATTATCTAGTGCAGTTGATGTGTTTTGCACTTCTGTTACAGGGAATTGTGCAATCTAAGATTATCTAGTGCAGTTGATGTGTTTTGCACTTCTGTTACAGGGAATTGTGCAATCTAAGATTATCTAGTGCAGTTGATGTGTTTTGCACTTCTGTTACAGGGAATTGTGCAATCTAAGATTATCTAGTGCAGTTGATGTGTTTTGCACGTCTGTTACAGGGAATTGTGCAATCTAAGATTATCTAGTGCAGTTGATGTGTTTTGCACTTCTGTTACAGGGAATTGTGCAATATAAGATTATCTAGTGCAGTTGATGTGTTTTGCACTTCTGTTACAGGGAATTGTGCAATCTAAGATTATCTAGTGCAGTTGATGTGTTTTGCACTTCTGTTACAGGGAATTGTGCAATATAAGATTATCTAGTGCAGTTGATGTGTTTTGCACTTCTGTCACAGGGAATTGTGCAATATAAGATTATCTAGTGCAGTTGATGTGTTTTGCACTTCTGTTACAGGGAATTGTACAATATAAGATTATCTAGTGCAGTTGATGTGTTTTGCACTTCTGTTACAGGTAATTGTGCAATATAAAATTATCTAGTGCAGTTGATGTGTTTAGCACTTCTGTTACAGGGAATTGTGCAATATAAGATTATCTAGTGCAGTTGATGTGTTTAGCACTTCTGTTACAGGGAATTGTGCAATATAAGATTATCTAGTGCAGTTGATGTGTTTAGCACTTCTGTTACAGGGAATTGTGCAATATAAGATTATCTAGTGCAGTTGATGTGTTTAGCACTTCTGTTACAGGGGATTGTGCAATATAAAATTATCTAGTGCAGTTGATGTGTTTTGCACTTCTGTTACAGGGAACTGTGCAATATAAGATTATCTAGTGCAGTTGATGTGTTTTGCACTTCTGTTACAGGTAATTGTACAATATAAGATTATCTAGTGCAGTTGATGTGTTTAGCACTTCTGTTACAGGGGATATGTACAATATAAGATTATCTAGTGCAGTTGATGTGTTTTGCACTTCTGTTACAGGGAATTGTACAATATAAGATTATCAAGTGCAGTTGATGTGTTTTGCTCTTCTGTTACAGGGAATTGTGCAATATAAGATTATCTAGTGCAGTTGATGTGTTTAGCACTTCTGTTACAGGGAATTGTGCAATATAAGATTATCTAGTGCAGTTGATGTGTTTAGCACTTCTGTTACAGGGAATTGTGCAATATAAGATTATCTAGTGCAGTTGATGTGTTTAGCACTTCTGTAACAGGGAATTGTGCAATATAAGATTATCTAGTGCAGTTGATGTGTTTTGCACTTCTGTTACAGGGAATTGTACAATATAAGATTATCTAGTGCAGTTGATGTGTTTTGCACTTCTGTTACAGGTAATTGTGCAATATAAGATTATCTAGTGCAGTTGATGTGTTTTACACTTCTGTTACAGGGAATTGTGCAATATAACATTATCTAGTGCAGTTGATGTGTTTTGCACTTCTGTTACAGGGATTTGTGCAATATAACATTATCTAGTGCAGTTGATGTGTTTTGCACTTCTGTTACAGGGAATTGTGCAATCTAAGATTATCTAGTGCAGTTGATGTGTTTTGCACTTCTGTTACAGGGAATTGTGCAATCTAAGATTATCTAGTGCAGTTGATGTGTTTTGCACTTCTGTTACAGGGAATTGTGCAATCTAAGATTATCTAGTGCAGTTGATGTGTTTTGCACGTCTGTTACAGGGAATTGTGCAATCTAAGATTATCTAGTGCAGTTGATGTGTTTTGCACTTCTGTTACAGGGAATTGTGCAATATAAGATTATCTAGTGCAGTTGATGTGTTTTGCACTTCTGTTACAGGGAATTGTGCAATCTAAGATTATCTAGTGCAGTTGATGTGTTTTGCACTTCTGTTACAGGGAATTGTGCAATATAAGATTATCTAGTGCAGTTGATGTGTTTTGCACTTCTGTCACAGGGAATTGTGCAATATAAGATTATCTAGTGCAGTTGATGTGTTTTGCACTTCTGTTACAGGGAATTGTACAATATAAGATTATCTAGTGCAGTTGATGTGTTTTGCACTTCTGTTACAGGTAATTGTGCAATATAAAATTATCTAGTGCAGTTGATGTGTTTAGCACTTCTGTTACAGGGAATTGTGCAATATAAGATTATCTAGTGCAGTTGATGTGTTTAGCACTTCTGTTACAGGGAATTGTGCAATATAAGATTATCTAGTGCAGTTGATGTGTTTAGCACTTCTGTTACAGGGAATTGTGCAATATAAGATTATCTAGTGCAGTTGATGTGTTTAGCACTTCTGTTACAGGGGATTGTGCAATATAAAATTATCTAGTGCAGTTGATGTGTTTTGCACTTCTGTTACAGGGAACTGTGCAATATAAGATTATCTAGTGCAGTTGATGTGTTTTGCACTTCTGTTACAGGTAATTGTACAATATAAGATTATCTAGTGCAGTTGATGTGTTTAGCACTTCTGTTACAGGGGATATGTACAATATAAGATTATCTAGTGCAGTTGATGTGTTTTGCACTTCTGTTACAGGGAATTGTACAATATAAGATTATCAAGTGCAGTTGATGTGTTTTGCTCTTCTGTTACAGGGAATTGTGCAATATAAGATTATCTAGTGCAGTTGATGTGTTTAGCACTTCTGTTACAGGGAATTGTGCAATATAAGATTATCTAGTGCAGTTGATGTGTTTAGCACTTCTGTTACAGGGAATTGTGCAATATAAGATTATCTAGTGCAGTTGATGTGTTTAGCACTTCTGTAACAGGGAATTGTGCAATATAAGATTATCTAGTGCAGTTGATGTGTTTTGCACTTCTGTTGCAGGGAATTGTGCAATATAAGATTATCTAGTGCAGTTGATGTGTTTTGCACTTGTTACAGGGAATTGTACAATATAAGATTATCTAGTGCAGTTGATGTGTTTTGCACTTCTGTTACAGGGAATTGTGCAATATAAGATTATCTAGTGCAGTTGATGTGTTTTGCACTTCTGTTACAGGGAATTGTGCAATATAAGATTATCTAGTGCATTTGATGTGTTTTGCACTTCTGTTACAGGGAATTGTGCAATATAAGATTATCTAGTGCATTTGATGTGTTTTGCACTTCTGTTACAGGGAATTGTGCAATATAAGATTATCTAGTGCATTTGATGTGTTTTGCACTTCTGTTACAGGGAATTGTGCAATATAAGATTATCTAGTGCATTTGATGTGTTTTGCACTTCTGTTACAGGGAATTGTGCAATATAAGATTATCTAGTGCAGTTGATGTGTTTTGCACTTCTGTTACAGGTAATTGTGCAATATAAAATTATCTAGTGCAGTTGATGTGTTTAGCACTTCTGTTACAGGGAATTGTGCAATATAAGATTATCTAGTGCAGTTGATGTGTTTAGCACTTCTGTTACAGGGAATTGTGCAATATAAGATTATCTAGTGCAGTTGATGTGTTTAGCACTTCTGTTACAGGGAATTGTGCAATATAAGATTATCTAGTGCAGTTGATGTGTTTAGCACTTCTGTTACAGGGGATTGTGCAATATAAAATTATCTAGTGCAGTTGATGTGTTTTGCACTTCTGTTACAGGGAATTGTGCAATATAAGATTATCTAGTGCAGTTGATGTGTTTTGCACTTCTGTTACAGGTAATTGTACAATATAAGATTATCTAGTGCAGTTGATGTGTTTAGCACTTCTGTTACAGGGGATATGTACAATATAAGATTATCTAGTGCAGTTGATGTGTTTAGCACTTCTGTTACAGGGGATATGTACAATATAAGATTATCTAGTGCAGTTGATGTGTTTTGCACTTCTGTTACAGGGAATTGTACAATATAAGATTATCTAGTGCAGTTGATGTGTTTTGCACTTCTGTTACAGGGGTATGTACAATATAAGATTATCTAGTGCAGTTGATGTGTTTTGCACTTCTGTTACAGGGATATCTCCAATATAAGATTATCTAGTGCAGTTGATGTGTTTTGCACTTCTGTTACAGGGAATTGTACAATATAAGATTATCTAGTGCAGTTGATGTGTTTTGCTCTTCTGTTACAGGGAATTGTGCAATATAAGATTATCTAGTGCAGTTGATGTGTTTAGCACTTCTGTTACAGGGAATTGTGCAATATAAGATTATCTAGTGCAGTTGATGTGTTTAGCACTTCTGTTACAGGGAATTGTGCAATATAAGATTATCTAGTGCAGTTGATGTGTTTAGCACTTCTGTAACAGGGAATTGTGCAATATAAGATTATCTAGTGCAGTTGATGTGTTTTGCACTTCTGTTACAGGGAATTGTACAATATAAGATTATCTAGTGCAGTTGATGTGTTTTGCACTTCTGTTACAGGGAATTGTACAATATAAGATTATCTAGTGCAGTTGATGTGTTTTGCACTTCTGTTACAGGTAATTGTACAATATAAGATTCTCTAGTGCAGTTGATGTGTTTAGCACTTCTGTTACAGGGGATATGTACAATATAAGATTATCTAGTGCAGTTGATGTGTTTTGCACTTCTGTTACAGGGAATTGTACAATATAAGATTATCTAGTGCAGTTGATGTGTTTTGCACTTCTGTTACAGGGGATATGTACAATATAAGATTATCTAGTGCAGTTGATGTGTTTTGCACTTCTGTTACAGGGATATCTCCAATATAAGATTATCTAGTGCAGTTGATGTGTTTTGCACTTCTGTTACAGGGAATTGTACAATATAAGATTATCTAGTGCAGTTGATGTGTTTTGCACTTCTGTTACAGGTAATTGTGCAATATAAGATTATCTAGTGCAGTTGATGTGTTTAGCACTTCTATTACAGGGAATTGTGCAATATAAGATTATCTAGTGCAGTTGATGTGTTTAGCACTTCTGTTACAGGGAATTGTGCAATATAAGATTATCTAGTGCAGTTGATGTGTTTAGCACTTCTGTTATAGGGAATTGTGCAATATAAGATTATCTAGTGCAGTTGATGTGTTTTGCACTTCTGTTACAGGGAATTGTGCAATATAAGATTATCTAGTGCAGTTGATGTGTTTTGCACTTCTGTTACAGGGAATTGTGCAATATAAGATTATCTAGTGCAGTTGATGTGTTTTGCACTTCTGTTACAGGGAATTGTGCAATATAAGATTATCTAGTGCAGTTGATGTGTTTTGCACTTCTGTTATAGTGAATTGTGCAATATAAGATTATCTAGTGCAGTTGATGTGTTTTGCACTTCTGTTACAGGGATTTGTGCAATATAACATTATCTAGTGCAGTTGATGTGTTTTGCACTTCTGTTACAGGGATTTGTGCAATATAAGATTATCTAGTGCAGGTGATGTGTTTTGCACTTCTGTTACAGGGAATTGTGCAATCTAAGATTATCTAGTGCAGTTGATGTGTTTTGCACTTCTGTTACAGGGAATTGTGCAATCTAAGATTATCTAGTGCAGTTGATGTGTTTTGCACTTCTGTTACAGGGAATTGTGCAATCTAAGATTATCTAGTGCAGTTGATGTGTTTTGCACTTCGGTTACAGAGAATTGTGCAATCTAAGATTATCTAGTGCAGTTGATGTGTTTTGCACTTCTGTTACAGGGAATTGTGCAATCTAAGATTATCTAGTGCAGTTGATGTGTTTTGCACTTCTGTTACAGGGAATTGTGCAATATAAGATTATCTAGTGCAGTTGATGTGTTTTGCACTTCTGTTACAGGGATATGTGCAATATAAGATTATCTAGTGCAGTTGATGTGTTTTACACTTCTGTTACAGGGAATTGTGCAATATAACATTATCTAGTGCAGTTGATGTGTTTTGCACTTCTGTTACAGGGATTTGTGCAATATAACATTATCTAGTGCAGTTGATGTGTTTTGCACTTCTGTTACAGGGAATTGTGCAATCTAAGATTATTTAGTGCAGTTGATGTGTTTTGCACTTCTGTTACAGGGAATTGTGCAATCTAAGATTATCTAGTGCAGTTGATGTGTTTTGCACTTCTGTTACAGGGAATTGTGCAATCTAAGATTATCTAGTGCAGTTGATGTGTTTTGCACGTCTGTTACAGGGAATTGTGCAATCTAAGATTATCTAGTGCAGTTGATGTGTTTTGCACTTCTGTTACAGGGAATTGTGCAATATAAGATTATCTAGTGCAGTTGATGTGTTTTGCACTTCTGTTACAGGGAATTGTGCAATCTAAGATTATCTAGTGCAGTTGATGTGTTTTGCACTTCTGTTACAGGGAATTGTGCAATATAAGATTATCTAGTGCAGTTGATGTGTTTTGCACTTCTGTCACAGGGAATTGTGCAATATAAGATTATCTAGTGCAGTTGATGTGTTTTGCACTTCTGTTACAGGGAATTGTACAATATAAGATTATCTAGTGCAGTTGATGTGTTTTGCACTTCTGTTACAGGTAATTGTGCAATATAAAATTATCTAGTGCAGTTGATGTGTTTAGCACTTCTGTTACAGGGAATTGTGCAATATAAGATTATCTAGTGCAGTTGATGTGTTTAGCACTTCTGTTACAGGGAATTGTGCAATATAAGATTATCTAGTGCAGTTGATGTGTTTAGCACTTCTGTTACAGGGAATTGTGCAATATAAGATTATCTAGTGCAGTTGATGTGTTTAGCACTTCTGTTACAGGGGATTGTGCAATATAAAATTATCTAGTGCAGTTGATGTGTTTTGCACTTCTGTTACAGGGAACTGTGCAATATAAGATTATCTAGTGCAGTTGATGTGTTTTGCACTTCTGTTACAGGTAATTGTACAATATAAGATTATCTAGTGCAGTTGATGTGTTTAGCACTTCTGTTACAGGGGATATGTACAATATAAGATTATCTAGTGCAGTTGATGTGTTTTGCACTTCTGTTACAGGGAATTGTACAATATAAGATTATCAAGTGCAGTTGATGTGTTTTGCTCTTCTGTTACAGGGAATTGTGCAATATAAGATTATCTAGTGCAGTTGATGTGTTTAGCACTTCTGTTACAGGGAATTGTGCAATATAAGATTATCTAGTGCAGTTGATGTGTTTAGCACTTCTGTTACAGGGAATTGTGCAATATAAGATTATCTAGTGCAGTTGATGTGTTTAGCACTTCTGTAACAGGGAATTGTGCAATATAAGATTATCTAGTGCAGTTGATGTGTTTTGCACTTCCGTTACAGGGAATTGTACAATATAAGATTATCTAGTGCAGTTGATGTGTTTTGCACTTCTGTTACAGGTAATTGTGCAATATAAGATTATCTAGTGCAGTTGATGTGTTTTACACTTCTGTTACAGGGAATTGTGCAATATAACATTATCTAGTGCAGTTGATGTGTTTTGCACTTCTGTTACAGGGATTTGTGCAATATAACATTATCTAGTGCAGTTGATGTGTTTTGCACTTCTGTTACAGGGAATTGTGCAATCTAAGATTATCTAGTGCAGTTGATGTGTTTTGCACTTCTGTTACAGGGAATTGTGCAATCTAAGATTATCTAGTGCAGTTGATGTGTTTTGCACTTCTGTTACAGGGAATTGTGCAATCTAAGATTATCTAGTGCAGTTGATGTGTTTTGCACGTCTGTTACAGGGAATTGTGCAATCTAAGATTATCTAGTGCAGTTGATGTGTTTTGCACTTCTGTTACAGGGAATTGTGCAATATAAGATTATCTAGTGCAGTTGATGTGTTTTGCACTTCTGTTACAGGGAATTGTGCAATCTAAGATTATCTAGTGCAGTTGATGTGTTTTGCACTTCTGTTACAGGGAATTGTGCAATATAAGATTATCTAGTGCAGTTGATGTGTTTTGCACTTCTGTCACAGGGAATTGTGCAATATAAGATTATCTAGTGCAGTTGATGTGTTTTGCACTTCTGTTACAGGGAATTGTACAATATAAGATTATCTAGTGCAGTTGATGTGTTTTGCACTTCTGTTACAGGTAATTGTGCAATATAAAATTATCTAGTGCAGTTGATGTGTTTAGCACTTCTGTTACAGGGAATTGTGCAATATAAGATTATCTAGTGCAGTTGATGTGTTTAGCACTTCTGTTACAGGGAATTGTGCAATATAAGATTATCTAGTGCAGTTGATGTGTTTAGCACTTCTGTTACAGGGAATTGTGCAATATAAGATTATCTAGTGCAGTTGATGTGTTTAGCACTTCTGTTACAGGGGATTGTGCAATATAAAATTATCTAGTGCAGTTGATGTGTTTTGCACTTCTGTTACAGGGAACTGTGCAATATAAGATTATCTAGTGCAGTTGATGTGTTTTGCACTTCTGTTACAGGTAATTGTACAATATAAGATTATCTAGTGCAGTTGATGTGTTTAGCACTTCTGTTACAGGGGATATGTACAATATAAGATTATCTAGTGCAGTTGATGTGTTTTGCACTTCTGTTACAGGGAATTGTACAATATAAGATTATCAAGTGCAGTTGATGTGTTTTGCTCTTCTGTTACAGGGAATTGTGCAATATAAGATTATCTAGTGCAGTTGATGTGTTTAGCACTTCTGTTACAGGGAATTGTGCAATATAAGATTATCTAGTGCAGTTGATGTGTTTAGCACTTCTGTTACAGGGAATTGTGCAATATAAGATTATCTAGTGCAGTTGATGTGTTTAGCACTTCTGTAACAGGGAATTGTGCAATATAAGATTATCTAGTGCAGTTGATGTGTTTTGCACTTCTGTTGCAGGGAATTGTGCAATATAAGATTATCTAGTGCAGTTGATGTGTTTTGCACTTCTGTTACAGGGAATTGTACAATATAAGATTATCTAGTGCAGTTGATGTGTTTTGCACTTCTGTTACAGGTAATTGTGCAATATAAGATTATCTAGTGCAGTTGATGTGTTTAGCACTTCTGTTACAGGGAATTGTGCAATATAAGATTATCTAGTGCAGTTGATGTGTTTAGCTCTTCTGTTACAGGGAATTGTGCAATATAAGATTATCTAGTGCAGTTGATGTGTTTAGCACTTCTGTTACAGGGAATTGTGCAATATAAGATTATCTAGTGCAGTTGATGTGTTTTGCACTTCTGTTACAGGGAATTGTGCAATATAAGATTATCTAGTGCATTTGATGTATTTTGCACTTCTGTTACAGGGAATTGTGCAATATAAGATTATCTAGTGCAGTTGATGTGTTTTGCACTTCTGTTACATCGAATTGTGCAATATAAGATTATCTAGTGCAGTTGATGTGTTTTGCACTTCTGTTACAGGGAATTGTGCAATATAAGATTATCTAGTGCAGTTGATGTGTTTTGCACTTCTGTTACAGGGAATTGTGCAATATAAGATTATCTAGTGCAGTTGATGTGTTTTGCACTTCTGTTACAGGGAATTGTGCAATATAAGATTATCTAGTGCAGTTGATGTGTTTTGCACTTCTGTTACAGGGAATTGTGCAATATAAGATTATCTAGTGCAGTTGATGTGTTTTGCACTTCTGTTACAGGGAATTGTGCAATATAAGATTATCTAGTGCATTTGATGTGTTTTGCACTTCTGTTACAGGGAATTGTGCAATATAAGATTATCTAGTGCATTTGATGTGTTTTGCACTTCTGTTACAAGGAATTGTGCAATATAAGATTATCTAGTGCATTTGATGTGTTTTGCACTTCTGTTACAGGGAATTGTGCAATATAAGATTATCTAGTGCAGTTGAAGTGTTTTGCACTTCTGTTACAGGGAATTGTACAATATCAGATTATCTAGTGCAGTTGATGTGTTTTGCACTTCTGTTACAGGTAATTGTACAATATAAGATTATCTAGTGCAGTTGATGTGTTTAGCACTTCTGTTACAGGGGATATGTACAATATAAGATTATCTAGTGCAGTTGATGTGTTTTGCACTTCTGTTACAGGGAATTGTACAATATAAGATTATCTAGTGCAGTTGATGTGTTTTGCACTTCTGTTACAGGGGATATGTACAATATAAGATTATCTAGTGCAGTTGATGTGTTTTGCACTTCTGTTACAGGGATATCTCCAATATAAGATTATTTTTTGCAGTTGATGTGTTTTGCACTTCTGTTACAGGGAATTGTACAATATAAGATTATCTAGTGCAGTTGATGTGTTTTGCTCTTCTGTTACAGGGAATTGTGCAATATAAGATTATCTAGTGCAGTTGATGTGTTTTGCACTTCTGTTGCAGGGAATTGTGCAATATAAGATTATCTAGTGCAGTTGATGTGTTTTGCACTTCTGTTACAGGGAATTGTACAATATAAGATTATCTAGTGCAGTTGATGTGTTTTGCACTTCTGTTACAGGTAATTGTGCAATATAAGATTATCTAGTGCAGTTGATGTGTTTAGCACTTCTGTTACAGGGAATTGTGCAATATAAGATTATCTAGTGCAGTTGATGTGTTTAGCTCTTCTGTTACAGGGAATTGTGCAATATAAGATTATCTAGTGCAGTTGATGTGTTTAGCACTTCTGTTACAGGGAATTGTGCAATATAAGATTATCTAGTGCAGTTGATGTGTTTTGCACTTCTGTTACAGGGAATTGTGCAATATAAGATTATCTAGTGCATTTGATGTGTTTTGCACTTCTGTTACAGGGAATTGTGCAATATAAGATTATCTAGTGCATTTGATGTGTTTTGCACTTCTGTTACAGGGAATTGTGCAATATAAGATTATCTAGTGCAGTTGATGTGTTTTGCACTTCTGTTACAGGGAATTGTACAATATAAGGTTATCTAGTGCAGTTGATGTGTTTTGCACTTCTGTTACAGGTAATTGTGCAATATAAAATTATCTAGTGCAGTTGATGTGTTTAGCACTTCTGTTACAGGGAATTGTGCAATATAAGATTATCTAGTGCAGTTGATGTGTTTAGCACTTCTGTTACAGGGAATTGTGCAATATAAGATTATCTAGTGCAGTTGATGTGTTTAGCACTTCTGTTACAGGGAATTGTGCAATATAAGATTATCTAGTGCAGTTGATGTGTTTAGCACTTCTGTTACAGGGGATTGTGCAATATAAAATTATCTAGTGCAGTTGATGTGTTTTGCACTTCTGTTACAGGGAATTGTGCAATATAAGATTATCTAGTGCAGTTGATGTGTTTTGCACTTCTGTTACAGGTAATTGTACAATATAAGATTATCTAGTGCAGTTGATGTGTTTAGCACTTCTGTTACAGGGGATATGTACAATATAAGATTATCTAGTGCAGTTGATGTGTTTAGCACTTCTGTTACAGGGGATATGTACAATATAAGATTATCTAGTGCAGTTGATGTGTTTTGCACTTCTGTTACAGGGAATTGTACAATATAAGATTATCTAGTGCAGTTGATGTGTTTTGCACTTCTGTTACAGGGGATATGTACAATATAAGATTATCTAGTGCAGTTGATGTGTTTTGCACTTCTGTTACAGGGATATCTCCAATATAAGATTATCTAGTGCAGTTGATGTGTTTTGCACTTCTGTTACAGGGAATTGTACAATATAAGATTATCTAGTGCAGTTGATGTGTTTTGCTCTTCTGTTACAGGGAATTGTGCAATATAAGATTATCTAGTGCAGTTGATGTGTTTAGCACTTCTGTTACAGGGAATTGTGCAATATAAGATTATCTAGTGCAGTTGATGTGTTTAGCACTTCTGTTACAGGGAATTGTGCAATATAAGATTATCTAGTGCAGTTGATGTGTTTAGCACTTCTGTAACAGGGAATTGTGCAATATAAGATTATCTAGTGCAGTTGATGTGTTTTGCACTTCTGTTACAGGTAATTGTGCAATATAAAATTATCTAGTGCAGTTGATGTGTTTTGCACTTCTGTTACAGGGAATTGTGCAATATAAGATTATCTAGTGCAGTTGATGTGTTTTGCACTTCTGTTGCAGGGAATTGTGCAATATAAGATTATCTAGTGCAGTTGATGTGTTTTGCACTTCTCTTACAGGGAATTGTGCAATATAAGATTATCTAGTGCAGTTGATGTGTTTTGCACTTCTGTTACAGGGAATTGTACAATATAAGATTATCTAGTGCAGTTGATGTGTTTTGCACTTCTGTTACAGGTAATTGTGCAATATAAGATTATCTAGTGCAGTTGATGTGTTTAGCACTTCTGTTACAGGGAATTGTGCAATATAATATTATCTAGTGCAGTTGATGTGTTTAGCTCTTCTGTTACAGGGAATTGTGCAATATAAGATTATCTAGTGCAGTTGATGTGTTTAGCACTTCTGTTACAGGGAATTGTGCAATATAAGATTATCTAGTGCAGTTGATGTGTTTTGCACTTCTGTTACAGGGAATTGTGCAATATAAGATTATCTAGTGCATTTGATGTATTTTGCACTTCTGTTACAGGGAATTGTGCAATATAAGATTATCTAGTGCATTTGATGTGTTTTGCACTTCTGTTACAGGGAATTGTGCAATATAAGATTATCTAGTGCAGTTGATGTGTTTTGCACTTCTGTTACAGGGAATTGTGCAATATAAGATTATCTAGTGCAGTTGATGTGTTTTGCACTTCTGTTACAGGGAATTGTGCAATATAAGATTATCTAGTGCAGTTGATGTGTTTTGCACTTCTGTTACAGGGAATTGTGCAATATAAGATTATCTAGTGCAGTTGATGTGTTTTGCACTTCTGTTACAGGGAATTGTGCAATATAAGATTATCTAGTGCATTTGATGTGTTTTGCACTTCTGTTACAGGGAATTGTGCAATATAAGATTATCTAGTGCATTTGATGTGTTTTGCACTTCTGTTACAAGGAATTGTGCAATATAAGATTATCTAGTGCATTTGATGTGTTTTGCACTTCTGTTACAGGGAATTGTGCAATATAAGATTATCTAGTGCAGTTGAAGTGTTTTGCACTTCTGTTACAGGGAATTGTACAATATCAGATTATCTAGTGCAATTGATGTGTTTTGCACTTCTGTTACAGGTAATTGTACAATATAAGATTATCTAGTGCAGTTGATGTGTTTAGCACTTCTGTTACAGGGGATATGTACAATATAAGATTATCTAGTGCAGTTGATGTGTTTTGCACTTCTGTTACAGGGAATTGTACAATATAAGATTATCTAGTGCAGTTGATGTGTTTTGCACTTCTGTTACAGGGGATATGTACAATATAAGATTATCTAGTGCAGTTGATGTGTTTTGCACTTCTGTTACAGGGATATCTCCAATATAAGATTATTTTTTGCAGTTGATGTGTTTTGCACTTCTGTTACAGGGAATTGTACAATATAAGATTATCTAGTGCAGTTGATGTGTTTTGCTCTTCTGTTACAGGGAATTGTGCAATATAAGATTATCTAGTGCAGTTGATGTGTTTTGCACTTCTGTTGCAGGGAATTGTGCAATATAAGATTATCTAGTGCAGTTGATGTGTTTTGCACTTCTGTTACAGGGAATTGTACAATATAAGATTATCTAGTGCAGTTGATGTGTTTTGCACTTCTGTTACAGGTAATTGTGCAATATAAGATTATCTAGTGCAGTTGATGTGTTTAGCACTTCTGTTACAGGGAATTGTGCAATATAAGATTATCTAGTGCAGTTGATGTGTTTAGCTCTTCTGTTACAGGGAATTGTGCAATATAAGATTATCTAGTGCAGTTGATGTGTTTAGCACTTCTGTTACAGGGAATTGTGCAATATAAGATTATCTAGTGCAGTTGATGTGTTTTGCACTTCTGTTACAGGGAATTGTGCAATATAAGATTATCTAGTGCATTTGATGTGTTTTGCACTTCTGTTACAGGGAATTGTGCAATATAAGATTATCTAGTGCATTTGATGTGTTTTGCACTTCTGTTACAGGGAATTGTGCAATATAAGATTATCTAGTGCAGTTGATGTGTTTTGCACTTCTGTTACAGGTAATTGTACAATATAAGATTATCTAGTGCAGTTGATGTGTTTAGCACTTCTGTTACAGGGGATATGTACAATATAAGATTATCTAGTGCAGTTGATGTGTTTTGCACTTCTGTTACAGGGAATTGTACAATATAAGATTATCTAGTGCAGTTGATGTGTTTTGCACTTCTGTTACAGGGGATATGTACAATATAAGATTATCTAGTGCAGTTGATGTGTTTTGCACTTCTGTTACAGGGATATCTCCAATATAAGATTATCTAGTGCAGTTGATGTGTTTTGCACTTCTGTTACAGGGAATTGTACAATATAAGATTATCTAGTGCAGTTGATGTGTTTTGCTCTTCTGTTACAGGGAATTGTGCAATATAAGATTATCTAGTGCAGTTGATGTGTTTAGCACTTCTGTTACAGGGAATTGTGCAATATAAGATTATCTAGTGCAGTTGATGTGTTTAGCACTTCTGTAACAGGGAATTGTGCAATATAAGATTATCTAGTGCAGTTGATGTGTTTTGCACTTCTGTTACAGGGGATTGTGCAATATAAAATTATCTAGTGCAGTTGATGTGTTTTGCACTTCTGTTACAGGGAATTGTGCAATATAAGATTATCTAGTGCAGTTGATGTGTTTTGCACTTCTGTTGCAGGGAATTGTACAATATAAGATTATCTAGTGCAGTTGATGTGTTTTGCACTTCTGTTACAGGGAATTGTGCAATATAAGATTATCTAGTGCAGTTGATGTGTTTTGCACTTCTGTTACAGGGAATTGTGCAATATAAGATTATCTAGTGCAGTTGATGTGTTTTGCACTTCTGTTACAGGGAATTGTGCAATATAAGATTATCTAGTGCAGTTGATGTGTTTTGCACTTCTGTTACAGGGAATTGTGCAATATAAGATTATCTAGTGCATTTGATGTGTTTTGCACTTCTGTTACAGGGAATTGTGCAATATAAGATTATCTAGTGCATTTGATGTGTTTTGCACTTCTGTTACAGGGAATTGTGCAATATAAGATTATCTAGTGCATTTGATGTGTTTTGCACTTCTGTTACAGGGAATTGTGCAATATAAGATTATCTAGTGCAGTTGAAGTGTTTTGCACTTCTGTTACAGGGAATTGTACAATATAAGATTATCTAGTGCAGTTGATGTGTTTTGCACTTCTGTCACAGGGAATTGTACAATATAAGATTATCTAGTGCAGTTGATGTGTTTTGCACTTCTGTTACAGGGGATATGTACAATATAAGATTATCTAGTGCAGTTGATGTGTTTTGCACTTCTGTTACAGGGATATCTCCAATATAAGATTATCTAGTGCAGTTGATGTGTTTTGCACTTCTGTTACAGGGAATTGTACAATATAAGATTATCTAGTGCAGTTGATGTGTTTTGCACTTCTGTTACAGGTAATTGTGCAATATAAGATTATCTAGTGCAGTTGATGTGTTTAGCACTTCTGTTACAGGGAATTGTGCAATATAAGATTATCTAGTGCAGTTGATGTGTTTAGCTCTTCTGTTACAGGGAATTGTGCAATATAAGATTATCTAGTGCAGTTGATGTGTTTAGCACTTCTGTTACAGGGAATTGTGCAATATAAGATTATCTAGTGCAGTTGATGTGTTTAGCACTTCTGTTACAGGGAATTGTGCAATATAAGATTATCTAGTGCAGTTGATGTGTTTTGCACTTCTGTTACAGGGAATTGTACAATATAAGATTATCTAGTGCAGTTGATGTGTTTTGCACTTCTGTTACAGGGAATTGTACAATATAAGATTATCTAGTGCAGTTGATGTGTTTTGCACTTCTGTTACAGGTAATTGTACAATATAAGATTATCTAGTGCAGTTGATGTGTTTAGCACTTCTGTTACAGGGGATATGTACAATATAAGATTATCTAGTGCAGTTGATGTGTTTTGCACTTCTGTTACAGGGAATTGTACAATATAAGATTATCTAGTGCAGTTGATGTGTTTTGCACTTCTGTTACAGGGGATATGTACAATATAAGATTATCTAGTGCAGTTGATGTGTTTTGCACTTCTGTTACAGGGATATCTCCAATATAAGATTATCTAGTGCAGTTGATGTGTTTTGCACTTCTGTTACAGGGAATTGTACAATATAAGATTATCTAGTGCAGTTGATGTGTTTTGCACTTCTGTTACAGGTAATTGTGCAATATAAGATTATCTAGTGCAGTTGATGTGTTTAGCACTTCTGTTACAGGGAATTGTGCAATATAAGATTATCTAGTGCAGTTGATGTGTTTAGCACTTCTGTTACAGGGAATTGTGCAATATAAGATTATCTAGTGCAGTTGATGTGTTTAGCACTTCTGTTACAGGGAATTGTGCAATATAAGATTATCTAGTGCAGTTGATGTGTTTTGCACTTCTGTTACAGGGGATTGTGCAATATAAAATTATCTAGTGCAGTTGATGTGTTTTGCACTTCTGTTACAGGGGATTGTGCAATATAAGATTATCTAGTGCAGTTGATGTGTTTAGCACTTCTGTTACAGGGAATTGTGCAATATAAGATTATCTAGTGCATTTGATGTGTTTTGCACTTCTGTTACAGGGGATTGTGCAATATAAGATTATCTAGTGCAGTTGATGTGTTTTGCACTTCTGTTACAGGGAATTGTGCAATATAAGATTATCTAGTGCAGTTGATGTGTTTTGCACTTCTGTTACAGGGAATTGTGCAATATAAGATTATCTAGTGCAGTTGATGTGTTTTGCACTTCTGTTACAGGGGATATGTACAATATAAGATTATCTAGTGCAGTTGATGTGTTTTGCACTTCTGTTACAGGGAATTGTGCAATCTAAGATTATCTAGTGCAGTTGATGTGTTTTGCACTTCTGTTACAGGGAATTGTGCAATATAAGATTATCTAGTGCAGTTGATGTGTTTTGCACTTCTGTTACTGGGGATTTGTGCAATATAAGATTATCTAGTGCAGTTGATGGTTTTAGCACTTCTGTTACAGGGAATTGTGCAATATAAGATTATCTAGTGCAGTTGATGTGTTTAGCACTTCTGTTACAGGGAATTGTGCAATATAAGATTATCTAGTGCAGTTGATGTGTTTTGCACTTCTGTTACAGGTAATTGTGCAATATAAGATTATCTAGTGCAGTTGATGGTTTTAGCACTTCTGTTACAGGGAATTGTGCAATATAAGATTATCTAGTGCAGTTGATGTGTTTAGCACTTCTGTTACAGGGAATTGTGCAATATAAGATTATCTAGTGCAGTTGATGTGTTTTGCACTTCTGTTACAGGTAATTGTGCAATATAAGATTATCTAGTGCAGTTGATGGTTTTAGCACTTCTGTTACAGGGAATTGTGCAATATAAGATTATCTAGTGCAGTTGATGTGTTTAGCACTTCTGTTACAGGGAATTGTGCAATATAAGATTATCTAGTGCAGTTGATGTGTTTAGCACTTCTGTTACAGGGAATTGTGCAATATTAGATTATCTAGTGCAGTTGATGTGTTTTGCACTTCTGTTACAGGGAATTGTGCAATATTAGATTATCTAGTGCAGTTGATGTGTTTTGCACTTCTGTTACAGGGAATTGTGCAATATAAGATTATCTAGTGCAGTTGATGTGTTTTGCACTTCTGTTACAGGGAATTGTGCAATATAAGATTATCTAGTGCATTTGATGTGTTTTGCACTTCTGTTACAGGGAATTGTGCAATATAAGATTATCTAGTGCATTTGATGTGTTTTGCACTTCTGTTACAGGGAATTGTGCAATATAAGATTATCTAGTGCAGTTGATGTGTTTTGCACTTCTGTTACAGGGAATTGTGCAATATAAGATTATCTAGTGCAGTTGATGTGTTTTGCACTTCTGTTACAGGGAATTGTGCAATATAAGATTATCTAGTGCAGTTGAAGTGTTTTGCACTTCTGTTACAGGGAATTGTACAATATAAGATTATCTAGTGCAGTTGATGTGTTTTGCACTTCTGTTACAGGTAATTGTACAATATAAGATTATCTAGTGCAGTTGATGTGTTTAGCACTTCTGTTACAGGGGATATGTACAATATAAGATTATCTAGTGCAGTTGATGTGTTTTGCACTTCTGTTACAGGGAATTGTGCAATATAAGATTATCTAGTGCAGTTGATGTGTTTTGCACTTCTGTTACAGGGAATTGTGCAATATAAGATTATCTAGTGCAGTTGATGTGTTTTGCACTTCTGTTACAGGGGATATGTACAATATAAGATTATCTAGTGCAGTTGATGTGTTTTGCACTTCTGTTACAGGGATATCTCCAATATAAAATAATCTAGTGCAGTTGATGTGTTTTGCACTTCTGTTACAGGGAATTGTACAATATAAGATTATCTAGTGCAGTTGATGTGTTTTGCACTTCTGTTACAGGTATTTGTGCAATATAAGATTATCTAGTGCAGTTGATGGTTTTAGCACTTCTGTTACAGGGAATTGTGCAATATAAGATTATCTAGTGCAGTTGATGTGTTTAGCACTTCTGTTACAGGGAATTGTGCAATATAAGATTATCTAGTGCAGTTGATGTGTTTAGCACTTCTGTTACAGGGAATTGTGCAATATAAGATTATCTAGTGCAGTTGATGTGTTTTGCACTTCTGTTACAGGGGATTGTGCAATATAAAATTATCTAGTGCAGTTGATGTGTTTTGCACTTCTGTTACAGGGAATTGTGCAATATTAGATTATCTAGTGCAGTTGATGTGTTTTGCACTTATGTTACAGGGAATTGTGCAATATTAGATTATCTAGTGCAGTTGATGTGTTTTGCACTTCTGTTACAGGGAATTGTGCAATATAAGATTATCTAGTGCAGTTGATGTGTTTTGCACTTCTGTTACAGGGAATTGTGCAATATAAGATTATCTAGTGCATTTGATGTGTTTTGCACTTCTGTTACAGGGAATTGTGCAATATAAGATTATCTAGTGCATTTGATGTGTTTTGCACTTCTGTTACAGGGAATTGTGCAATATAAGATTATCTAGTGCAGTTGATGTGTTTTGCACTTCTGTTACAGGGAATTGTGCAATATAAGATTATCTAGTGCAGTTGAAGTGTTTTGCACTTCTGTTACAGGGAATTGTACAATATAAGATTATCTAGTGCAGTTGATGTGTTTTGCACTTCTGTTACAGGTAATTGTACAATATAAGATTATCTAGTGCAGTTGATGTGTTTAGCACTTCTGTTACAGGGGATATGTACAATATAAGATTATCTAGTGCAGTTGATGTGTTTTGCACTTCTGTTACAGGGAATTGTACAATATAAGATTATCTAGTGCAGTTGATGTGTTTTGCACTTCTGTTACAGGGGATATGTACAATATAAGATTATCTAGTGCAGTTGATGTGTTTTGCACTTCTGTTACAGGGATATCTCCAATATAAGATTATCTAGTGCAGTTGATGTGTTTTGCACTTCTGTTACAGGGAATTGTACAATATAAGATTATCTACTGCAGTTGATGTGTTTTGCACTTATGTTACAGGGAATTGTGCAATATTAGATTATCTAGTGCAGTTGATGTGTTTTGCACTTCTGTTACAGGGAATTGTGCAATATAAGATTATCTAGTGCAGTTGATGTGTTTTGCACTTCTGTTACAGGGAATTGTGCAATATAAGATTATCTAGTGCATTTGATGTGTTTTGCACTTCTGTTACAGGGAATTGTGCAATATAAGATTATCTAGTGCATTTGATGTGTTTTGCACTTCTGTTACAGGGAATTGTGCAATATAAGATTATCTAGTGCAGTTGATGTGTTTTGCACTTCTGTTACAGGGAATTGTGCAATATAAGATTATCTAGTGCAGTTGAAGTGTTTTGCACTTCTGTTACAGGGAATTGTACAATATAAGATTATCTAGTGCAGTTGATGTGTTTTGCACTTCTGTTACAGGTAATTGTACAATATAAGATTATCTAGTGCAGTTGATGTGTTTAGCACTTCTGTTACAGGGGATATGTACAATATAAGATTATCTAGTGCAGTTGATGTGTTTTGCACTTCTGTTACAGGGAATTGTACAATATAAGATTATCTAGTGCAGTTGATGTGTTTTGCACTTCTGTTACAGGGGATATGTACAATATAAGATTATCTAGTGCAGTTGATGTGTTTTGCACTTCTGTTACAGGGATATCTCCAATATAAGATTATCTAGTGCAGTTGATGTGTTTTGCACTTCTGTTACAGGGAATTGTACAATATAAGATTATCTACTGCAGTTGATGTGTTTTGCTCTTCTGTTACAGGGAATTGTGCAATATAAGATTATCTAGTGCAGTTGATGTGTTTAGCACTTCTTTTACAGGGAATTGTGCAATATAAGATTATCTAGTGCAGTTGATGTGTTTAGCACTTCTGTAACAGGGAATTGTGCAATATAAGATTATCTAGTGCAGTTGATGTGTTTTGCACTTCTGTTACAGGGGATTGTGCAATATAAGATTATCTAGTGCAGTTGATGTGTTTTGCACTTCTGTTACAGGGAATTGTGCAATATAAGATTATCTAGTGCAGTTGATGTGTTTTGCACTTCTGTTACAGGGAATTGTGCAATATAAGATTATCTAGTGCATTTGATGTGTTTTGCACTTCTGTTACAGGGAATTGTGCAATATAAGATTATCTAGTGCATTTGATGTGTTTTGCACTTCTGTTACAGGGAATTGTGCAATATAAGATTATCTAGTGCAGTTGATGTGTTTTGCACTTCTGTTACAGGGAATTGTGCAATATAAGATTATCTAGTGCAGTTGAAGTGTTTTGCACTTCTGTTACAGGGAATTGTACAATATAAGATTATCTAGTGCAGTTGATGTGTTTTGCACTTCTGTTACAGGTAATTGTACAATATAAGATTATCTAGTGCAGTTGATGTGTTTAGCACTTCTGTTACAGGGGATATGTACAATATAAGATTATCTAGTGCAGTTGATGGGTTTTGCACTTCTGTTACAGGGAATTGTACAATATAAGATTATCTAGTGCAGTTGATGTGTTTTGCACTTCTGTTACAGGGGATATGTACAATATAAGATTATCTAGTGCAGTTGATGTGTTTTGCACTTCTGTTACAGGGATATCTCCAATATAAGATTATCTAGTGCAGTTGATGTGTTTTGCACTTCTGTTACAGGGAATTGTACAATATAAGATTATCTAGTGCAGTTGATGTGTTTTGCACTTCTGTTACAGGGGATATGTACAATATAAGATTATCTAGTGCAGTTGATGTGTTTTGCACTTCTGTTACAGGGATATCTCCAATATAAGATTATCTAGTGCAGTTGATGTGTTTTGCACTTCTGTTACAGGGAATTGTACAATATAAGATTATCTACTGCAGTTGATGTGTTTTGCTCTTCTGTTACAGGGAATTGTGCAATATAAGATTATCTAGTGCAGTTGATGTGTTTAGCACTTCTGTTACAGGGAATTGTGCAATATAAGATTATCTAGTGCAGTTGATGTGTTTTGCACTTCTGTTACAGGGAATTGTGCAATATAAGATTATCTAGTGCAGTTGAAGTGTTTTGCACTTCTGTTACAGGGAATTGTACAATATAAGATTATCTAGTGCAGTTGATGTGTTTTGCACTTCTGTTACAGGTAATTGTACAATATAAGATTATCTAGTGCAGTTGATGTGTTTAGCACTTCTGTTACAGGGGATATGTACAATATAAGATTATCTAGTGCAGTTGATGTGTTTTGCACTTCTGTTACAGGGAATTGTACAATATAAGATTATCTAGTGCAGTTGATGTGTTTTGCACTTCTGTTACAGGTAATTGTGCAATATAAGATTATCTAGTGCAGTTGATGTGTTTAGCACTTCTGTTACAGGGAATTGTGCAATATAAGATTATCTAGTGCAGTTGATGTGTTTAGCACTTCTGTTACAGGGAATTGTGCAATATAAGATTATCTAGTGCAGTTGATGTGTTTAGCACTTCTGTTACAGGGAATTGTGCAATATAAGATTATCTAGTTCAGTTGATGTGTTTTGCACTTCTGTTACAGGGGATTGTGCAATATAAGATTATCTAGTGCAGTTGATGTGTTTTGCACTTCTGTTACAGGGAATTGTGCAATATAAGATTATCTAGTGCAGTTGATGTGTTTTGCACTTCTGTTACAGGGAATAGAGCAATATAAGATTATCTAGTGCATTTGATGTGTTTTGCACTTCTGTTACAGGGAATTGTGCAATATAAGATTATCTAGTGCATTTGATGCGTTTTGCACTTCTGTTACAGGGAATTGTGCAATATAAGATTATCTAGAGCAGTTGAAGTGTTTTGCACTTCTGTTACAGGGAATTGTACAATATAAGATTATCTAGTGCAGTTGATGTGTTTTGCACTTCTGATACAGGGAATTGTACAACATAAGATTATCTAGTGCAGTTGATGTGTTTTGCTCTTCTGATACAGGGAATTGTACAATATAAGATTATCTAGTGCAGTTGATGTGTTTTGCAGTTCTGTTACAGGGAATTGTACAATATAAGATTATCTAGTGCAGTTGATGTGTTTTGCAGTTCTGTTACAGGGAATTGTACAATATAAGATTATCTAGTGCAGTTGATGTGTTTTGCAGTTCTGTTACAGGGAATTGTACAATATAAGATTATCTAGTGCAGTTGATGTGTTTTGCAGTTCTGTTACAGGGAATTGTACAATATAAGATTATCTAGTGCAGTTGATGTGTTTTGCAGTTCTGTTACAGGGAATTGTACAATATAAGATTATCTAGTGCAGTTGATGTGTTTTGCACTTCTGTTACAGGGGATATGTACAATATAAGATTATCTAGTGCAGTTGATGTGTTTTGCACTTCTGTTACAGGGATATCTCCAATATAAGATTATCTAGTGCAGTTGATGTGTTTTGCACTTCTGTTACAGGGAATTGTACAATATAAGATTATCTACTGCAGTTGATGTGTTTTGCTCTTCTGTTACAGGGAATTGTGCAATATAAGATTATCTAGTGCAGTTGATGTGTTTAGCACTTCTTTTACAGGGAATTGTGCAATATAAGATTATCTAGTGCAGTTGATGTGTTTAGCACTTCTGTAACAGGGAATTGTGCAATATAAGATTATCTAGTGCAGTTGATGTGTTTTGCACTTCTGTTACAGGGGATTGTGCAATATAAGATTATCTAGTGCTGTTGATGTGTTTTGCACTTCTGTTACAGGGAATTGTGCAATATAAGATTATCTAGTGCAGTTGATGTGTTTTGCACTTCTGTTACAGGGAATTGTGCAATATAAGATTATCTAGTGCATTTGATGTGTTTTGCACTTCTGTTACAGGGAATTGTGCAATATAAGATTATCTAGTGCATTTGATGTGTTTTGCACTTCTGTTACAGGGAATTGTGCAATATAAGATTATCTAGTGCAGTTGATGTGTTTTGCACTTCTGTTACAGGGAATTGTGCAATATAAGATTATCTAGTGCAGTTGAAGTGTTTTGCACTTCTGTTACAGGGAATTGTACAATATAAGATTATTTAGTGCAGTTGATGTGTTTTGCACTTCTGTTACAGGTAATTGTACAATATAAGATTATCTAGTGCAGTTGATGTGTTTAGCACTTCTGTTACAGGGGATATGTACAATATAAGATTATCTAGTGCAGTTGATGTGTTTTGCACTTCTGTTACAGGGGATATGTACAATATAAGATTATCTAGTGCAGTTGATGTGTTTTGCACTTCTGTTACAGGGATATCTCCAATATAAGATTATCTAGTGCAGTTGATGTGTTTTGCACTTCTGTTACAGGGAATTGTACAATATAAGATTATCTAGTGCAGTTGATGTGTTTTGCACTTCTGTTACAGGGGATATGTACAATATAAGATTATCTAGTGCAGTTGATGTGTTTTGCACTTCTGTTACAGGGATATCTCCAATATAAGATTATCTAGTGCAGTTGATGTGTTTTGCACTTCTGTTACAGGGAATTGTACAATATAAGATTATCTACTGCAGTTGATGTGTTTTGCTCTTCTGTTACAGGGAATTGTGCAATATAAGATTATCTAGTGCAGTTGATGTGTTTAGCACTTCTGTTACAGGGAATTGTGCAATATAAGATTATCTAGTGCAGTTGATGTGTTTAGCACTTCTGTTACAGGGAATTGTGCAATATAAGATTATCTAGTGCAGTTGATGTGTTTAGCACTTCTGTTACAGGGAATTGTGCAATATAAGATTATCTAGTGCAGTTGATGTGTTTTGCACTTCTGTTACAGGGGATTGTGCAATATAAGATTATCTAGTGCAGTTGATGTGTTTTGCACTTCTGTTACAGGGAATTGTGCAATATAAGATTATCTAGTGCAGTTGATGTGTTTTGCACTTCTGTTACAGGGAATTGTGCAATATAAGATTATCTAGTGCATTTGATGTGTTTTGCACTTCTGTTACAGGGAATTGTGCAATATAAGATTATCTAGTGCATTTGATGTGTTTTGCACTTCTGTTACAGGGAATTGTGCAATATAAGATTATCTAGTGCAGTTGATGTGTTTTGCACTTCTGTTACAGGGAATTGTGCAATATAAGATTATCTAGTGCAGTTGAAGTGTTTTGCACTTCTGTTACAGGGAATTGTACAATATAAGATTATCTAGTGCAGTTGATGTGTTTTGCACTTCTGTTACAGGTAATTGTACAATATAAGATTATCTAGTGCAGTTGATGTGTTTAGCACTTCTGTTACAGGGGATATGTACAATATAAGATTATCTAGTGCAGTTGATGTGTTTTGCACTTCTGTTACAGGGAATTGTACAATATAAGATTATCTAGTGCAGTTGATGTGTTTTGCACTTCTGTTACAGGTAATTGTGCAATATAAGATTATCTAGTGCAGTTGATGTGTTTAGCACTTCTGTTACAGGGAATTGTGCAATATAAGATTATCTAGTGCAGTTGATGTGTTTAGCACTTCTGTTACAGGGAATTGTGCAATATAAGATTATCTAGTGCAGTTGATGTGTTTAGCACTTCTGTTACAGGGAATTGTGCAATATAAGATTATCTAGTGCAGTTGATGTGTTTTGCACTTCTGTTACAGGGGATTGTGCAATATAAGATTATCTAGTGCAGTTGATGTGTTTTGCACTTCTGTTACAGGGAATTGTGCAATATAAGATTATCTAGTGCAGTTGATGTGTTTTGCACTTCTGTTACAGGGAATTGTGCAATATAAAATTATCTAGTGCATTTGATGTGTTTTGCACTTCTGTTACAGGGAATTGTGCAATATAAGATTATCTAGTGCATTTGATGCGTTTTGCACTTCTGTTACAGGGAATTGTGCAATATAAGATTATCTAGAGCAGTTGATGTGTTTTGCACTTCTGTTACAGGGAATTGTGCAATATAAGATTATCTAGTGCATTTGATGCGTTTTGCACTTCTGTTACAGGGGATTGTGCAATATAAGATTATCTAGTGCAGTTGATGTGTTTTGCACTTCTGTTACAGGGAATTGTGCAATATAAGATTATCTAGTGCATTTGATGCGTTTTGCACTTCTGTTACAGGGAATTGTGCAATATAAGATTATCTAGTGCAGTTGATGTGTTTTGCACTTCTGTTACAGGGAATTGTACAATATAAGATTATCTAGTGCAGTTGATGTGTTTTGCACTTCTGATACAGGGAATTGTACAATATAAGATTATCTAGTGCAGTTGATGTGTTTTGCAGTTCTGTTACAGGGAATTGTACAATATAAGATTATCTAGTGCAGTTGATGTGTTTTGCAGTTCTGTTACAGGGAATTGTACAATATAAGATTATCTAGTGCAGTTGATGTGTTTTGCAGTTCTGTTACAGGGAATTGTACAATATAAGATTATCTAGTGCAGTTGATGTGTTTTGCAGTTCTGTTACAGGGAATTGTACAATATAAGATTATCTAGTGCAGTTGATGTGTTTTGCAGTTCTGTTACAGGGAATTGTACAATATAAGATTATCTAGTGCAGTTGATGTGTTTTGCAGTTCTGTTACAGGGATATCTCCAATATAAGATTATCTAGTGCAGTTGATGTGTTTTGCACTTCTGTTACAGGGAATTGTACAATATAAGATTATCTAGTGCAGTTGATGTGTTTTGCACTTCTGTTACAGGTAATTGTGCAATATAAGATTATCTAGTGCAGTTGAAGTGTTTTGCACTTCTGATACAGGGAATTGTACAACATAAGATTATCTAGTGCAGTTGATGTGTTTTGCTCTTCTGATACAGGGAATTGTACAATATAAGATTATCTAGTGCAGTTGATGTGTTTTGCAGTTCTGTTACAGGGAATTGTACAATATAAGATTATCTAGTGCAGTTGATGTGTTTTGCAGTTCTGTTACAGGGAATTGTACAATATAAGATTATCTAGTGCAGTTGATGTGTTTTGCAGTTCTGTTACAGGGAATTGTACAATATAAGATTATCTAGTGCAGTTGATGTGTTTTGCACCTCTGTTACAGGGGATATGTACAATATAAGATTATCTAGTGCAGTTGATGTGTTTTGCACTTCAGTTACAGGGATATCTCCAATATAAGATTATCTTGTGCAGTTGATGTGTTTTGCACTTCTGTTACAGGGAATTGTACAATATAAGATTATCTAGTGCAGTTGATGTGTTTTGCACTTCTGTTACAGGTAATTGTGCAATATAAGATTATCTAGTGCAGTTGATGTGTTTAGCACTTCTGTTACAGGGAATTGTGCAATATAAGATTATCTAGTGCAGTTGATGTGTTTAGCACTTCTGTTACAGGGAATTGTGCAATATAAGATTATCTAGTGCAGTTGATGTGTTTAGCACTTCAGTTACAGGGAATTGTGCAATATAAGATTATCTAGTGCAGTTGATGTGTTTTGCACTTCTGTTACAGGGGATTGTGCAATATAAGATTATCTAGTGCAGTTGATGTGTTTTGCACTTCTGTTACAGGGAATTGTGCAATATAAGATTATCTAGTGCAGTTGATGTGTTTTGCACTTCTGTTACAGGGAATTGTGCAATATAAGATTATCTAGTGCATTTGATGTGTTTTGCACTTCTGTTACAGGGAATTGTGCAATTTAAGATTATCTAGTGCAGTTGATGTGTTTTGCACTTCTGTTACAGGGAATTGTGCAATATAAGATTATCTAGTGCAGTTGAAGTGTTTTGCACTTCTGTTACAGGGAATTGTACAATATAAGATTATCTAGTGCAGTTGATGTGTTTTGCACTTCTGTTACAGGTAATTGTACAATATAAGATTATCTAGTGCAGTTGATGTGTTTAGCACTTCTGTTACAGGGGATATGTACAATATAAGATTATCTAGTGCAGTTGATGTGTTTTGCACTTCTGTTACAGGGAATTGTACAATATAAGATTATCTAGTGCAGTTGATGTGTTTTGCACTTCTGTTACAGGTAATTGTGCAATATAAGATTATCTAGTGCAGTTGATGTGTTTAGCACTTCTGTTACAGGGAATTGTGCAATATAAGATTATCTAGTGCAGTTGATGTGTTTAGCACTTCTGTTACAGGGAATTGTGCAATATAAGATTATCTAGTGCAGTTGATGTGTTTAGCACTTCTGTTACAGGGAATTGTGCAATATAAGATTATCTAGTGCAGTTGATGTGTTTTGCACTTCTGTTACAGGGGATTGTGCAATATAAGATTATCTAGTGCAGTTGATGTGTTTTCCACTTCTGTTACAGGGAATTGTGCAATATAAGATTATCTAGTGCAGTTGATGTGTTTTGCACTTCTGTTACAGGGAATTGTGCAATATAAGATTATCTAGTGCATTTGATGTGTTTTGCACTTCTGTTACAGGGAATTGTGCAATATAAGATTATCTAGTGCATTTGATGCGTTTTGCACTTCTGTTACAGGGAATTGTGCAATATAAGATTATCTAGAGCAGTTGAAGTGTTTTGCACTTCTGTTACAGGGAATTGTACAATATAAGATTATCTAGTGCAGTTGATGTGTTTTGCACTTCTGATACAGGGAATTGTACAACATAAGATTATCTAGTGCAGTTGATGTGTTTTGCTCTTCTGATACAGGGAATTGTACAATATAAGATTATCTAGTGCAGTTGATGTGTTTTGCAGTTCTGTTACAGGGAATTGTACAATATAAGATTATCTAGTGCAGTTGATGTGTTTTGCAGTTCTGTTACAGGGAATTGTACAATATAAGATTATCTAGTGCAGTTAATGTGTTTTGCAGTTCTGTTACAGGGAATTGTACAATATAAGATTATCTAGTGCAGTTGATGTGTTTTGCACTTCTGTTACAGGGATATCTCCAATATAAGATTATCTAGTGCAGTTGATGTGTTTTGCACTTCTGTTACAGGGAATTGTACAATATAAGATTATCTAGTGCAGTTGATGTGTTTTGCACTTCTGTTACAGGTAATTGTGCAATATAAGATTATCTAGTGCAGTTGAAGTGTTTTGCACTTCTGATACAGGGAATTGTACAACATAAGATTATCTAGTGCAGTTGATGTGTTTTGCTCTTCTGATACAGGGAATTGTACAATATAAGATTATCTAGTGCAGTTGATGTGTTTTGCAGTTCTGTTACAGGGAATTGTACAATATAAGATTATCTAGTGCAGTTGATGTGTTTTGCAGTTCTGTTACAGGGAATTGTACAATATAAGATTATCTAGTGCAGTTGATGTGTTTTGCAGTTCTGTTACAGGGAATTGTACAATATAAGATTATCTAGTGCAGTTGATGTGTTTTGCACCTCTGTTACAGGGGATATGTACAATATAAGATTATCTAGTGCAGTTGATGTGTTTTGCACTTCTGTTACAGGGATATCTCCAATATAAGATTATCTAGTGCAGTTGATGTGTTTTGCACTTCTGTTACAGGGAATTGTACAATATAAGATTATCTAGTGCAGTTGATGTGTTTTGCACTTCTGTTACAGGTAATTGTGCAATATAAGATTATCTAGTGCAGTTGATGTGTTTTGCACTTCTGTTACAGGTAATTGTACAATATAAGATTATCTAGTGCAGTTGATGTGTTTAGCACTTCTGTTACAGGGGATATGTACAATATAAGATTATCTAGTGCAGTTGATGTGTTTTGCACTTCTGTTACAGGGAATTGTACAATATAAGATTATCTAGTGCAGTTGATGTGTTTTGCACTTCTGTTACAGGTAATTGTGCAATATAAGATTATCTAGTGCAGTTGATGTGTTTAGCACTTCTGTTACAGGGAATTGTGCAATATAAGATTATCTAGTGCAGTTGATGTGTTTAGCACTTCTGTTACAGGGAATTGTGCAATATAAGATTATCTAGTGCAGTTGATGTGTTTAGCACTTCTGTTACAGGGAATTGTGCAATATAAGATTATCTAGTGCAGTTGATGTGTTTTGCACTTCTGTTACAGGGGATTGTGCAATATAAGATTATCTAGTGCAGTTGATGTGTTTTGCACTTCTGTTACAGGGAATTGTGCAATATAAGATTATCTAGTGCAGTTGATGTGTTTTGCACTTCTGTTACAGGGAATTGTGCAATATAAAATTATCTAGTGCATTTGATGTGTTTTGCACTTCTGTTACAGGGAATTGTGCAATATAAGATTATCTAGTGCATTTGATGCGTTTTGCACTTCTGTTACAGGGAATTGTGCAATATAAGATTATCTAGAGCAGTTGATGTGTTTTGCACTTCTGTTACAGGGAATTGTGCAATATAAGATTATCTAGTGCATTTGATGCGTTTTGCACTTCTGTTACAGGGGATTGTGCAATATAAGATTATCTAGTGCAGTTGATGTGTTTTGCACTTCTGTTACAGGGAATTGTGCAATATAAGATTATCTAGTGCATTTGATGCGTTTTGCACTTCTGTTACAGGGAATTGTGCAATATAAGATTATCTAGTGCAGTTGATGTGTTTTGCACTTCTGTTACAGGGAATTGTACAATATAAGATTATCTAGTGCAGTTGATGTGTTTTGCACTTCTGATACAGGGAATTGTACAATATAAGATTATCTAGTGCAGTTGATGTGTTTTGCAGTTCTGTTACAGGGAATTGTACAATATAAGATTATCTAGTGCAGTTGATGTGTTTTGCAGTTCTGTTACAGGGAATTGTACAATATAAGATTATCTAGTGCAGTTGATGTGTTTTGCAGTTCTGTTACAGGGAATTGTACAATATAAGATTATCTAGTGCAGTTGATGTGTTTTGCAGTTCTGTTACAGGGAATTGTACAATATAAGATTATCTAGTGCAGTTGATGTGTTTTGCAGTTCTGTTACAGGGAATTGTACAATATAAGATTATCTAGTGCAGTTGATGTGTTTTGCACTTCTGTTACAGGGATATCTCCAATATAAGATTATCTAGTGCAGTTGATGTGTTTTGCACTTCTGTTACAGGGAATTGTACAATATAAGATTATCTAGTGCAGTTGATGTGTTTTGCACTTCTGTTACAGGTAATTGTGCAATATAAGATTATCTAGTGCAGTTGAAGTGTTTTGCACTTCTGATACAGGGAATTGTACAACATAAGATTATCTAGTGCAGTTGATGTGTTTTGCTCTTCTGATACAGGGAATTGTACAATATAAGATTATCTAGTGCAGTTGATGTGTTTTGCAGTTCTGTTACAGGGAATTGTACAATATAAGATTATCTAGTGCAGTTGATGTGTTTTGCAGTTCTGTTACAGGGAATTGTACAATATAAGATTATCTAGTGCAGTTGATGTGTTTTGCAGTTCTGTTACAGGGAATTGTACAATATAAGATTATCTAGTGCAGTTGATGTGTTTTGCACCTCTGTTACAGGGGATATGTACAATATAAGATTATCTAGTGCAGTTGATGTGTTTTGCACTTCTGTTACAGGGATATCTCCAATATAAGATTATCTAGTGCAGTTGATGTGTTTTGCACTTCTGTTACAGGGAATTGTACAATATAAGATTATCTAGTGCAGTTGATGTGTTTTGCACTTCTGTTACAGGTAATTGTGCAATATAAGATTATCTAGTGCAGTTGATGTGTTTAGCACTTCTGTTACAGGGAATTGTGCAATATAAGATTATCTAGTGCAGTTGATGTGTTTAGCACTTCTGTTACAGGGAATTGTGCAATATAAGATTATCTAGTGCAGTTGATATGTTTAGCACTTCAGTTACAGGGAATTGTGCAATATAAGATTATCTAGTGCAGTTGATGTGTTTTGCACTTCTGTTACAGGGGATTGTGCAATATAAGATTATCTAGTGCAGTTGATGTGTTTTGCACTTCTGTTACAGGGAATTGTGCAATATAAGATTATCTAGTGCAGTTGATGTGTTTTGCACTTCTGTTACAGGGAATTGTGCAATATAAGATTATCTAGTGCATTTGATGTGTTTTGCACTTCTGTTACAGGGAATTGTGCAATTTAAGATTATCTAGTGCAGTTGATGTGTTTTGCACTTCTGTTACAGGGAATTGTGCAATATAAGATTATCTAGTGCAGTTGAAGTGTTTTGCACTTCTGTTACAGGGAATTGTACAATATAAGATTATCTAGTGCAGTTGATGTGTTTTGCACTTCTGTTACAGGTAATTGTACAATATAAGATTATCTAGTGCAGTTGATGTGTTTAGCACTTCTGTTACAGGGGATATGTACAATATAAGATTATCTAGTGCAGTTGATGTGTTTTGCACTTCTGTTACAGGGAATTGTACAATATAAGATTATCTAGTGCAGTTGATGTGTTTTGCACTTCTGTTACAGGTAATTGTGCAATATAAGATTATCTAGTGCAGTTGATGTGTTTAGCACTTCTGTTACAGGGAATTGTGCAATATAAGATTATCTAGTGCAGTTGATGTGTTTAGCACTTCTGTTACAGGGAATTGTGCAATATAAGATTATCTAGTGCAGTTGATGTGTTTAGCACTTCTGTTACAGGGAATTGTGCAATATAAGATTATCTAGTGCAGTTGATGTGTTTTGCACTTCTGTTACAGGGGATTGTGCAATATAAGATTATCTAGTGCAGTTGATGTGTTTTCCACTTCTGTTACAGGGAATTGTGCAATATAAGATTATCTAGTGCAGTTGATGTGTTTTGCACTTCTGTTACAGGGAATTGTGCAATATAAGATTATCTAGTGCATTTGATGTGTTTTGCACTTCTGTTACAGGGAATTGTGCAATATAAGATTATCTAGTGCATTTGATGCGTTTTGCACTTCTGTTACAGGGAATTGTGCAATATAAGATTATCTAGAGCAGTTGAAGTGTTTTGCACTTCTGTTACAGGGAATTGTACAATATAAGATTATCTAGTGCAGTTGATGTGTTTTGCACTTCTGATACAGGGAATTGTACAACATAAGATTATCTAGTGCAGTTGATGTGTTTTGCTCTTCTGATACAGGGAATTGTACAATATAAGATTATCTAGTGCAGTTGATGTGTTTTGCAGTTCTGTTACAGGGAATTGTACAATATAAGATTATCTAGTGCAGTTGATGTGTTTTGCAGTTCTGTTACAGGGAATTGTACAATATAAGATTATCTAGTGCAGTTAATGTGTTTTGCAGTTCTGTTACAGGGAATTGTACAATATAAGATTATCTAGTGCAGTTGATGTGTTTTGCACTTCTGTTACAGGGATATCTCCAATATAAGATTATCTAGTGCAGTTGATGTGTTTTGCACTTCTGTTACAGGGAATTGTACAATATAAGATTATCTAGTGCAGTTGATGTGTTTTGCACTTCTGTTACAGGTAATTGTGCAATATAAGATTATCTAGTGCAGTTGAAGTGTTTTGCACTTCTGATACAGGGAATTGTACAACATAAGATTATCTAGTGCAGTTGATGTGTTTTGCTCTTCTGATACAGGGAATTGTACAATATAAGATTATCTAGTGCAGTTGATGTGTTTTGCAGTTCTGTTACAGGGAATTGTACAATATAAGATTATCTAGTGCAGTTGATGTGTTTTGCAGTTCTGTTACAGGGAATTGTACAATATAAGATTATCTAGTGCAGTTGATGTGTTTTGCAGTTCTGTTACAGGGAATTGTACAATATAAGATTATCTAGTGCAGTTGATGTGTTTTGCACCTCTGTTACAGGGGATATGTACAATATAAGATTATCTAGTGCAGTTGATGTGTTTTGCACTTCTGTTACAGGGATATCTCCAATATAAGATTATCTAGTGCAGTTGATGTGTTTTGCACTTCTGTTACAGGGAATTGTACAATATAAGATTATCTAGTGCAGTTGATGTGTTTTGCACTTCTGTTACAGGTAATTGTGCAATATAAGATTATCTAGTGCAGTTGATGTGTTTTGCACTTCTGTTACAGGGGATTGTGCAATATAAGATTATCTAGTGCAGTTGATGTGTTTTGCACTTCTGTTACAGGGAATTGTGCAATATAAGATTATCTAGTGCAGTTGATGTGTTTTGCACTTCTGTTACAGGGAATTGTGCAATATAAGATTATCTAGTGCATTTGATGTGTTTTGCACTTCTGTTACAGGGAATTGTGCAATATAAGATTATCTAGTGCATTTGATGTGTTTTGCACTTCTGTTACAGGGAATTGTGCAATATAAGATTATCTAGTGCAGTTGAAGTGTTTTGCACTTCTGTTACAGGGAATTGTACAATATAAGATTATCTAGTGCAGTTGATGTGTTTTGCACTTCTGATACAGGGAATTGTACAACATAAGATTATCTAGTGCAGTTGATGTGTTTTGCGCTTCTGATACAGGGAATTGTACAATATAAGATTATCTAGTGCAGTTGATGTGTTTTGCAGTTCTGTTACAGGGAATTGTACAATATAAGATTATCTAGTGCAGTTGATGTGTTTTGCAGTTCTGTTACAGGGAATTGTACAATATAAGATTATCTAGTGCAGTTGATGTGTTTTGCAGTTCTGTTACAGGGAATTGTACAATATAACATTATCTAGTGCAGTTGATGTGTTTTGCAGTTCTGTTACAGAGAATTGTACAATATAAGATTATCTAGTGCAGTTGATGTGTTTTGCAGTTCTGTTACAGGGAATTGTACAATATAAGATTATCTAGTGCAGTTGATGTGTTTTGCACTTCTGTTACAGGGAATTGTGCAATATAAGATTATCTAGTGCAGTTGATGTGTTTTGCACTTCTGTTACAGGGAATTGTACAACATAAGATTATCTAGTGCAGTTGATGTGTTTTGCACTTCTGTTACAGGGATATCTCCAATATAAAATAATCTAGTGCAGTTGATGTGTTTTGCACTTCTGTTACAGGGAATTGTACAATATAAGATTATCTAGTGCAGTTGATGTGTTTTGCACTTCTGTTACAGGTAATTGTGCAATATAAGATTATCTAGTGCAGTTGATTGTTTTAGCACTTCTCTTACTGGGAATTGTGCAATATAAGATTATCTAGTGCAGTTGATGTGTTTAGCACTTCTGTTACAGGGAATTGTGCAATATAAGATTATCTAGTGCAGTTGATGTGTTTAGCACTTCTGTTACAGGGAATTGTGCAATATAAGATTATCTAGTGCAGTTGATGTGTTTCGCACTTCTGTTACAGGGGATTGTGCAATATAAAATTATCTAGTGCAGTTGATGTGTTTTGCCCTTCTGTTACAGGGAATTGTGCAATATAAGATTATCTAGTGCAGTTGATGTGTTTTGCACTTCTGTTACAGGGAATTGTGCAATATAAGATTATCTAGTGCAGTTGATGTGTTTAGCACTTCTGTTACAGGGAATTGTACAATATAAGATTATCTAGTGCAGTTGATGTGTTTTGCACTTCTGATACAGGGAATTGTACAACATAAGATTATCTAGTGCAGTTGATGTGTTTTGCTCTTCTGATACAGGGAATTGTACAATATAAGATTATCTAGTGCAGTTGATGTGTTTTGCAGTTCTGTTACAGGGAATTGTACAATATAAGATTATCTAGTGCAGTTGATGTGTTTTGCAGTTCTGTTACAGGGAATTGTACAATATAAGATTATCTAGTGCAGTTGATGTGTTTTGCAGTTCTGTTACAGGGAATTGTACAATATAAGATTATCTAGTGCAGTTGATGTGTTTTGCAGTTCTGTTACAGGGAATTGTACAATATAAGATTATCTAGTGCAGTTGATGTGTTTTGCACTTCTGTTACAGGTAATTGTGCAATATAAGATTATCTAGTGCAGTTGAAGTGTTTTGCACTTCTGATACAGGGAATTGTACAACATAAGATTATCTAGTGCAGTTGATGTGTTTTGCTCTTCTGATACAGGGAATTGTACAATATAAGATTATCTAGTGCAGTTGATGTGTTTTGCAGTTCTGTTACAGGGAATTGTACAATATAAGATTATCTAGTGCAGTTGATGTGTTTTGCAGTTCAGTTACAGGGAATTGTACAATATAAGATTATCTAGTGCAGTTGATGTGTTTTGCAGTTCTGTTACAGGGAATTGTACAATATAACATTATCTAGTGCAGTTGATGTGTTTTGCAGTTCTGTTACAGGGAATTGTACAATATAAGATTATCTAGTGCAGTTGATGTGTTTTGCAGTTCTGTTACAGGGAATTGTACAATATAAGATTATCTAGTGCAGTTGATGTGTTTTGCACTTCTGTTACAGGGAATTGTGCAATATAAGATTATCTAGTGCAGTTGATGTGTTTTGCACTTCTGTTACAGGGAATTGTACAACATAAGATTATCTAGTGCAGTTGATGTGTTTTGCACTTCTGTTACAGGGATATCTCCAATATAAAATAATCTAGTGCAGTTGATGTGTTTTGCACTTCTGTTACAGGGAATTGTACAATATAAGATTATCTAGTGCAGTTGATGTGTTTTGCACTTCTGTTACAGGTAATTGTGCAATATACGATTATCTAGTGCAGTTGATGGTTTTAGCACTTCTCTTACTGGGAATTGTGCAATATAAGATTATCTAGTGCAGTTGATGTGTTTAGCACTTCTGTTACAGGGAATTGTGCAATATAAGATTATCTAGTGCAGTTGATGTGTTTAGCACTTCTGTTACAGGGAATTGTGCAATATAAGATTATCTAGTGCAGTTGATGTGTTTCGCACTTCTGTTACAGGGGATTGTGCAATATAAAATTATCTAGTGCAGTTGATGTGTTTTGCACTTCTGTTACAGGGAATTGTGCAATATAAGATTATCTAGTGCAGTTGATGTGTTTTGCACTTCTGTTACAGGGAATTGTGCAATATAAGATTATCTAGTGCAGTTGATGTGTTTTGCACTTCTGTTACAGGGAATTGTGCAATATAAGATTATCTAGTGCAGTTGATGTGTTTTGCACTTCTGTTACAGGTAATTGTGCAATATAAGATTATCTAGTGCAGTTGATGTGTTTAGCACTTCTGTTACAGGGAATTGTACAATATAAGATTATCTAGTGCAGTTGATGTGTTTTGCACTTCTGATACAGGGAATTGTACAACATAAGATTATCTAGTGCAGTTGATGTGTTTTGCTCTTCTGATACAGGGAATTGTACAATATAAGATTATCTTGTGCAGTTGATGTGTTTTGCAGTTCTGTTACAGGGAATTGTGCAATATAAGATTATCTAGTGCAGTTGATGTGTTTTGCACTTCTGTTACAGGGAATTGTGCAATATAAGATTATCTAGTGCAGTTGATGTGTTTTGCACTTCTGTTACAGGGAATTGTGCAATATAAGATTATCTAGTGCAGTTGATGTGTTTTGCACTTCTGTTACAGAGAATTGTGCAATATAAGATTATCTAGTGCATTTGATGTGTTTTGCACTTCTGTTACAGAGAATTGTGCAATATAAGATTATCTAGTGCATTTGATGTGTTTTGCACTTCTGTTACAGGGAATTGTGCAATATAAGATTATCTAGTGCATTTGATGTGTTTTGCACTTCTGTTACAGGGAATTGTGCAATATAAGATTATCTAGTGCAGTTGATGTGTTTTGCACTTCTGTTACAGGGAATTGTGCAATATAAGATTATCTAGTGCAGTTGAAGTGTTTTGCACTTCTGTTACAGGGAAATGTACAATATAAGATTATCTAGTGCAGTTGATGTGTTTTGCACTTCTGTTACAGGTAATTGTACAATATAAGATTATCTAGTGCAGTTGATGTGTTTTGCAGTTCTGTTACAGGGAATTGTGCAATATAAGATTATCTAGTGCAGTTGATGTGTTTTGCACTTCTGTTACAGGGAATTGTACAACATAAGATTATCTAGTGCAGTTGATGTGTTTTGCACTTCTGTTACAGGGATATCTCCAATATAAAATAATCTAGTACAGTTGATGTGTTTTGCACTTCTGTTACAGGGAATTGTACAATATAAGATTATCTAGTGCAGTTGATGTGTTTTGCACTTCTGTTACAGGTAATTGTGCAATATAAGATTATCTAGTGCAGTTGATGGTTTTAGCACTTCTCTTACTGGGAATTGTGCAATATAAGATTATCTAGTGCAGTTGATGTGTTTAGCACTTCTGTTACAGGGAATTGTGCAATATAAGATTATCTAGTGCAGTTGATGTGTTTAGCACTTCTGTTACAGGGAATTGTGCAATATAAGATTATCTAGTGCAGTTGATGTGTTTCGCACTTCTGTTACAGGGGATTGTGCAATATAAAATTATCTAGTGCAGTTGATGTGTTTTGCACTTCTGTTACAGGGAATTGTGCAATATAAGATTATCTAGTGCAGTTGATGTGTTTTGCACTTCTGTTACAGGGAATTGTGCAATATAAGATTATCTAGTGCAGTTGATGTGTTTTGCACTTCTGTTACAGGGAATTGTGCAATATAAGATTATCTAGTGCAGTTGATGTGTTTTGCACTTCTGTTACAGGTAATTGTGCAATATAAGATTATCTAGTGCAGTTGATGTGTTTAGCACTTCTGTTACAGGGAATTGTACAATATAAGATTATCTAGTGCAGTTGATGTGTTTTGCACTTCTGATACAGGGAATTGTACAACATAAGATTATCTAGTGCAGTTGATGTGTTTTGCTCTTCTGATACAGGGAATTGTACAATATAAGATTATCTAGTGCAGTTGATGTGTTTTGCAGTTCTGTTACAGGGAATTGTGCAATATAAGATTATCTAGTGCAGTTGATGTGTTTTGCACTTCTGTTACAGGGAATTGTGCAATATAAGATTATCTAGTGCAGTTGATGTGTTTTGCACTTCTGTTACAGGGAATTGTGCAATATAAGATTATCTAGTGCAGTTGATGTGTTTTGCACTTCTGTTACAGAGAATTGTGCAATATAAGATTATCTAGTGCAGTTGATGTGTTTTGCACTTCTGTTACAGGGAATTGTGCAATATAAGATTATCTAGTGCATTTGATGTGTTTTGCACTTCTGTTACAGAGAATTGTGCAATATAAGATTATCTAGTGCATTTTAAGTGTTTTGCACTTCTGTTACAGGGAATTGTGCAATATAAGATTATCTAGTGCATTTGATGTGTTTTGCACTTCTGTTACAGGGAATTGTGCAATATAAGATTATCTAGTGCAGTTGATGTGTTTTGCACTTCTGTTACAGGGAATTGTGCAATATAAGATTATCTAGTGCAGTTGAAGTGTTTTGCACTTCTGTTACAGGGAATTGTACAATATAAGATTATCTAGTGCAGTTGATGTGTTTTGCACTTCTGTTACAGGTAATTGTACAATATAAGATTATCTAGTGCAGTTGATGTGTTTAGCACTTCTGTTACAGGGGATATGTACAATATAAGATTATCTAGTGCAGTTGATGTGTTTTGCACTTCTGTTACAGGGAATTGTACAATATAAGATTATCTAGTGCAGTTGATGTGTTTTGCACTTCTGTTACAGGGGATATGTACAATATAAGATTATCTAGTGCAGTTGATGTGTTTTGCACTTCTGTTACAGGGATATCTCCAATATAAGATTATCTAGTGCAGTTGATGTGTTTTGCACTTCTGTTACAGGGAATTGTACAATATAAGATTATCTAGTGCAGTTGATGTGTTTTGCACTTCTGTTACAGGGAATTGTGCAATATAAGATTATCTAGTGCAGTTGATGTGTTTAGCACTTCTGTTACAGGGAATTGTGCAATATAAGATTATCTAGTGCAGTTGATGTGTTTAGCACTTCTGTTACAGGGAATTGTGCAATATAAGATTATCTAGTGCAGTTGATGTGTTTAGCACTTCTGTTACAGGGAATTGTGCAATATAAGATTATCTAGTGCAGTTGATGTGTTTAGCACTTCTGTTACAGGGAATTGTGCAATATAAGATTATCTAGTGCAGTTGATGTGTTTAGCACTTCTGTTACAGGGAATTGTGCAATATAAGATTATCTAGTGCAGTTGATGTGTTTAGCACTTCTGTTACAGGGAATTGTGCAATATAAGATTATCTAGTGCAGTTGATGTGTTTTGCACTTCTGTTACAGGGGATTGTGCAATATAAGATTATCTAGTGCAGTTGATGTGTTTTGCACTTCTGTTACAGGGAATTGTGCAATATAAGATTATCTAGTGCAGTTGATGTGTTTTGCACTTCTGTTACAGGTAATTGTGCTATATAAGATTATCTAGTGCAGTTGATGTGTTTAGCACTTCTGTTACAGGGAATTGTACAATATAAGATTATCTAGTGCAGTTGATGTGTTTTGCACTTCTGATACAGGGAATTGTACAACATAAGATTATCTAGTGCAGTTGATGTGTTTTGCTCTTCTGATACAGGGAATTGTACAATATAAGATTATCTAGTGCAGTTGATGTGTTTTGCAGTTCTGTTACACGGAATTGTACAATATAAGATTATCTAGTGCAGTTGATGTGTTTTGCAGTTCTGTTACAGGGAATTGTACAATATAAGATTATCTAGTGCAGTTGATGTGTTTTGCAGTTCTGTTACAGGGAATTGTACAATATAAGTTTATCTAGTGCAGTTGATGTGTTTTGCAGTTCTGTTACAGGGAATTGTACAATATAAGATTATCTAGTGCAGTTGATGTGTTTTGCACTTCTGTTACAGTGATATCTCCAATATAAGATTATCTAGTGCAGTTGATGTGTTTAGCACTTCTGTTACAGGGAATTGTGCAATATAAGATTATCTAGTGCAGTTGATGTGTTTAGCACTTCAGTTACAGGGAATTGTGCAATATAAGATTATCTAGTGCAGTTGATGTGTTTTGCACTTCTGTTACAGGGGATTGTGCAATATAAGATTATCTAGTGCAGTTGATGTGTTTTGCACTTCTGTTACAGGGAATTGTGCAATATAAGATTATCTAGTGCAGTTGATGTGTTTTGCACTTCTGTTACAGGGAATTGTGCAATATAAGATTATCTAGTGCATTTGATGTGTTTTGCACTTCTGTTACAGGGAATTGTGCAATATAAGATTATCTAGTGCATTTGATGTGTTTTGCACTTCTGTTACAGGGAATTGTGCAATATAAGATTATCTAGTGCAGTTGAAGTGTTTTGCACTTCTGTTACAGGGAATTGTACAATATAAGATTATCTAGTGCAGTTGATGTGTTTTGCACTTCTGATACAGGGAATTGTACAACATAAGATTATCTAGTGCAGTTGATGTGTTTTGCTCTTCTGATACAGGGAATTGTACAATATAAGATTATCTAGTGCAGTTGATGTGTTTTGCAGTTCTGTTACAGGGAATTGTACAATATAAGATTATCTAGTGCAGTTGATGTGTTTTGCAGTTCTGTTACAGGGAATTGTACAATATAAGATTATCTAGTGCAGTTGATGTGTTTTGCAGTTCTGTTACAGGGAATTGTACAATATAACATTATCTAGTGCAGTTGATGTGTTTTGCAGTTCTGTTACAGAGAATTGTACAATATAAGATTATCTAGTGCAGTTGATGTGTTTTGCAGTTCTGTTACAGGGAATTGTACAATATAAGATTATCTAGTGCAGTTGATGTGTTTTGCACTTCTGTTACAGGGAATTGTGCAATATAAGATTATCTAGTGCAGTTGATGTGTTTTGCACTTCTGTTACAGGGAATTGTACAACATAAGATTATCTAGTGCAGTTGATGTGTTTTGCACTTCTGTTACAGGGATATCTCCAATATAAAATAATCTAGTGCAGTTGATGTGTTTTGCACTTCTGTTACAGGGAATTGTACAATATAAGATTATCTAGTGCAGTTGATGTGTTTTGCACTTCTGTTACAGGTAATTGTGCAATATAAGATTATCTAGTGCAGTTGATTGTTTTAGCACTTCTCTTACTGGGAATTGTGCAATATAAGATTATCTAGTGCAGTTGATGTGTTTAGCACTTCTGTTACAGGGAATTGTGCAATATAAGATTATCTAGTGCAGTTGATGTGTTTAGCACTTCTGTTACAGGGAATTGTGCAATATAAGATTATCTAGTGCAGTTGATGTGTTTCGCACTTCTGTTACAGGGGATTGTGCAATATAAAATTATCTAGTGCAGTTGATGTGTTTTGCACTTCTGTTACAGGGAATTGTGCAATATAAGATTATCTAGTGCAGTTGATGTGTTTTGCACTTCTGTTACAGGGAATTGTGCAATATAAGATTATCTAGTGCAGTTGATGTGTTTAGCACTTCTGTTACAGGGAATTGTACAATATAAGATTATCTAGTGCAGTTGATGTGTTTTGCACTTCTGATACAGGGAATTGTACAACATAAGATTATCTAGTGCAGTTGATGTGTTTTGCTCTTCTGATACAGGGAATTGTACAATATAAGATTATCTAGTGCAGTTGATGTGTTTTGCAGTTCTGTTACAGGGAATTGTACAATATAAGATTATCTAGTGCAGTTGATGTGTTTTGCAGTTCTGTTACAGGGAATTGTACAATATAAGATTATCTAGTGCAGTTGATGTGTTTTGCAGTTCTGTTACAGGGAATTGTACAATATAAGATTATCTAGTGCAGTTGATGTGTTTTGCAGTTCTGTTACAGGGAATTGTACAATATAAGATTATCTAGTGCAGTTGATGTGTTTTGCACTTCTGTTACAGGGATATCTCCAATATAAGATTATCTAGTGCAGTTGATGTGTTTTGCACTTCTGTTACAGGGAATTGTACAATATAAGATTATCTAGTGCAGTTGATGTGTTTTGCACTTCTGTTACAGGTAATTGTTCAATATAAGATTATCTAGTGCAGTTGAAGTGTTTTGCACTTCTGATACAGGGAATTGTACAACATAAGATTATCTAGTGCAGTTGATGTGTTTTGCTCTTCTGATACAGGGAATTGTACAATATAAGATTATCTAGTGCAGTTGATGTGTTTTGCAGTTCTGTTACAGGGAATTGTACAATATAAGATTATCTAGTGCAGTTGATGTGTTTTGCAGTTCTGTTACAGGGAATTGTACAATATAACATTATCTAGTGCAGTTGATGTGTTTTGCAGTTCTGTTACAGGGAATTGTACAATATAACATTATCTAGTGCAGTTGATGTGTTTTGCAGTTCTGTTACAGGGAATTGTACAATATAACATTATCTAGTGCAGTTGATGTGTTTTGCAGTTCTGTTACAGGGAATTGTACAATATAACATTATCTAGTGCAGTTGATGTGTTTTGCACTTCTGTTACAGGGAATTGTGCAATATAAGATTATCTAGTGCAGTTGATGTGTTTTGCACTTCTGTTACAGGGAATTGTACAACATAAGATTATCTAGTGCAGTTGATGTGTTTTGCACTTCTGTTACAGGGATATCTCCAATATAAAATAATCTAGTGCAGTTGATGTGTTTTGCACTTCTGTTACAGGGAATTGTACAATATAAGATTATCTAGTGCAGTTGATGTGTTTTGCACTTCTGTTACAGGTAATTGTGCAATATAAGATTATCTAGTGCAGTTGATGGTTTTAGCACTTCTCTTACTGGGAATTGTGCAATATAAGATTATCTAGTGCAGTTGATGTGTTTAGCACTTCTGTTACAGGGAATTGTGCAATATAAGATTATCTAGTGCAGTTGATGTGTTTAGCACTTCTGTTACAGGGAATTGTGCAATATAAGATTATCTAGTGCAGTTGATGTGTTTCGCACTTCTGTTACAGGGGATTGTGCAATATAAAATTATCTAGTGCAGTTGATGTGTTTTGCACTTCTGTTACAGGGAATTGTGCAATATAAGATTATCTAGTGCAGTTGATGTGTTTTGCACTTCTGTTACAGGGAATTGTGCAATATAAGATTATCTAGTGCAGTTGATGTGTTTTGCACTTCTGTTACAGGGAATTGTGCAATATAAGATTATCTAGTGCAGTTGATGTGTTTTGCACTTCTGTTACAGGTAATTGTGCAATATAAGATTATCTAGTGCAGTTGATGTGTTTAGCACTTCTGTTACAGGGAATTGTACAATATAAGATTATCTAGTGCAGTTGATGTGTTTTGCAGTTCTGTTACAGGGAATTGTGCAATATAAGATTATCTAGTGCAGTTGATGTGTTTTGCACTTCTGTTACAGGGAATTGTGCAATATAAGATTATCTAGTGCAGTTGATGTGTTTTGCACTTCTGTTACAGGGAATTGTGCAATATAAGATTATCTAGTGCAGTTGATGTGTTTTGCACTTCTGTTACAGAGAATTGTGCAATATAAGATTATCTAGTGCAGTTGATGTGTTTTGCACTTCTGTTACAGGGAATTGTGCAATATAAGATTATCTAGTGCATTTGATGTGTTTTGCACTTCTGTTACAGAGAATTGTGCAATATAAGATTATCTAGTGCATTTGATGTGTTTTGCACTTCTGTTACAGGGAATTGTGCAATATAAGATTATCTAGTGCATTTGATGTGTTTTGCACTTCTGTTACAGGGAATTGTGCAATATAAGATTATCTAGTGCAGTTGATGTGTTTTGCACTTCTGTTACAGGGAATTGTGCAATATAAGATTATCTAGTGCAGTTGAAGTGTTTTGCACTTCTGTTACAGGGAAATGTACAATATAAGATTATCTAGTGCAGTTGATGTGTTTTGCACTTCTGTTACAGGTAATTGTACAATATAAGATTATCTAGTGCAGTTGATGTGTTTTGCAGTTCTGTTACAGGGAATTGTACAATATAAGATTATCTAGTGCAGTTGATGTGTTTTGCAGTTCTGTTACAGGGAATTGTACAATATAAGATTATCTAGTGCAGTTGATGTGTTTTGCACTTCTGTTACAGGGAATTGTGCAATATAAGATTATCTAGTGCAGTTGATGTGTTTTGCACTTCTGTTACAGGGAATTGTACAACATAAGATTATCTAGTGCAGTTGATGTGTTTTGCACTTCTGTTACAGGGATATCTCCAATATAAAATAATCTAGTGCAGTTGATGTGTTTTGCACTTCTGTTACAGGGAATTGTACAATATAAGATTATCTAGTGCAGTTGATGTGTTTTGCACTTCTGTTACAGGTAATTGTGCAATATAAGATTATCTAGTGCAGTTGATGGTTTTAGCACTTCTCTTACTGGGAATTGTGCAATATAAGATTATCTAGTGCAGTTGATGTGTTTAGCACTTCTGTTACAGGGAATTGTGCAATATAAGATTATCTAGTGCAGTTGATGTGTTTAGCACTTCTGTTACAGGGAATTGTGCAATATAAGATTATCTAGTGCAGTTGATGTGTTTCGCACTTCTGTTACAGGGGATTGTGCAATATAAAATTATCTAGTGCAGTTGATGTGTTTTGCACTTCTGTTACAGGGAATTGTGCAATATAAGATTATCTAGTGCAGTTGATGTGTTTTGCACTTCTGTTACAGGGAATTGTGCAATATAAGATTATCTAGTGCAGTTGATGTGTTTTGCACTTCTGTTACAGGGAATTGTGCAATATAAGATTATCTAGTGCAGTTGATGTGTTTTGCACTTCTGTTACAGGTAATTGTGCAATATAAGATTATCTAGTGCAGTTGATGTGTTTAGCACTTCTGTTACAGGGAATTGTACAATATAAGATTATCTAGTGCAGTTGATGTGTTTTGCACTTCTGATACAGGGAATTGTACAACATAAGATTATCTAGTGCAGTTGATGTGTTTTGCTCTTCTGATACAGGGAATTGTACAATATAAGATTATCTAGTGCAGTTGATGTGTTTTGCAGTTCTTTTTACAGGGAATTGTGCAATATAAGATTATCTAGTGCAGTTGATGTGTTTTGCACTTCTGTTACAGGGAATTGTGCAATATAAGATTATCTAGTGCAGTTGATGTGTTTTGCACTTCTGTTACAGGGAATTGTGCAATATAAGATTATCTAGTGCAGTTGATGTGTTTTGCACTTCTGTTACAGAGAATTGTGCAATATAAGATTATCTAGTGCAGTTGATGTGTTTTGCACTTCTGTTACAGGGAATTGTGCAATATAAGATTATCTAGTGCATTTGATGTGTTTTGCACTTCTGTTACAGAGAATTGTGCAATATAAGATTATCTAGTGCATTTGATGTGTTTTGCACTTCTGTTACAGGGAATTGTGCAATATAAGATTATCTAGTGCATTTGATGTGTTTTGCACTTCTGTTACAGGGAATTGTGCAATATAAGATTATCTAGTGCAGTTGATGTGTTTTGCACTTCTGTTACAGGGAATTGTGCAATATAAGATTATCTAGTGCAGTTGAAGTGTTTTGCACTTCTGTTACAGGGAATTGTACAATATAAGATTATCTAGTGCAGTTGATGTGTTTTGCACTTCTGTTACAGGTAATTGTACAATATAAGATTATCTAGTGCAGTTGATGTGTTTAGCACTTCTGTTACAGGGGATATGTACAATATAAGATTATCTAGTGCAGTTGATGTGTTTTGCACTTCTGTTACAGGGAATTGTACAATATAAGATTATCTAGTGCAGTTGATGTGTTTTGCACTTCTGTTACAGGGGATATGTACAATATAAGATTATCTAGTGCAGTTGATGTGTTTTGCACTTCTGTTACAGGGATATCTCCAATATAAGATTATCTAGTGCAGTTGATGTGTTTTGCACTTCTGTTACAGGGAATTGTACAATATAAGATTATCTAGTGCAGTTGATGTGTTTTGCACTTCTGTTACAGGGAATTGTGCAATATAAGATTATCTAGTGCAGTTGATGTGTTTAGCACTTCTGTTACAGGGAATTGTGCAATATAAGATTATCTAGTGCAGTTGATGTGTTTAGCACTTCTGTTACAGGGAATTGTGCAATATAAGATTATCTAGTGCAGTTGATGTGTTTAGCACTTCTGTTACAGGGAATTGTGCAATATAAGATTATCTAGTGCAGTTGATGTGTTTAGCACTTCTGTTACAGGGAATTGTGCAATATAAGATTATCTAGTGCAGTTGATGTGTTTAGCACTTCTGTTACAGGGAATTGTGCAATATAAGATTATCTAGTGCAGTTGATGTGTTTAGCACTTCTGTTACAGGGAATTGTGCAATATAAGATTATCTAGTGCAGTTGATGTGTTTTGCACTTCTGTTACAGGGGATTGTGCAATATAAGATTATCTAGTGCAGTTGATGTGTTTTGCACTTCTGTTACAGGGAATTGTGCAATATAAGATTATCTAGTGCAGTTGATGTGTTTTGCACTTCTGTTACAGGTAATTGTGCTATATAAGATTATCTAGTGCAGTTGATGTGTTTAGCACTTCTGTTACAGGGAATTGTACAATATAAGATTATCTAGTGCAGTTGATGTGTTTTGCACTTCTGATACAGGGAATTGTACAACATAAGATTATCTAGTGCAGTTGATGTGTTTTGCTCTTCTGATACAGGGAATTGTACAATATAAGATTATCTAGTGCAGTTGATGTGTTTTGCAGTTCTGTTACACGGAATTGTACAATATAAGATTATCTAGTGCAGTTGATGTGTTTTGCAGTTCTGTTACAGGGAATTGTACAATATAAGATTATCTAGTGCAGTTGATTTGTTTCGCAGTTCTGTTACAGGGAATTGTACAATATAAGTTTATCTAGTGCAGTTGATGTGTTTTGCAGTTCTGTTACAGGGAATTGTACAATATAAGATTATCTAGTGCAGTTGATGTGTTTTGCACTTCTGTTACAGGGATATCTCCAATATAAGATTATCTAGTGCAGTTGATGTGTTTTGCACTTCTGTTACAGGGAATTGTACAATATAAGATTATCTAGTGCAGTTGATGTGTTTTGCACTTCTGTTACAGGTAATTGTGCAATATAAGATTATCTAGTGCAGTTGAAGTGTTTTGCACTTCTGATACAGGGAATTGTACAACATAAGATTATCTAGTGCAGTTGATGTGTTTTGCTCTTCTGATACAGGGAATTGTACAATATAAGATTATCTAGTGCAGTTGATGTGTTTTGCAGTTCTGTTACAGGGAATTGTACAATATAAGATTATCTAGTGCAGTTGATGTGTTTTGCAGTTCTGTTACAGGGAATTGTACAATATAAGATTATCTAGTGCAGTTGATGTGTTTTGCACTTCTGTTACAGGGATATCTCCAATATAAGATTATCTAGTGCAGTTGATGTGTTTTGCACTTCTGTTACAGGGGATATGTACAATATAAGATTATCTAGTGCAGTTGATGTGTTTTGCACTTCTGTTACAGGGATATCTCCAATATAAGATTATCTAGTGCAGTTGATGTGTTTTGCACTTCTGTTACAGGGAATTGTACAATATAAGATTATCCAGTGCAGTTGATGTGTTTTGCACTTCTGATACAGGGAATTGTACAACATAAGATTATCTAGTGCAGTTGATGTGTTTTGCTCTTCTGATACAGGGAATTGTACAATATAAGATTATCTAGTGCAGTTGATGTGTTTTGCACTTCTGTTACAGGGAATTGTACAACATAAGATTATCTAGTGCAGTTGATGTGTTTTGCTCTTCTGATACAGGTAATTGTGCAATATAAGATTATCTAGTGCAGTTGAAGTGTTTTGCACTTCAGTTACAGGGAATTGTACAATATAAGATTATCTAGTGCAGTTGATGTGTTTTGCACTTCTGATACAGGGAATTGTACAACATAAGATTATCTAGTGCAGTTGATGTGTTTTGCTCTTCTGATACAGGGAATTGTACAATATAAGATTATCTAGTGCAGTTGATGTGTTTTGCAGTTCTGTTACAGGGAATTGTACAATATAAGATTATCTAGTGCAGTTGATGTGTTTTGCAGTTCTGTTACAGGGAATTGTACAATATAAGATTATCTAGTGCAGTTGATGTGTTTTGCAGTTCTGTTACAGGGAATTGTACAATATAACATTATCTAGTGCAGTTGATGTGTTTTGCAGTTCTGTTACAGGGAATTGTACAATTATAAGATTATCTAGTGCAGTTGATGTGATTTGCAGTTCTGTTACAGGGAATTGTACAATATAAGATTATCTAGTGCAGTTGATGTGTTTTGCACTTCTGTTACAGGGAATTGTGCAATATAAGATTATCTAGTGCAGTTGATGTGTTTTGCACTTCTGTTACAGGGAATTGTGCAATATAAGATTATCTAGTGCAGTTGATGTGTTTTGCACTTATGTTACAGGGATATCTCCAATATAAAATAATCTAGTGCAGTTGATGTGTTTTGCACTTCTGTTACAGGGAATTGTGCAATATAAGATTATCTAGTGCAGTTGATGTGTTTAGCACTTCTGTTACAGGGAATTGTGCAATATAAGATTATCTAGTGCAGTTGATGTGTTTTGCACTTCTGTTACAGGGGATTGTGCAATATAAGATTATCTAGTGCAGTTGATGTGTTTTGCACTTCTGTTACAGGGAATTGTGCAATATAAGATTATCTAGTGCAGTTGATGTGTTTTGCACTTCTGTTACAGGTAATTGTGCTATATAAGATTATCTAGTGCAGTTGATGTGTTTAGCACTTCTGTTACAGGGAATTGTACAATATAAGATTATCTAGTGCAGTTGATGTGTTTTGCACTTCTGATACAGGGAATTGTACAACATAAGATTATCTAGTGCAGTTGATGTGTTTTGCTCTTCTGATACAGGGAATTGTACAATATAAGATTATCTAGTGCAGTTGATGTGTTTTGCAGTTCTGTTACACGGAATTGTACAATATAAGATTATCTAGTGCAGTTGATGTGTTTTGCAGTTCTGTTACAGGGAATTGTACAATATAAGATTATCTAGTGCAGTTGATGTGTTTTGCAGTTCTGTTACAGGGAATTGTACAATATAAGTTTATCTAGTGCAGTTGATGTGTTTTGCAGTTCTGTTACAGGGAATTGTACAATATAAGATTATCTAGTGCAGTTGATGTGTTTTGCACTTCTGTTACAGGGATATCTCCAATATAAGATTATCTAGTGCAGTTGATGTGTTTTGCACTTCTGTTACAGGGAATTGTACAATATAAGATTATCTAGTGCAGTTGATGTGTTTTGCACTTCTGTTACAGGTAATTGTGCAATATAAGATTATCTAGTGCAGTTGAAGTGTTTTGCACTTCTGATACAGGGAATTGTACAACATAAGATTATCTAGTGCAGTTGATGTGTTTTGCTCTTCTGATACAGGGAATTGTACAATATAAGATTATCTAGTGCAGTTGATGTGTTTTGCAGTTCTGTTACAGGGAATTGTACAATATAAGATTATCTAGTGCAGTTGATGTGTTTTGCAGTTCTGTTACAGGGAATTGTACAATATAAGATTATCTAGTGCAGTTGATGTGTTTTGCACTTCTGTTACAGGGGATATGTACAATATAAGATTATCTAGTGCAGTTGATGTGTTTTGCACTTCTGTTACAGGGATATCTCCAATATAAGATTATCTAGTGCAGTTGATGTGTTTTGCACTTCTGTTACAGGGAATTGTACAATATAAGATTATCTAGTGCAGTTGATGTGTTTTGCACTTCTGTTACAGGGAATTGTGCAATATAAGATTATCTAGTGCATTTGATGTGTTTTGCACTTCTGTTACAGGGAATTGTGCAATATAAGATTATCTAGTGCATTTGATGTGTTTTGCACTTCTGTTACAGGGAATTGTGCAATATAAGATTATCTAGTGCAGTTGATGTGTTTTGCACTTCTGTTACAGGGAATTGTGCAATATAAGATTATCTAGTGCAGTTGAAGTGTTTTGCACTTCTGTTACAGGGAATTGTACAATATAAGATTATCTAGTGCAGTTGATGTGTTTTGCACTTCTGTTACAGGTAATTGTACAATATAAGATTATCTAGTGCAGTTGATGTGTTTAGCACTTCTGTTACAGGGGATATGTACAATATAAGATTATCTAGTGCAGTTGATGTGTTTTGCACTTCTGTTACAGGGAATTGTACAATATAAGATTATCTAGTGCAGTTGATGTGTTTTGCACTTCTGTTACAGGGGATATGTACAATATAAGATTATCTAGTGCAGTTGATGTGTTTTGCACTTCTGTTACAGGGATATCTCCAATATAAGATTATCTAGTGCAGTTGATGTGTTTTGCACTTCTGTTACAGGGAATTGTACAATATAAGATTATCTAGTGCAGTTGATGTGTTTTGCACTTCTGTTACAGGGAATTGTGCAATATAAGATTATCTAGTGCAGTTGATGTGTTTAGCACTTCTGTTACAGGGAATTGTGCAATATAAGATTATCTAGTGCAGTTGATGTGTTTAGCACTTCTGTTACAGGGAATTGTGCAATATAAGATTATCTAGTGCAGTTGATGTGTTTAGCACTTCTGTTACAGGGAATTGTGCAATATAAGATTATCTAGTGCAGTTGATGTGTTTAGCACTTCTGTTACAGGGAATTGTGCAATATAAGATTATCTAGTGCAGTTGATGTGTTTAGCACTTCTGTTACAGGGAATTGTGCAATATAAGATTATCTAGTGCAGTTGATGTGTTTAGCACTTCTGTTACAGGGAATTGTGCAATATAAGATTATCTAGTGCAGTTGATGTGTTTTGCACTTCTGTTACAGGGGATTGTGCAATATAAGATTATCTAGTGCAGTTGATGTGTTTTGCACTTCTGTTACAGGGAATTGTGCAATATAAGATTATCTAGTGCAGTTGATGTGTTTTGCACTTCTGTTACAGGTAATTGTGCTATATTAGATTATCTAGTGCAGTTGATGTGTTTAGCACTTCTGTTACAGGGAATTGTACAATATAAGATTATCTAGTGCAGTTGATGTGTTTTGCACTTCTGATACAGGGAATTGTACAACATAAGATTATCTAGTGCAGTTGATGTGTTTTGCTCTTCTGATACAGGGAATTGTACAATATAAGATTATCTAGTGCAGTTGATGTGTTTTGCAGTTCTGTTACACGGAATTGTACAATATAAGATTATCTAGTGCAGTTGATGTGTTTTGCAGTTCTGTTACAGGGAATTGTACAATATAAGATTATCTAGTGCAGTTGATTTGTTTCGCAGTTCTGTTACAGGGAATTGTACAATATAAGTTTATCTAGTGCAGTTGATGTGTTTTGCAGTTCTGTTACAGGGAATTGTACAATATAAGATTATCTAGTGCAGTTGATGTGTTTTGCACTTCTGTTACAGGGATATCTCCAATATAAGATTATCTAGTGCAGTTGATGTGTTTTGCACTTCTGTTACAGGGAATTGTACAATATAAGATTATCTAGTGCAGTTGATGTGTTTTGCACTTCTGTTACAGGTAATTGTGCAATATAAGATTATCTAGTGCAGTTGAAGTGTTTTGCACTTCTGATACAGGGAATTGTACAACATAAGATTATCTAGTGCAGTTGATGTGTTTTGCTCTTCTGATACAGGGAATTGTACAATATAAGATTATCTAGTGCAGTTGATGTGTTTTGCAGTTCTGTTACAGGGAATTGTACAATATAAGATTATCTAGTGCAGTTGATGTGTTTTGCAGTTCTGTTACAGGGAATTGTACAATATAAGATTATCTAGTGCAGTTGATGTGTTTTGCACTTCTGTTACAGGGATATCTCCAATATAAGATTATCTAGTGCAGTTGATGTGTTTTGCACTTCTGTTACAGGGGATATGTACAATATAAGATTATCTAGTGCAGTTGATGTGTTTTGCACTTCTGTTACAGGGATATCTCCAATATAAGATTATCTAGTGCAGTTGATGTGTTTTGCACTTCTGTTACAGGGAATTGTACAATATAAGATTATCCAGTGCAGTTGATGTGTTTTGCACTTCTGATACAGGGAATTGTACAACATAAGATTATCTAGTGCAGTTGATGTGTTTTTGCTCTTCTGATACAGGGAATTGTACAATATAAGATTATCTAGTGCAGTTGATGTGTTTTGCACTTCTGTTACAGGGAATTGTACAACATAAGATTATCTAGTGCAGTTGATGTGTTTTGCTCTTCTGATACAGGTAATTGTGCAATATAAGATTATCTAGTGCAGTTGAAGTGTTTTGCACTTCAGTTACAGGGAATTGTACAATATAAGATTATCTAGTGCAGTTGATGTGTTTTGCACTTCTGATACAGGGGAATTGTACAACATAAGATTATCTAGTGCAGTTGATGTGTTTTGCTCTTCTGATACAGGGAATTGTACAATATAAGATTATCTAGTGCAGTTGATGTGTTTTGCAGTTCTGTTACAGGGAATTGTACAATATAAGATTATCTAGTGCAGTTGATGTGTTTTGCAGTTCTGTTACAGGGAATTGTACAATATAAGATTATCTAGTGCAGTTGATGTGTTTTGCAGTTCTGTTACAGGGAATTGTACAATATAACATTATCTAGTGCAGTTGATGTGTTTTGCAGTTCTGTTACAGGGAATTGTACAATATAAGATTATCTAGTGCAGTTGATGTGATTTGCAGTTCTGTTACAGGGAATTGTACAATATAAGATTATCTAGTGCAGTTGATGTGTTTTGCACTTATGTTACAGGGATATCTCCAATATAAAATAATCTAGTGCAGTTGATGTGTTTTGCACTTCTGTTACAGGGAATTGTGCAATATAAGATTATCTAGTGCAGTTGATGTGTTTAGCACTTCTGTTACAGGGAATTGTGCAATATAAGATTATCTAGTGCAGTTGATGTGTTTTGCACTTCTGTTACAGGGGATTGTGCAATATAAGATTATCTAGTGCAGTTGATGTGTTTTGCACTTCTGTTACAGGGAATTGTGCAATATAAGATTATCTAGTGCAGTTGATGTGTTTTGCACTTCTGTTACAGGTAATTGTGCTATATAAGATTATCTAGTGCAGTTGATGTGTTTAGCACTTCTGTTACAGGGAATTGTACAATATAAGATTATCTAGTGCAGTTGATGTGTTTTGCACTTCTGATACAGGGAATTGTACAACATAAGATTATCTAGTGCAGTTGATGTGTTTTGCTCTTCTGATACAGGGAATTGTACAATATAAGATTATCTAGTGCAGTTGATGTGTTTTGCAGTTCTGTTACACGGAATTGTACAATATAAGATTATCTAGTGCAGTTGATGTGTTTTGCAGTTCTGTTACAGGGAATTGTACAATATAAGATTATCTAGTGCAGTTGATGTGTTTTGCAGTTCTGTTACAGGGAATTGTACAATATAAGTTTATCTAGTGCAGTTGATGTGTTTTGCAGTTCTGTTACAGGGAATTGTACAATATAAGATTATCTAGTGCAGTTGATGTGTTTTGCACTTCTGTTACAGGGATATCTCCAATATAAGATTATCTAGTGCAGTTGATGTGTTTTGCACTTCTGTTACAGGGAATTGTACAATATAAGATTATCTAGTGCAGTTGATGTGTTTTGCACTTCTGTTACAGGTAATTGTGCAATATAAGATTATCTAGTGCAGTTGAAGTGTTTTGCACTTCTGATACAGGGAATTGTACAACATAAGATTATCTAGTGCAGTTGATGTGTTTTGCTCTTCTGATACAGGGAATTGTACAATATAAGATTATCTAGTGCAGTTGATGTGTTTTGCAGTTCTGTTACAGGGAATTGTACAATATAAGATTATCTAGTGCAGTTGATGTGTTTTGCAGTTCTGTTACAGGGAATTGTACAATATAAGATTATCTAGTGCAGTTGATGTGTTTTGCACTTCTGTTACAGGGAATTGTACAATATAAGATTATCTAGTGCAGTTGATGTGTTTTGCACTTCTGTTACAGGGGATATGTACAATATAAGATTATCTAGTGCAGTTGATGTGTTTTGCACTTCTGTTACAGGGATATCTCCAATATAAGATTATCTAGTGCAGTTGATGTGTTTTGCACTTCTGTTACAGGGAATTGTACAATATAAGATTATCTAGTGCAGTTGATGTGTTTTGCACTTCTGATACAGGGAATTGTACAACATAAGATTATCTAGTGCAGTTGATGTGTTTTGCACTTCTGTTACAGGGATATCTCCAATATAAGATTATCTAGTGCAGTTGATGTGTTTAGCACTTCTGTTACAGGGAATTGTGCAATATAAGATTATCTAGTGCAGTTGATGTGTTTAGCACTTCAGTTACAGGGAATTGTGCAATATAAGATTATCTAGTGCAGTTGATGTGTTTTGCACTTCTGTTACAGGGGATTGTGCAATATAAGATTATCTAGTGCAGTTGATGTGTTTTGCACTTCTGTTACAGGGAATTGTGCAATATAAGATTATCTAGTGCAGTTGATGTGTTTTGCACTTCTGTTACAGGGAATTGTGCAATATAAGATTATCTAGTGCATTTGATGTGTTTTGCACTTCTGTTACAGGGAATTGTGCAATATAAGATTATCTAGTGCATTTGATGTGTTTTGCACTTCTGTTACAGGGAATTGTGCAATATAAGATTATCTAGTGCAGTTGAAGTGTTTTGCACTTCTGTTACAGGGAATTGTACAATATAAGATTATCTAGTGCAGTTGATGTGTTTTGCACTTCTGATACAGGGAATTGTACAACATAAGATTATCTAGTGCAGTTGATGTGTTTTGCTCTTCTGATACAGGGAATTGTACAATATAAGATTATCTAGTGCAGTTGATGTGTTTTGCAGTTCTGTTACAGGGAATTGTACAATATAAGATTATCTAGTGCAGTTGATGTGTTTTGCAGTTCTGTTACAGGGAATTGTACAATATAAGATTATCTAGTGCAGTTGATGTGTTTTGCAGTTCTGTTACAGGGAATTGTACAATATAACATTATCTAGTGCAGTTGATGTGTTTTGCAGTTCTGTTACAGAGAATTGTACAATATAAGATTATCTAGTGCAGTCGATGTGTTTTGCAGTTCTGTTACAGGGAATTGTACAATATAAGATTATCTAGTGCAGTTGATGTGTTTTGCACTTCTGTTACAGGGAATTGTGCAATATAAGATTATCTAGTGCAGTTGATGTGTTTTGCACTTCTGTTACAGGGAATTGTACAACATAAGATTATCTAGTGCAGTTGATGTGTTTTGCACTTCTGTTACAGGGATATCTCCAATATAAAATAATCTAGTGCAGTTGATGTGTTTTGCACTTCTGTTACAGGGAATTGTACAATATAAGATTATCTAGTGCAGTTGATGTGTTTTGCACTTCTGTTACAGGTAATTGTGCAATATAAGATTATCTAGTGCAGTTGATTGTTTTAGCACTTCTCTTACTGGGAATTGTGCAATATAAGATTATCTAGTGCAGTTGATGTGTTTAGCACTTCTGTTACAGGGAATTGTGCAATATAAGATTATCTAGTGCAGTTGATGTGTTTAGCACTTCTGTTACAGGGAATTGTGCAATATAAGATTATCTAGTGCAGTTGATGTGTTTCGCACTTCTGTTACAGGGGATTGTGCAATATAAAATTATCTAGTGCAGTTGATGTGTTTTGCACTTCTGTTACAGGGAATTGTGCAATATAAGATTATCTAGTGCAGTTGATGTGTTTTGCACTTCTGTTACAGGGAATTGTGCAATATAAGATTATCTAGTGCAGTTGATGTGTTTAGCACTTCTGTTACAGGGAATTGTACAATATAAGATTATCTAGTGCAGTTGATGTGTTTTGCACTTCTGATACAGGGAATTGTACAACATAAGATTATCTAGTGCAGTTGATGTGTTTTGCTCTTCTGATACAGGGAATTGTACAATATAAGATTATCTAGTGCAGTTGATGTGTTTTGCAGTTCTGTTACAGGGAATTGTACAATATAAGATTATCTAGTGCAGTTGATGTGTTTTGCAGTTCTGTTACAGGGAATTGTACAATATAAGATTATCTAGTGCAGTTGATGTGTTTTGCAGTTCTGTTACAGGGAATTGTACAATATAAGATTATCTAGTGCAGTTGATGTGTTTTGCAGTTCTGTTACAGGGAATTGTACAATATAAGATTATCTAGTGCAGTTGATGTGTTTTGCACTTCTGTTACAGGGATATCTCCAATATAAGATTATCTAGTGCAGTTGATGTGTTTTGCACTTCTGTTACAGGGAATTGTACAATATAAGATTATCTAGTGCAGTTGATGTGTTTTGCACTTCTGTTACAGGTAATTGTTCAATATAAGATTATCTAGTGCAGTTGAAGTGTTTTGCACTTCTGATACAGGGAATTGTACAACATAAGATTATCTAGTGCAGTTGATGTGTTTTGCTCTTCTGTTACAGGGAATTGTACAATATAAGATTATCTAGTGCAGTTGATGTGTTTTGCACTTCTGTTACAGGTAATTGTTCAATATAAGATTATCTAGTGCAGTTGAAGTGTTTTGCACTTCTGATACAGGGAATTGTACAACATAAGATTATCTAGTGCAGTTGATGTGTTTTGCTCTTCTGATACAGGGAATTGTACAATATAAGATTATCTAGTGCAGTTGATGTGTTTTGCAGTTCTGTTACAGGGAATTGTACAATATAAGATTATCTAGTGCAGTTGATGTGTTTTGCAGTTCTGTTACAGGGAATTGTACAATATAAGATTATCTAGTGCAGTTGATGTGTTTTGCAGTTCTGTTACAGGGAATTGTACAATATAACATTATCTAGTGCAGTTGATGTGTTTTGCAGTTCTGTTACAGGGAATTGTACAATATAAGATTATCTAGTGCAGTTGATGTGTTTTGCAGTTCTGTTACAGGGAATTGTACAATATAAGATTATCTAGTGCAGTTGATGTGTTTTGCACTTCTGTTACAGGGAATTGTGCAATATAAGATTATCTAGTGCAGTTGATGTGTTTTGCACTTCTGTTACAGGGAATTGTACAACATAAGATTATCTAGTGCAGTTGATGTGTTTTGCACTTCTGTTACAGGGATATCTCCAATATAAAATAATCTAGTGCAGTTGATGTGTTTTGCACTTCTGTTACAGGGAATTGTACAATATAAGATTATCTAGTGCAGTTGATGTGTTTTGCACTTCTGTTACAGGTAATTGTGCAATATAAGATTATCTAGTGCAGTTGATGGTTTTAGCACTTCTCTTACTGGGAATTGTGCAATATAAGATTATCTAGTGCAGTTGATGTGTTTAGCACTTCTGTTACAGGGAATTGTGCAATATAAGATTATCTAGTGCAGTTGATGTGTTTAGCACTTCTGTTACAGGGAATTGTGCAATATAAGATTATCTAGTGCAGTTGATGTGTTTCGCACTTCTGTTACAGGGGATTGTGCAATATAAAATTATCTAGTGCAGTTGATGTGTTTTGCACTTCTGTTACAGGGAATTGTGCAATATAAGATTATCTAGTGCAGTTGATGTGTTTTGCACTTCTGTTACAGGGAATTGTGCAATATAAGATTATCTAGTGCAGTTGATGTGTTTTGCACTTCTGTTACAGGGAATTGTGCAATATAAGATTATCTAGTGCAGTTGATGTGTTTTGCACTTCTGTTACAGGTAATTGTGCAATATAAGATTATCTAGTGCAGTTGATGTGTTTAGCACTTCTGTTACAGGGAATTGTACAATATAAGATTATCTAGTGCAGTTGATGTGTTTTGCACTTCTGATACAGGGAATTGTACAACATAAGATTATCTAGTGCAGTTGATGTGTTTTGCTCTTCTGATACAGGGAATTGTACAATATAAGATTATCTAGTGCAGTTGATGTGTTTTGCAGTTCTGTTACAGGGAATTGTGCAATATAAGATTATCTAGTGCAGTTGATGTGTTTTGCACTTCTGTTACAGGGAATTGTGCAATATAAGATTATCTAGTGCAGTTGATGTGTTTTGCACTTCTGTTACAGGGAATTGTGCAATATAAGATTATCTAGTGCAGTTGATGTGTTTTGCACTTCTGTTACAGAGAATTGTGCAATATAAGATTATCTAGTGCAGTTGATGTGTTTTGCACTTCTGTTACAGGGAATTGTGCAATATAAGATTATCTAGTGCATTTGATGTGTTTTGCACTTCTGTTACAGAGAATTGTGCAATATAAGATTATCTAGTGCATTTGATGTGTTTTGCACTTCTGTTACAGGGAATTGTGCAATATAAGATTATCTAGTGCATTTGATGTGTTTTGCACTTCTGTTACAGGGAATTGTGCAATATAAGATTATCTAGTGCAGTTGATGTGTTTTGCACTTCTGTTACAGGGAATTGTGCAATATAAGATTATCTAGTGCAGTTGAAGTGTTTTGCACTTCTGTTACAGGGAAATGTACAATATAAGATTATCTAGTGCAGTTGATGTGTTTTGCACTTCTGTTACAGGTAATTGTACAATATAAGATTATCTAGTGCAGTTGATGTGTTTTGCAGTTCTGTTACAGGGAATTGTACAATATAAGATTATCTAGTGCAGTTGATGTGTTTTGCAGTTCTGTTACAGGGAATTGTACAATATAAGATTATCTAGTGCAGTTGATGTGTTTTGCACTTCTGTTACAGGGAATTGTGCAATATAAGATTATCTAGTGCAGTTGATGTGTTTTGCACTTCTGTTACAGGGAATTGTACAACATAAGATTATCTAGTGCAGTTGATGTGTTTTGCACTTCTGTTACAGGGATATCTCCAATATAAAATAATCTAGTGCAGTTGATGTGTTTTGCACTTCTGTTACAGGGAATTGTACAATATAAGATTATCTAGTGCAGTTGATGTGTTTTGCACTTCTGTTACAGGTAATTGTGCAATATAAGATTATCTAGTGCAGTTGATGGTTTTAGCACTTCTCTTACTGGGAATTGTGCAATATAAGATTATCTAGTGCAGTTGATGTGTTTAGCACTTCTGTTACAGGGAATTGTGCAATATAAGATTATCTAGTGCAGTTGATGTGTTTAGCACTTCTGTTACAGGGAATTGTGCAATATAAGATTATCTAGTGCAGTTGATGTGTTTCGCACTTCTGTTACAGGGGATTGTGCAATATAAAATTATCTAGTGCAGTTGATGTGTTTTGCACTTCTGTTACAGGGAATTGTGCAATATAAGATTATCTAGTGCAGTTGATGTGTTTTGCACTTCTGTTACAGGGAATTGTGCAATATAAGATTATCTAGTGCAGTTGATGTGTTTTGCACTTCTGTTACAGGGAATTGTGCAATATAAGATTATCTAGTGCAGTTGATGTGTTTTGCACTTCTGTTACAGGTAATTGTGCAATATAAGATTATCTAGTGCAGTTGATGTGTTTAGCACTTCTGTTACAGGGAATTGTACAATATAAGATTATCTAGTGCAGTTGATGTGTTTTGCACTTCTGATACAGGGAATTGTACAACATAAGATTATCTAGTGCAGTTGATGTGTTTTGCTCTTCTGATACAGGGAATTGTACAATATAAGATTATCTAGTGCAGTTGATGTGTTTTGCAGTTCTGTTACAGGGAATTGTGCAATATAAGATTATCTAGTGCAGTTGATGTGTTTTGCACTTCTGTTACAGGGAATTGTGCAATATAAGATTATCTAGTGCAGTTGATGTGTTTTGCACTTCTGTTACAGGGAATTGTGCAATATAAGATTATCTAGTGCAGTTGATGTGTTTTGCACTTCTGTTACAGAGAATTGTGCAATATAAGATTATCTAGTGCAGTTGATGTGTTTTGCACTTCTGTTACAGGGAATTGTGCAATATAAGATTATCTAGTGCATTTGATGTGTTTTGCACTTCTGTTACAGAGAATTGTGCAATATAAGATTATCTAGTGCATTTGATGTGTTTTGCACTTCTGTTACAGGGAATTGTGCAATATAAGATTATCTAGTGCATTTGATGTGTTTTGCACTTCTGTTACAGGGAATTGTGCAATATAAGATTATCTAGTGCAGTTGATGTGTTTTGCACTTCTGTTACAGGGAATTGTGCAATATAAGATTATCTAGTGCAGTTGAAGTGTTTTGCACTTCTGTTACAGGGAATTGTACAATATAAGATTATCTAGTGCAGTTGATGTGTTTTGCACTTCTGTTACAGGTAATTGTACAATATAAGATTATCTAGTGCAGTTGATGTGTTTAGCACTTCTGTTACAGGGGATATGTACAATATAAGATTATCTAGTGCAGTTGATGTGTTTTGCACTTCTGTTACAGGGAATTGTACAATATAAGATTATCTAGTGCAGTTGATGTGTTTTGCACTTCTGTTACAGGGGATATGTACAATATAAGATTATCTAGTGCAGTTGATGTGTTTTGCACTTCTGTTACAGGGATATCTCCAATATAAGATTATCTAGTGCAGTTGATGTGTTTTGCACTTCTGTTACAGGGAATTGTACAATATAAGATTATCTAGTGCAGTTGATGTGTTTTGCACTTCTGTTACAGGGAATTGTGCAATATAAGATTATCTAGTGCAGTTGATGTGTTTAGCACTTCTGTTACAGGGAATTGTGCAATATAAGATTATCTAGTGCAGTTGATGTGTTTAGCACTTCTGTTACAGGGAATTGTGCAATATAAGATTATCTAGTGCAGTTGATGTGTTTAGCACTTCTGTTACAGGGAATTGTGCAATATAAGATTATCTAGTGCAGTTGATGTGTTTAGCACTTCTGTTACAGGGAATTGTGCAATATAAGATTATCTAGTGCAGTTGATGTGTTTAGCACTTCTGTTACAGGGAATTGTGCAATATAAGATTATCTAGTGCAGTTGATGTGTTTAGCACTTCTGTTACAGGGAATTGTGCAATATAAGATTATCTAGTGCAGTTGATGTGTTTTGCACTTCTGTTACAGGGGATTGTGCAATATAAGATTATCTAGTGCAGTTGATGTGTTTTGCACTTCTGTTACAGGGAATTGTGCAATATAAGATTATCTAGTGCAGTTGATGTGTTTTGCACTTCTGTTACAGGTAATTGTGCTATATAAGATTATCTAGTGCAGTTGATGTGTTTAGCACTTCTGTTACAGGGAATTGTACAATATAAGATTATCTAGTGCAGTTGATGTGTTTTGCACTTCTGATACAGGGAATTGTACAACATAAGATTATCTAGTGCAGTTGATGTGTTTTGCTCTTCTGATACAGGGAATTGTACAATATAAGATTATCTAGTGCAGTTGATGTGTTTTGCAGTTCTGTTACACGGAATTGTACAATATAAGATTATCTAGTGCAGTTGATGTGTTTTGCAGTTCTGTTACAGGGAATTGTACAATATAAGATTATCTAGTGCAGTTGATGTGTTTCGCAGTTCTGTTACAGGGAATTGTACAATATAAGTTTATCTAGTGCAGTTGATGTGTTTTGCAGTTCTGTTACAGGGAATTGTACAATATAAGATTATCTAGTGCAGTTGATGTGTTTTGCACTTCTGTTACAGGGATATCTCCAATATAAGATTATCTAGTGCAGTTGATGTGTTTTGCACTTCTGTTACAGGGAATTGTACATTATAAGATTATCTAGTGCAGTTGATGTGTTTTGCACTTCTGTTACAGGTAATTGTGCAATATAAGATTATCTAGTGCAGTTGAAGTGTTTTGCACTTCTGATACAGGGAATTGTACAACATAAGATTATCTAGTGCAGTTGATGTGTTTTGCTCTTCTGATACAGGGAATTGTACAATATAAGATTATCTAGTGCAGTTGATGTGTTTTGCAGTTCTGTTACAGGGAATTGTACAATATAAGATTATCTAGTGCAGTTGATGTGTTTTGCAGTTCTGTTACAGGGAATTGTACAATATAAGATTATCTAGTGCAGTTGATGTGTTTTGCAGTTCTGTTACAGGGAATTGTACAATATAAGATTATCTAGTGCAGTTGATGTGTTTTGCACTTCTGTTACAGGGGATATGTACAATATAAGATTATCTAGTGCAGTTGATGTGTTTTGCACTTCTGTTACAGGGATATCTCCAATATAAGATTATCTAGTGCAGTTGATGTGTTTTGCACTTCTGTTACAGGGAATTGTACAATATAAGATTATCCAGTGCAGTTGATGTGTTTTGCACTTCTGATACAGGGAATTGTACAACATAAGATTATCTAGTGCAGTTGATGTGTTTTGCTCTTCTGATACAGGGAATTGTACAATATAAGATTATCTAGTGCAGTTGATGTGTTTTGCACTTCTGTTACAGGGAATTGTACAACCTAAGATTATCTAGTGCAGTTGATGTGTTTTGCTCTTCTGATACAGGTAATTGTGCAATATAAGATTATCTAGTGCAGTTGAAGTGTTTTGCACTTCTGTTACAGGGAATTGTACAATATAAGATTATCTAGTGCAGTTGATGTGTTTTGCACTTCTGATACAGGGAATTGTACAACATAAGATTATCTAGTGCAGTTGATGTGTTTTGCTCTTCTGATACAGGGAATTGTACAATATAAGATTATCTAGTGCAGTTGATGTGTTTTGCAGTTCTGTTACAGGGAATTGTACAATATAAGATTATCTAGTGCAGTTGATGTGTTTTGCAGTTCTGTTACAGGGAATTGTACAATATAAGATTATCTAGTGCAGTTGATGTGTTTTGCAGTTCTGTTACAGGGAATTGTACAATATAACATTATCTAGTGCAGTTGATGTGTTTTGCAGTTCTGTTACAGGGAATTGTACAATATAAGATTATCTAGTGCAGTTGATGTGATTTGCAGTTCTGTTACAGGGAATTGTACAATATAAGATTATCTAGTGCAGTTGATGTGTTTTGCACTTCTGTTACAGGGAATTGTGCAATATAAGATTATCTAGTGCAGTTGATGTGTTTTGCACTTCTGTTACAGGGAATTGTGCAATATAAGATTATCTAGTGCAGTTGATGTGTTTTGCACTTATGTTACAGGGATATCTCCAATATAAAATAATCTAGTGCAGTTGATGTGTTTTGCACTTCTGTTACAGGGAATTGTGCAATATAAGATTATCTAGTGCAGTTGATGTGTTTAGCACTTCTGTTACAGGGAATTGTGCAATATAAGATTATCTAGTGCAGTTGATGTGTTTTGCACTTCTGTTACAGGGGATTGTGCAATATAAGATTATCTAGTGCAGTTGATGTGTTTTGCACTTCTGTTACAGGGAATTGTGCAATATAAGATTATCTAGTGCAGTTGATGTGTTTTGCACTTCTGTTACAGGTAATTGTGCTATATAAGATTATCTAGTGCAGTTGATGTGTTTTGCAGTTCTGTTACACGGAATTGTACAATATAAGATTATCTAGTGCAGTTGATGTGTTTTGCAGTTCTGTTACAGGGAATTGTACAATATAAGATTATCTAGTGCAGTTGATGTGTTTTGCAGTTCTGTTACAGGGAATTGTACAATATAAGTTTATCTAGTGCAGTTGATGTGTTTTGCAGTTCTGTTACAGGGAATTGTACAATATAAGATTATCTAGTGCAGTTGATGTGTTTTGCACTTCTGTTACAGGGATATCTCCAATATAAGATTATCTAGTGCAGTTGATGTGTTTTGCACTTCTGTTACAGGGAATTGTACAATATAAGATTATCTAGTGCAGTTGATGTGTTTTGCACTTCTGTTACAGGTAATTGTGCAATATAAGATTATCTAGTGCAGTTGAAGTGTTTTGCACTTCTGATACAGGGAATTGTACAACATAAGATTATCTAGTGCAGTTGATGTGTTTTGCTCTTCTGATACAGGGAATTGTACAATATAAGATTATCTAGTGCAGTTGATGTGTTTTGCAGTTCTGTTACAGGGAATTGTACAATATAAGATTATCTAGTGCAGTTGATGTGTTTTGCAGTTCTGTTACAGGGAATTGTACAATATAAGATTATCTAGTGCAGTTGATGTGTTTTGCAGTTCTGTTACAGGGAATTGTACAATATAAGATTATCTAGTGCAGTTGATGTGTTTTGCACTTCTGTTACAGGGGATATGTACAATATAAGATTATCTAGTGCAGTTGATGTGTTTTGCACTTCTGTTACAGGGATATCTCCAATATAAGATTATCTAGTGCAGTTGATGTGTTTTGCACTTCTGTTACAGGGAATTGTACAATATAAGATTATCTAGTGCAGTTGATGTGTTTTGCACTTCTGATACAGGGAATTGTACAACATAAGATTATCTAGTGCAGTTGATGTGTTTTGCTCTTCTGATACAGGGAATTGTACAATATAAGATTATCTAGTGCAGTTGATGTGTTTTGCACTTCTGTTACAGGGAATTGTACAATATAAGATTATCTAGTGCAGTTGATGTGTTTTGCACTTCTGTTACAGGTAATTGTGCAATATAAGATTATCTAGTGCAGTTGATGGTTTTAGCACTTCTCTTACTGGGAATTGTGCAATATAAGATTATCTAGTGCAGTTGATGTGTTTAGCACTTCTGTTACAGGGAATTGTGCAATATAAGATTATCTAGTGCAGTTGATGTGTTTAGCACTTCTGTTACAGGGAATTGTGCAATATAAGATTATCTAGTGCAGTTGATGTGTTTCGCACTTCTGTTACAGGGGATTGTGCAATATAAAATTATCTAGTGCAGTTGATGTGTTTTGCACTTCTGTTACAGGGAATTGTGCAATATAAGATTATCTAGTGCAGTTGATGTGTTTTGCACTTCTGTTACAGGGAATTGTGCAATATAAGATTATCTAGTGCAGTTGATGTGTTTTGCACTTCTGTTACAGGGAATTGTGCAATATAAGATTATCTAGTGCAGTTGATGTGTTTTGCACTTCTGTTACAGGTAATTGTGCAATATAAGATTATCTAGTGCAGTTGATGTGTTTAGCACTTCTGTTACAGGGAATTGTGCAATATAAGATTATCTAGTGCAGTTGATGTGTTTAGCACTTCTGTTACAGGGAATTGTGCAATATAAGATTATCTAGTGCAGTTGATGTGTTTAGCACTTCTGTTACAGGGAATTGTGCAATATAAGATTATCTAGTGCAGTTGATGTGTTTTGCACTTCTGTTACAGGGGATTGTGCAATATAAAATTATCTAGTGCAGTTGATGTGTTTTGCACTTCTGTTACAGGGGATTGTGCAATATAAGATTATCTAGTGCAGTTGATGTGTTTTGCACTTCTGTTACAGGGAATTGTGCAATATAAGATTATCTAGTGCAGTTGATGTGTTTTGCACTTCTGTTACAGGGAATTGTGCAATATAAGATTATCTAGTGCAGTTGATGTGTTTTGCACTTCTGTTACAGGGGATATGTACAATATAAGATTATCTAGTGCAGTTGATGTGTTTTGCACTTCTGTTACAGGGATATCTCCAATATAAAATAATCTAGTGCAGTTGATGTGTTTTGCACTTCTGTTACAGGGAATTGTACAATATAAGATTATCTAGTGCAGTTGATGTGTTTTGCACTTCTGTTACAGGGAATTGTACAATATAAGATTATCTAGTGCAGTTGATGTGTTTTGCACTTCTGTTACAGGTAATTGTGCAATATAAGATTATCTAGTGCAGTTGATGGTTTTAGCACTTCTGTTACAGGGAATTGTGCAATATAAGATTATCTAGTGCAGTTGATGTGTTTAGCACTTCTGTTACAGGGAATTGTGCAATATAAGATTATCTAGTGCAGTTGATGTGTTTAGCACTTCTGTTACAGGGAATTGTGCAATATAAAATTATCTAGTGCAGTTGATGTGTTTTGCACTTCTGTTACAGGGAATTGTGCAATATAAGATTATCTAGTGCAGTTGATGTGTTTTGCACTTCTGTTACAAGGAATTGTGCAATATAAGATTATCTAGTGCAGTTGATGTGTTTTGCACTTCTGTTACAGGGAATTGTGCAATATAAGATTATCTAGTGCAGTTGATGTGTTTTGCACTTCTGTTACAGGGAATTGTGCAATATAAGATTATCTAGTGCATTTGATGTGTTTTGCACTTCTGTTACAGGGAATTGTGCAATATAAGATTATCTAGTGCATTTGATGTGTTTTGCACTTCTGTTACAGGGAATTGTGCAATATAAGATTATCTAGTGCAGTTGATGTGTTTTGCACTTCTGTTACAGGGAATTGTGCAATATAAGATTATCTAGTGCAGTTGATGTGTTTTGCACTTCTGTTACAGGGAATTGTGCAATATAAGATTATCTAGTGCAGTTGAAGTGTTTTGCACTTCTGTTACAGGGAATTGTACAATATAAGATTATCTAGTGCAGTTGATGTGTTTTGCACTTCTGTTACAGGTAATTGTACAATATAAGATTATCTAGTGCAGTTGATGTGTTTAGCACTTCTGTTACAGGGGATATGTACAATATAAGATTATCTAGTGCAGTTGATGTGTTTTGCACTTCTGTTACAGGGAATTGTACAATATAAGATTATCTGGTGCAGTTGATGTGTTTTGCACTTCTGTTACAGGGGATATGTACAATATAAGATTATCTAGTGCAGTTGATGTGTTTTGCACTTCTGTTACAGGGATATCTCCAATATAAGATTATCTAGTGCAGTTGATGTGTTTTGCACTTCTGTTACAGGGAATTGTACAATATAAGATTATCTACTGCAGTTGATGTGTTTTGCACTTCTGTTACAGGGAATTGTGCAATATAAGATTATCTAGTGCAGTTGATGTGTTTTGCACTTCTGTTACAGGGAATTGTGCAATATAAGATTATCTAGTGCAGTTGATGTGTTTTGCACTTCTGTTACAGGGAATTGTGCAATATAAGATTATCTAGTGCAGTTGATGTGTTTTGCACTTCTGTTACAGGGAATTGTGCAATATAAGATTATCTAGTGCAGTTGATGTGTTTTGCACTTCTGTTACAGGGGATTGTGCAATATAAGATTATCTAGTGCAGTTGATGTGTTTTGCACTTCTGTTGCAGGGAATTGTGCAATATAAGATTATCTAGTGCAGTTGATGTGTTTTGCACTTCTGTTGCAGGGAATTGTGCAATATAAGATTATCTAGTGCAGTTGATGTGTTTTGCACTTCTGTTACAGGGAATTGTGCAATATAAGATTATCTAGTGCAGTTGATGTGTTTTGCACTTCTGTTACAGGGAATTGTGCAATATAAGATTATCTAGTGCAGTTGATGTGTTTTGCACTTCTGTTACAGGGAATTGTGCAATATAAGATTATCTAGTGCAGTTGATGTGTTTTGCACTTCAGTTGCAGGGAATTGTGCAATATAAGATTATCTAGTGCAGTTGATGTGTTTTGCACTTCTGTTACAGGGAATTGTCCAATATAAGATTATCTAGTGCAGTTGATGTGTTTTGCACTTCTGTTACAGGGAATTGTGCAATATAAGATTATCTAGTGCAGTTGATGTGTTTTGCACTTCTGTTACAGGGAATTGTGCAATATAAGATTATCTAGTGCAGTTGATGTGTTTTGCACTTCTGTTACAGGGAATTGTGCAATATAAGATTATCTAGTGCAGTTGATGTGTTTTGCACTTCTGTTGCAGGGAATTGTGCAATATAAGATTATCTAGTGCAGTTGATGTGTTTTGCACTTCTGTTACAGGGAATTGTGCAATATAAGATTATCTAGTGCAGTTGATGTGTTTTGCACTTCTGTTACAGGGAATTGTGCAATATAAGATTATCTAGTGCAGTTGATGTGTTTTGCACTTCTGTTACAGGGAATTGTGCAATATAAGATTACCTAGTGCAGTTGATGTGTTTTGCACTTCTGTTACAGGGAATTGTGCAATATAAGATTATCTAGTGCAGTTGATGTGTTTTGCACTTCTGTTGCAGGGAATTGTGCAATATAAGATTATCTAGTGCAGTTGATGTGTTTTGCACTTCTGTTACAGGGAATTGTGCAATATAAGATTATCTAGTGCAGTTGATGTGTTTTGCACTTCTGTTACAGGGAATTGTGCAATATAAGATTATCTAGTGCAGTTGATGTGTTTTGCACTTCTGTTACAGGGAATTGTGCAATATAAGATTATCTAGTGCAGTTGATGTGTTTTGCACTTCTGTTACAGGGGATTGTGCAATATAAGATTATCTAGTGCAGTTGATGTGTTTTGCACTTCTGTTACAGGGAATTGTGCAATATAAGATTATCTAGTGCAGTTGATGTGTTTTGCACTTCTGTTGCAGGGAATTGTGCAATATAAGATTATCTAGTGCAGTTGATGTGTTTTGCACTTCTGTTACAGGGAATTGTGCAATATAAGATTATCTAGTGCAGTTGATGTGTTTTGCACTTCTGTTACAGGGAATTGTGCAATATAAGATTATCTAGTGCAGTTGATGTGTTTTGCACTTCTGTTACAGGGAATTGTGCAATATAAGATTATCTAGTGCAGTTGATGTGTTTTGCACTTCCGTTACAGAGAATTGTGCAATATAAGATTATCTAGTGCAGTTGATGTGTTTTGCACTTCTGTTATAGGGAATTGTGCAATATAAGATTATCTAGTGCATTTGATGTGTTTTGCACTTCTGTTACAGGGAATTGTGCAATATAAGATTATCTAGTGCATTTGATGTGTTTTGCACTTCTGTTACAGGGAATTGTGCAATATAAGATTATCTAGTGCATTTGATGTGTTTTGCACTTCTGTTACAGGGAATTGTGCAATATAAGATTATCTAGTGCAGTTGATGTGTTTTGCAATTCTGTTACAGGGAATTGTGCAATATAAGATTATCTAGTGCAGTTGAAGTGTTTTGCACTTCTGTTACAGGGAATTGTGCAATATAAGATTATCTAGTGCAGTTGAAGTGTTTTGCACTTCTGTTACAGGGAATTTTACAATATAAGATTATCTAGTGCAGTTGATGTGTTTTGCACTTCTGTTACAGGTAATTGTACAATATAAGATTATCTAGTGCAATTGATGTGTTTTGCACTTCTGTTACAGGGAATTGTACAATATAAGATTATCTAGTGCAGTTGATGTGTTTTGCACTTCTGTTACAGGGGATATGTACAATATAAGATTATCTAGTGCAGTTGATGTGTTTTGCACTTCTGTTACAGGGATATCTCCAATATAAGATTATCTAGTGCAGTTGATGTGTTTTGCACTTCTGTTACAGGGAATTGTACAATATAAGATTATCTAGTGCAGTTGATGTGTTTTGCACTTCTGTTACAGGTAATTGTGCAATATAAGATTATCTAGTGCAGTTGAAGTGTTTTGCACTTCTGTTACAGGGAATTTTACAATATAAGATTATCTAGTGCAGTTGATGTGTTTAGCACTTCTGTTACAGGGGATATGTACAATATAAGATTATCTAGTGCAGTTGATGTGTTTTGCACTTCTGTTACAGGGAATTGTACAATATAAGATTATCTAGTGCAGTTGATGTGTTTTGCACTTCTGTTACAGGGGATATGTACAATATAAGATTATCTAGTGCAGTTGATGTGTTTTGCACTTCTGTTACAGGGATATCTCCAATATAAGATTATCTAGTGCAGTTGATGTGTTTTGCACTTCTGTTACAGGGAATTGTGCAATATAAGATTATCTACTGCAGTTGATGTGTTTTGCTCTTCTGTTACAGGGAATTGTGCAATATAAGATTATCTAGTGCAGTTGATGTGTTTTGCACTTCTGTTACAGGGAATTGTGCAATATAAGATTATCTAGTGCAGTTGATGTGTTTTGCACTTCTGTTACAGGGAATTGTGCAATATAAGATTATCTAGTGCAGTTGATGTGTTTTGCACTTCTGTTACAGGGAATTGTGCAATATAAGATTATCTAGTGCAGTTGATGTGTTTTGCACTTCTGTTGCAGGGAATTGTGCAATATAAGATTATCTAGCGCAGTTGATGTGTTTTGCACTTCTGTTACAGGGAATTGTGCAATATAAGATTATCTAGTGCAGTTGATGTGTTTTGCACTTCTGTTACAGGGAATTGTGCAATATAAGATTATCTAGTGCAGTTGATGTGTTTTGCACTTCTGTTACAGGGAATTGTGCAATATAAGATTATCTAGTGCAGTTGATGTGTTTTGCACTTCTGTTACAGGGAATTGTGCAATATAAGATTATCTAGTGCAGTTGATGTGTTTTGCACTTCTGTTGCAGGGAATTGTGCAATATAAGATTATCTAGTGCAGTTGATGTGTTTTGCACTTCTGTTACAGGGAATTGTGCAATATAAGATTATCTAGTGCAGTTGATGTGTTTTGCACTTCTGTTACAGGGAATTGTGCAATATAAGATTATCTAGTGCAGTTGATGTGTTTTGCACTTCTGTTACAGGGAATTGTGCAATATAAGATTATCTAGTGCAGTTGATGTGTTTTGCACTTCTGTTACAGGGAATTGTGCAATATAAGATTATCTAGTGCAGTTGATGTGTTTTGCACTTCTGTTACAGGGGATTGTGCAATATAAGATTATCTAGTGCAGTTGATGTGTTTTGCACTTCTGTTACAGGGAATTGTGCAATATAAGATTATCTAGTGCAGTTGATGTGTTTTGCACTTCTGTTGCAGGGAATTGTGCAATATAAGATTATCTAGTGCAGTTGATGTGTTTTGCACTTCTGTTACAGGGAATTGTGCAATATAAGATTATCTAGTGCAGTTGATGTGTTTTGCACTTCTGTTACAGGGAATTGTGCAATATAAGATTATCTAGTGCAGTTGATGTGTTTTGCACTTCTGTTACAGGGAATTGTGCAATATAAGATTATCTAGTGCAGTTGATGTGTTTTGCACTTCTGTTGCAGGGAATTGTGCAATATAAGATTATCTAGTGCAGTTGATGTGTTTTGCACTTCTGTTACAGGGAATTGTCCAATATAAGATTATCTAGTGCAGTTGATGTGTTTTGCACTTCTGTTACAGGGAATTGTGCAATATAAGATTATCTAGTGCAGTTGATGTGTTTTGCACTTCTGTTACAGGGAATTGTGCAATATAAGATTATCTAGTGCAGTTGATGTGTTTTGCACTTCTGTTGCAGGGAATTGTGCAATATAAGATTATCTAGTGCAGTTGATGTGTTTTGCACTTCTGTTACAGGGAATTGTGCAATATAAGATTATCTAGTGCAGTTGATGTGTTTTGCACTTCTGTTACAGGGAATTGTGCAATATAAGATTATCTAGTGCAGTTGATGTGTTTTGCACTTCTGTTACAGGGAATTGTGCAATATAAGATTACCTAGTGCAGTTGATGTGTTTTGCACTTCTGTTACAGGGAATTGTGCAATATAAGATTATCTAGTGCAGTTGATGTGTTTTGCACTTCTGTTGCAGGGAATTGTGCAATATAAGATTATCTAGTGCAGTTGATGTGTTTTGCACTTCTGTTACAGGGAATTGTGCAATATAAGATTATCTAGTGCAGTTGATGTGTTTTGCACTTCTGTTACAGGGAATTGTGCAATATAAGATTATCTAGTGCAGTTGATGTGTTTTGCACTTCTGTTACAGGGAATTGTGCAATATAAGATTATCTAGTGCAGTTGATGTGTTTTGCACTTCTGTTACAGGGGATTGTGCAATATAAGATTATCTAGTGCAGTTGATGTGTTTTGCACTTCTGTTACAGGGAATTGTGCAATATAAGATTATCTAGTGCAGTTGATGTGTTTTGCACTTCTGTTGCAGGGAATTGTGCAATATAAGATTATCTAGTGCAGTTGATGTGTTTTGCACTTCTGTTACAGGGAATTGTGCAATATAAGATTATCTAGTGCAGTTGATGTGTTTTGCACTTCTGTTACAGGGAATTGTGCAATATAAGATTATTTAGTGCAGTTGATGTGTTTTGCACTTCTGTTACAGGGAATTGTGCAATATAAGATTATCTAGTGCAGTTGATGTGTTTTGCACTTCTGTTACAGAGAATTGTGCAATATAAGATTATCTAGTGCAGTTGATGTGTTTTGCACTTCTGTTACAGGGAATTGTGCAATATAAGATTATCTAGTGCATTTGATGTGTTTTGCACTTCTGTTACAATGAATTGTGCAATATAAGATTATCTAGTGCATTTGATGTGTTTTGCACTTCTGTTACAGGGAATTGTGCAATATAAGATTATCTAGTGCATTTGATGTGTTTTGCACTTCTGTTACAGGGAATTGTGCAATATAAGATTATCTAGTGCAGTTGATGTGTTTTGCACTTCTGTTACAGGGAATTGTGCAATATAAGATTATCTAGTGCAGTTGAAGTGTTTTGCACTTCTGTTACAGGGAATTGTGCAATATAAGATTATCTAGTGCAGTTGAAGTGTTTTGCACTTCTGTTACAGGGAATTTTACAATATAAGATTATCTAGTGCAGTTGATGTGTTTTGCACTTCTGTTACAGGTAATTGTACAATATAAGATTATCTAGTGCAGTTGATGTGTTTTGCACTTTTGTTACAGGGAATTGTACAATATAAGATTATCTAGTGCAGTTGATGTGTTTTGCACTTCTGTTACAGGGGATATGTACAATATAAGATTATCTAGTGCAGTTGATGTGTTTTGCACTTCTGTTACAGGGATATCTCCAATATAAGATTATCTAGTGCAGTTGATGTGTTTTGCACTTCTGTTACAGGGAATTGTACAATATAAGATTATCTAGTGCAGTTGATGTGTTTTGCACTTCTGTTACAGGTAATTGTGCAATATAAGATTATCTAGTGCAGTTGAAGTGTTTTGCACTTCTGTTACAGGGAATTTTACAATATAAGATTATCTAGTGCAGTTGATGTGTTTTGCACTTCTGTTACAGGGGATATGTACAATATAAGATTATCTAGTGCAGTTGATGTGTTTTGCACTTCTGTTACAGGGAATTGTACAATATAAGATTATCTAGTGCAGTTGATGTGTTTTGCACTTCTGTTACAGGGGATATGTACAATATAAGATTATCTAGTGCAGTTGATGTGTTTTGCACTTCTGTTACAGGGATATCTCCAATATAAGATTATCTAGTGCAGTTGATGTGTTTTGCACTTCTGTTACAGGGAATTGTACAATATAAGATTATCTAGTGCAGTTGATGTGTTTTGCACTTCTGTTACAGGTAATTGTGCAATATAAGATTATCTAGTGCAGTTGATGTGTTTAGCACTTCTGTTACAGGGAATTGTGCAATATAAGATTATCTAGTGCAGTTGATGTGTTTAGCACTTCTGTTACAGGGAATTGTGCAATATAAGATTATCTAGTGCAGTTGATGTGTTTTGCACTTCTGTTACAGGGAATTGTGCAATATAAGATTATCTAGTGCAGTTGATGTGTTTTGCACTTCTGTTACAGGGAATTGTGCAATATAAGATTATCTAGTGCATTTGATGTGTTTTGCACTTCTGTTACAGGGAATTGTGCAATATAAGATTATCTAGTGCATTTGATGCGATTTGCACTTCTGTTACAGGGAATTGTGCAATATAAGATTATCTAGTGCAGTTGAAGTGTTTTGCACTTCTGTTACAGGGAATTGTACAATATAAGATTATCTAGTGCAGTTGATGTGTTTTGCACTTCTGATACAGGGAATTGTACAACATAAGATTATCTAGTGCAGTTGATGTGTTTTGCTCTTCTGATACAGGGAGTTGTACAATACAAGATTATCTAGTGCAGTTGATGTGTTTTGCAGTTCTGTTACAGGGAATTGTACAATATAAGATTATCTAGTGCAGTTGATGTGTTTTGCAGTTCTGTTACAGGGAATTGTACAATATAAGATTATCTAGTGCAGTTGATGTGTTTTGCAGTTCTGTTACAGGGAATTGTACAATATAAGATTATCTAGTGCAGTTGATGTGTTTTGCAGTTCTGTTACAGGGAATTGTACAATATAAGATTATCTAGTGCAGTTGATGTGTTTTGCACTTCTGTTACAGGGATATCTCCAATATAAGATTATCTAGTGCAGTTGATGTGTTTTGCACTTCTGTTACAGGGAATTGTACAATATAAGATTATCTAGTGCAGTTGATGTGTTTTGCACTTCTGTTACAGGTAATTGTGCAATATAAGATTATCTAGTGCAGTTGAAGTGTTTTGCACTTCTGATACAGGGAATTGTACAACATAAGATTATCTAGTGCAGTTGATGTGTTTTGCTCTTCTGATACAGGGAATTGTACAATATAAGATTATCCAGTGCAGATGATGTGTTTTGCAGTTCTGTTACAGGGAATTGTACAATATAAGATTATCTAGTGCAGTTGATGTGTTTTGCAGTTCTGTTACAGGGAATTGTACAATATAAGATTATCTAGTGCAGTTGATGTGTTTTGCACTTCTGTTACAGGGAATTGTGCAATATAAGATTATCTAGTGCAGTTGATGTGTTTTGCACTTCTGTTACAGGGATATCTCCAATATAAGATTATCTAGTGCAGTTGATGTGTTTTGCACTTCTGTTACAGGGAATTGTACAATATAAGATTATCTACTGCAGTTGATGTGTTTTGCTCTTCTGTTACAGGGAATTGTGCAATATAAGATTATCTAGTGCAGTTGATGTGTTTTGCACTTCTGTTACAGGGAATTGTGCAATATAAGATTATCTAGTGCAGTTGATGTGTTTTGCACTTCTGTTACAGGGAATTGTGCAATATAAGATTATCTAGTGCAGTTGATGTGTTTTGCACTTCTGTTACAGGGAATTGTGCAATATAAGATTATCTAGTGCAGTTGATGTGTTTTGCACTTCTGTTACAGGGAATTGTGCAATATAAGATTATCTAGTGCAGTTGATGTGTTTTGCACTTCTGTTACAGGGAATTGTGCAATATAAGATTATCTAGTGCAGTTGATGTGTTTTGCACTTCTGTTACAGGGGATTGTGCAATATAAGATTATCTAGTGCAGTTGATGTGTTTTGCACTTCTGTTACAGGGAATTGTGCAATATAAGATTATCTAGTGCAGTTGATGTGTTTTGCACTTCTGTTGCAGGGAATTGTGCAATATAAGATTATCTAGTGCAGTTGATGTGTTTTGCACTTCTGTTACAGGGAATTGTGCAATATAAGATTATCTAGTGCAGTTGATGTGTTTTGCACTTCTGTTACAGGGAATTGTGCAATATAAGATTATCTAGTGCAGTTGATGTGTTTTGCACTTCTGTTGCAGGGAATTGTGCAATATAAGATTATCTAGTGCAGTTGATGTGTTTTGCACTTCTGTTACAGGGAATTGTCCAATATAAGATTATCTAGTGCAGTTGATGTGTTTTGCACTTCTGTTACAGGGAATTGTGCAATATAAGATTATCTAGTGCAGTTGATGTGTTTTGCACTTCTGTTACAGGGAATTGTGCAATATAAGATTATCTAGTGCAGTTGATGTGTTTTGCACTTCTGTTACAGGGAATTGTGCAATATAAGATTATCTAGTGCAGTTGATGTGTTTTGCACTTCTTTTGCAGGGAATTGTGCAATATAAGATTATCTAGTGCAGTTGATGTGTTTTGCACTTCTGTTACAGGGAATTGTGCAATATAAGATTATCTAGTGCAGTTGATGTGTTTTGCACTTCTGTTACAGGGAATTGTGCAATATAAGATTATCTACTGCAGTTGATGTGTTTTGCACTTCTGTTACAGGGAATTGTGCAATATAAGATTACCTAGTGCAGTTGATGTGTTTTGCACTTCTGTTGCAGGGAATTGTGCAATATAAGATTATCTAGTGCAGTTGATGTGTTTTGCACTTCTGTTACAGGGAATTGTGCAATATAAGATTATCTAGTGCAGTTGATGTGTTTTGCACTTCTGTTACAGGGAATTGTGCAATATAAGATTATCTAGTGCAGTTGATGTGTTTTGCACTTCTGTTACAGGGAATTGTGCAATATAAGATTATCTAGTGCAGTTGATGTGTTTTGCACTTCTGTTACAGGGGATTGTGCAATATAAGATTATCTAGTGCAGTTGATGTGTTTTGCACTTCTGTTACAGGGAATTGTGCAATATAAGATTATCTAGTGCAGTTGATGTGTTTTGCACTTCTGTTGCAGGGAATTGTGCAATATAAGATTATCTAGTGCAGTTGATGTGTTTTGCACTTCTGTTACAGGGAATTGTGCAATATAAGATTATCTAGTGCAGTTGATGTGTTTTGCACTTCTGTTACAGGGAATTGTGCAATATAAGATTATCTAGTGCAGTTGATGTGTTTTGCACTTCTGTTACAGAGAATTGTGCAATATAAGATTATCTAGTGCAGTTGATGTGTTTTGCACTTCTGTTACAGGGAATTGTGCAATATAAGATTATCTAGTGCATTTGATGTGTTTTGCACTTCTGTTACAGGGAATTGTGCAATATAAGTTTATCTAGTGCATTTGATGTGTTTTGCACTTCTGTTACAGGGAATTGTGCAATATAAGATTATCTAGTGCATTTGATGTGTTTTGCACTTCTGTTACAGGGAATTGTGCAATATAAGATTATCTAGTGCAGTTGATGTGTTTTGCACTTCTGTTACAGGGAATTGTGCAATATAAGATTATCTAGTGCAGTTGAAGTGTTTTGCACTTCTGTTACAGGGAATTGTGCAATATAAGATTATCTAGTGCAGTTGAAGTGTTTTGCACTTCTGTTACAGGGAATTTTACAATATAAGATTATCTAGTGCAGTTGATGTGTTTTGCACTTCTGTTACAGGTAATTGTACAATATAAGATTATCTAGTGCAGTTGATGTGTTTTGCACTTCTGTTACAGGGAATTGTACAATATAAGATTATCTAGTGCAGTTGATGTGTTTTGCACTTCTGTTACAGGGGATATGTACAATATAAGATTATCTAGTGCAGTTGATGTGTTTTGCACTTCTGTTACAGGGATATCTCCAATATAAGATTATCTAGTGCAGTTGATGTGTTTTGCAATTCTGTTACAGGGAATTGTACAATATAAGATTATCTAGTGCAGTTGATGTGTTTTGCACTTCTGTTACAGGTAATTGTGCAATATAAGATTATCTAGTGCAGTTGAAGTGTTTTGCACTTCTGTTACAGGGAATTTTACAATATAAGATTATCTAGTGCAGTTGATGTGTTTTGCACTTCTGTTACAGGGGATATGTACAATATAAGATTATCTAGTGCAGTTGATGTGTTTTGCACTTCTGTTACAGGGAATTGTACAATATAAGATTATCTAGTGCAGTTGATGTGTTTTGCACTTCTGTTACAGGGGATATGTACAATATAAGATTATCTAGTGCAGTTGATGTGTTTTGCACTTCTGTTACAGGGATATCTCCAATATAAGATTATCTAGTGCAGTTGATGTGTTTTGCACTTCTGTTACAGGGAATTGTACAATATAAGATTATCTAGTGCAGTTGATGTGTTTTGCACTTCTGTTACAGGTAATTGTGCAATATAAGATTATCTAGTGCAGTTGATGTGTTTAGCACTTCTGTTACAGGGAATTGTGCAATATAAGATTATCTAGTGCAGTTGATGTGTTTAGCACTTCTGTTACAGGGAATTGTGCAATATAAGATTATCTAGTGCAGTTGATGTGTTTTGCACTTCTGTTACAGGGAATTGTGCAATATAAGATTATCTAGTGCAGTTGATGTGTTTTGCACTTCTGTTACAGGGAATTGTGCAATATAAGATTATCTAGTGCATTTGATGTGTTTTGCACTTCTGTTACAGGGAATTGTGCAATATAAGATTATCTAGTGCATTTGATGCGTTTTGCACTTCTGTTACAGGGAATTGTGCAATATAAGATTATCTAGTGCAGTTGAAGTGTTTTGCACTTCTGTTACAGGGAATTGTACAATATAAGATTATCTAGTGCAGTTGATGTGTTTTGCACTTCTGATACAGGGAATTGTACAACATAAGATTATCTAGTGCAGTTGATGTGTTTTGCTCTTCTGATACAGGGAGTTGTACAATACAAGATTATCTAGTGCAGTTGATGTGTTTTGCAGTTCTGTTACAGGGAATTGTACAATATAAGATTATCTAGTGCAGTTGATGTGTTTTGCAGTTCTGTTACAGGGAATTGTACAATATAAGATTATCTAGTGCAGTTGATGTGTTTTGCAGTTCTGTTACAGGGAATTGTACAATATAAGATTATCTAGTGCAGTTGATGTGTTTTGCAGTTCTGTTACAGGGAATTGTACAATATAAGATTATCTAGTGCAGTTGATGTGTTTTGCACTTCTGTTACAGGGATATCTCCAATATAAGATTATCTAGTGCAGTTGATGTGTTTTGCACTTCTGTTACAGGGAATTGTACAATATAAGATTATCTAGTGCAGTTGATGTGTTTTGCACTTCTGTTACAGGTAATTGTGCAATATAAGATTATCTAGTGCAGTTGAAGTGTTTTGCACTTCTGATACAGGGAATTGTACAACATAAGATTATCTAGTGCAGTTGATGTGTTTTGCTCTTCTGATACAGGGAATTGTACAATATAAGATTATCCAGTGCAGTTGATGTGTTTTGCAGTTCTGTTACAGGGAATTGTACAATATAAGATTATCTAGTGCAGTTGATGTGTTTTGCAGTTCTGTTACAGGGAATTGTACAATATAAGATTATCTAGTGCAGTTGATGTGTTTTGCAGTTCTGTTACAGGGAATTGTACAATATAAGATTATCTAGTGCAGTTGATGTGTTTTGCACTTCTGTTACAGGGGATATGTACAATATAAGATTATCTAGTGCAGTTGATGTGTTTTGCACTTCTGTTACAGGGATATCTCCAATATAAGATTATCTAGTGCAGTTGATGTGTTTTGCACTTCTGTTACAGGGAATTGTACAATATAAGATTATCTAGTGCAGTTGATGTGTTTTGCACTTCTGTTACAGGTAATTGTGCAATATAAGATTATCTAGTGCAGTTGATGTGTTTAGCACTTCTGTTACAGGGAATTGTGCAATATAAGATTATCTAGTGCAGTTGATGTGTTTAGCACTTCTGTTACAGGGAATTGTGCAATATAAGATTATCTAGTGCAGTTGATGTGTTTAGCACTTCTGTTACAGGGAATTGTGCAATATAAGATTATCTAGTGCAGTTGATGTGTTTTGCACTTCTGTTACAGGGGATTGTGCAATATAAGATTATCTAGTGCAGTTGATGTGTTTTGCACTTCTGTTACAGGGAATTGTGCAATATAAGATTATCTAGTGCAGTTGATGTGTTTTGCACTTCTGTTACAGGGAATTGTGCAATATAAGATTATCTAGTGCATTTGATGTGTTTTGCACTTCTGTTACAGGGAATTGTGCAATATAAGATTATCTAGTGCATTTGATGTGTTTTGCACTTCTGTTACAGGGAATTGTGCAATATAAGATTATCTAGTGCAGTTGAAGTGTTTTGCACTTCTGTTACAGGGAATTGTACAATATAAGATTATCTAGTGCAGTTGATGTGTTTTGCACTTCTGATACAGGGAATTGTACAACATAAGATTATCTAGTGCAGTTGATGTGTTTTGCTCTTCTGATACAGGGAATTGTACAATATAAGATTATCTAGTGCAGTTGATGTGTTTTGCAGTTCTGTTACAGTGAATTGTACAATATAAGATTATCTAGTGCAGTTGATGTGTTTTGCAGTTCTGTTACAGGGAATTGTACAATATAAGATTATCTAGTGCAGTTGATGTGTTTTGCAGTTCTGTTACAGGGAATTGTACAATATAACATTATCTAGTGCAGTTGATGTGTTTTGCAGTTCTGTTACAGGGAATTGTACAATATAAGATTATCTAGTGCAGTTGATGTGTTTTGCAGTTCTGTTACAGGGAATTGTACAATATAAGATTATCTAGTGCAGTTGATGTGTTTTGCACTTCTGTTACAGGGAATTGTGCAATATAAGATTATCTAGTGCAGTTGATGTGTTTTGCACTTCTGTTACAGGGAATTGTGCAATATAAGATTATCTAGTGCAGTTGATGTGTTTTGCACTTCTGTTACAGGGAATTGTACAACATAAGATTATCTAGTGCAGTTGATGTGTTTTGCACTTCTGTTACAGGGATATCTCCAATATAAAATAATCTAGTGCAGTTGATGTGTTTTGCACTTCTGTTACAGGTAATTGTGCAATATAAGATTATCTAGTGCAGTTGATGGTTTTAGCACTTCTCTTACTGGGAATTGTGCAATATAAGATTATCTAGTGCAGTTGATGTGTTTAGCACTTCTGTTACAGGGAATTGTGCAATATAAGATTATCTAGTGCAGTTGATGTGTTTAGCACTTCTGTTACAGGGAATTGTGCAATATAAGATTATCTAGTGCAGTTGATGTGTTTTGCACTTCTGTTACAGGGGATTGTGCAATATAAAATTATCTAGTGCAGTTGATGTGTTTTGCACTTCTGTTACAGGGAATTGTGCAATATAAGATTATCTAGTGCAGTTGATGTGTTTTGCACTTCTGTTACAGGGAATTGTGCAATATAAGATTATCTAGTGCAGTTGATGTGTTTTGCACTTCTGTTACAGGGAATTGTGCAATATAAGATTATCTAGTGCAGTTGATGTGTTTTGCACTTCTGTTACAGGGAATTGTGCAATATAAGATTATCTAGTGCATTTGATGTGTTTTGCACTTCTGTTACAGGGAATTGTGCAATATAAGATTATCTAGTGCATTTGATGTGTTTTGCACTTCTGTTACAGGGAATTGTGCAATATAAGATTATCTAGTGCATTTGATGTGTTTTGCACTTCTGTTACAGGGAATTGTGCAATATAAGATTATCTAGTGCAGTTGATGTGTTTTGCACTTCTGTTACAGGGAATTGTGCAATATAAGATTATCTAGTGCAGTTGAAGTGTTTTGCACTTCTGTTACAGGGAATTGTACAATATAAGATTATCTAGTGCAGTTGATGTGTTTTGCACTTCTGTTACAGGTAATTGTACAATATAAGATTATCTAGTGCAGTTGATGTGTTTAGCACTTCTGTTACAGGGGATATGTACAATATAAGATTATCTAGTGCAGTTGATGTGTTTTGCACTTCTGTTACAGGGAATTGTGCAATATAAGATTATCTAGTGCAGTTGATGTGTTTTGCACTTCTGTTACAGGGGATATGTACAATATAAGATTATCTAGTGCAGTTGATGTGTTTTGCACTTCTGTTACAGGGATATCTCCAATATAAGATTATCTAGTGCAGTTGATGTGTTTTGCACTTCTGTTACAGGGAATTGTACAATATAAGATTATCTACTGCAGTTGATGTGTTTTGCTCTTCTGTTACAGGGAATTGTGCAATATAAGATTATCTAGTGCAGTTGATGTGTTTAGCACTTCTGTTACAGGGAATTGTGCAATATAAGATTATCTAGTGCAGTTGATGTGTTTAGCACATCTGTTACAGGGAATTGTGCAATATAAGATTATCTAGTGCAGTTGATGTGTTTAGCACTTCTGTAACAGGGAATTGTGCAATATAAGATTATCTAGTGCAGTTGATGGTTTTAGCACTTCTCTTACTGGGAATTGTGCAATATAAGATTATCTAGTGCAGTTGATGTGTTTAGCACTTCTGTTACAGGGAATTGTGCAATATAAGATTATCTAGTGCAGTTGATGTGTTTAGCACTTCTGTTACAGGGAATTGTGCAATATAAGATTATCTAGTGCAGTTGATGTGTTTTCCACTTCTGTTACAGGGGATTGTGCAATATAAAATTATCTAGTGCAGTTGATGTGTTTTGCACTTCTGTTACAGGGAATTGTGCAATATAAGATTATCTAGTGCAGTTGATGTGTTTTGCACTTCTGTTACAGGGAATTGTGCAATATAAGATTATCTAGTGCAGTTGATGTGTTTTGCACTTCTGTTACAGGGAATTGTGCAATATAAGATTATCTAGTGCAGTTGATGTGTTTTGCACTTCTGTTACAGGGAATTGTGCAATATAAGATTATCTAGTGCAGTTGATGTGTTTTGCACTTCTGTTACAGGGAATTGTGCAATATAAGATTATCTAGTGCAGTTGATGTGTTTTGCACTTCTGTTACAGGGAATTGTGCAATATAAGATTATCTAGTGCAGTTGAAGTGTTTTGCACTTCTGTTACAGGTAATTGTACAATATAAGATTATCTAGTGCAGTTGATGTGTTTTGCACATCTGTTACAGGTAATTGTACAATATAAGATTATCTAGTGCAGTTGATGTGTTTAGCACTTCTGTTACAGGGGATATGTACAATATAAGATTATCTAGTGCAGTTGATGTGTTTTGCACTTCTGTTACAGGGAATTGTACATTATAAGATTATCTAGTGCAGTTGATGTGTTTAGCACTTCTGTTACAGGGGATATGTACAATATAAGATTATCTAGTGCAGTTGATGTGTTTTGCACTTCTGTTACAGGGATATCTCCAATATAAGATTATCTAGTGCAGTTGATGTGTTTTGCACTTCTGTTACAGGGAATTGTACAATATAAGATTATCTACTGCAGTTGATGTGTTTTGCTCTTCTGTTACAGGGAATTGTGCAATATAAGATTATCTAGTGCAGTTGATGTGTTTAGCACTTCTGTTACAGGGAATTGTGCAATATAAGATTATCTAGTGCAGTTGATGTGTTTAGCACTTCTGTTACAGGGAATTGTGCAATATAAGATTATCTAGTGCAGTTGATGTGATTAGCACTTCTGTAACAGGGAATTGTGCAATATAAGATTATCTAGTGCAGTTGATGTGTTTTGCACTTCTGTTACAGGGGATTGTGCAATATAAGATTATCTAGTGCAGTTGATGTGTTTTGCACTTCTGTTACAGGGAATTGTGCAATATAAGATTATCTAGTGCAGTTGATGTTTTTTTGCACTTCTGTTGCAGGGAATTGTGCAATATAAGATTATCTAGTGCAGTTGATGTGTTTTGCACTTCTGTTACAGGGAATTGTACAACATAAGATTATCTAGTGCAGTTGATGTGTTTTGCACTTCTGTTACAGGGAATTGTGCAATATAAGATTATCTAGTGCAGTTGATGTGTTTTGCACTTCTGTTACAGGGAATTGTGCAATATAAGATTATCTAGTGCAGTTGATGTGTTTTGCACTTCTGTTACAGGGAATTGTGCAATATAAGATTATCTAGTGCATTTGATGTGTTTTGCACTTCTGTTACAGGGAATTGTGCAATATAAGATTATCTAGTGCATTTGATGTGTTTTGCACTTCTGTTACAGGGAATTGTGCAATATAAGATTATCTAGTGCATTTGATGTGTTTTGCACTTCTGTTACAGGGAATTGTGCAATATAAGATTATCTAGCGCAGTTGATGTGTTTTGCACTTCTGTTACAGGGAATTGTGCAATATAAGATTATCTAGTGCAGTTGAAGTGTTTTGCACTTCTGTTACAGGGAATTGTACAATATAAGATTATCTAGTGCAGTTGATGTGTTTTGCACTTCTGTTACAGGTAATTGTACAATATAAGATTATCTAGTGCAGTTAATGTGTTTAGCACTTCTGTTACAGGGGATATGTACAATATAAGATTATCTAGTGCAGTTGATGTGTTTTACACTTCTGTTACAGGGAATTGTACAATATAAGATTATCTAGTGCAGTTGATGTGTTTTGCACTTCTGTTACAGGGGATATGTACAATATAAGATTATCTAGTGCAGTTGATGTGTTTTGCACTTCTGTTACAGGGATATCTCCAATATAAGATTATCTAGTGCAGTTGATGTGTTTTGCACTTCTGTTACAGGGAATTGTACAATATAAGATTATCTAGTGCAGTTGATGTGTTTTGCACTTCTGTTACAGGTAATTGTGCAATATAAGATTATCTAGTGCAGTTGATGTGTTTAGCATTTCTGTTACAGGGAATTGTGCAATATAAGATTATCTAGTGCAGTTGATGGTTTTAGCACTTCTCTTACTGGGAATTGTGCAATATAAGATTATCTAGTGCAGTTGATGTGTTTAGCACTTCTGTAACAGGGAATTGTGCAATATAAGATTATCTAGTGCAGTTGATGGTTTTAGCACTTCTCTTACTGGGAATTGTGCAATATAAGATTATCTAGTGCAGTTGATGTGTTTAGCACTTCTGTTACAGGGAATTGTGCAATATAAGATTATCTAGTGCAGTTGATGTGTTTAGCACTTCTGTTACAGGGAATTGTGCAATATAAGATTATCTAGTGCAGTTGATGTGTTTTCCACTTCTGTTACAGGGGATTGTGCAATATAAAATTATCTAGTGCAGTTGATGTGTTTTGCACTTCTGTTACAGGGAATTGTGCAATATAAGATTATCTAGTGCAGTTGATGTGTTTTGCACTTCTGTTACAGGGAATTGTGCAATATAAGATTATCTAGTGCAGTTGATGTGTTTTGCACTTCTGTTACAGGGAATTGTGCAATATAAGATTATCTAGTGCAGTTGATGTGTTTTGCACTTCTGTTACAGGGAATTGTGCAATATAAGATTATCTAGTGCAGTTGATGTGTTTTGCACTTCTGTTACAGGGAATTGTGCAATATAAGATTATCTAGTGCAGTTGATGTGTTTTGCACTTCTGTTACAGGGAATTGTGCAATATAAGATTATCTAGTGCAGTTGAAGTGTTTTGCACTTCTGTTACAGGTAATTGTACAATATAAGATTATCTAGTGCAGTTGATGTGTTTTGCACATCTGTTACAGGTAATTGTACAATATAAGATTATCTAGTGCAGTTGATGTGTTTAGCACTTCTGTTACAGGGGATATGTACAATATAAGATTATCTAGTGCAGTTGATGTGTTTTGCACTTCTGTTACAGGGAATTGTACATTATAAGATTATCTAGTGCAGTTGATGTGTTTAGCACTTCTGTTACAGGGGATATGTACAATATAAGATTATCTAGTGCAGTTGATGTGTTTTGCACTTCTGTTACAGGGATATCTCCAATATAAGATTATCTAGTGCAGTTGATGTGTTTTGCACTTCTGTTACAGGGAATTGTACAATATAAGATTATCTACTGCAGTTGATGTGTTTTGCTCTTCTGTTACAGGGAATTGTGCAATATAAGATTATCTAGTGCAGTTGATGTGTTTAGCACTTCTGTTACAGGGAATTGTGCAATATAAGATTATCTAGTGCAGTTGATGTGTTTAGCACTTCTGTTACAGGGAATTGTGCAATATAAGATTATCTAGTGCAGTTGATGTGATTAGCACTTCTGTAACAGGGAATTGTGCAATATAAGATTATCTAGTGCAGTTGATGTGTTTTGCACTTCTGTTACAGGGGATTGTGCAATATAAGATTATCTAGTGCAGTTGATGTGTTTTGCACTTCTGTTACAGGGAATTGTGCAATATAAGATTATCTAGTGCAGTTGATGTTTTTTTGCACTTCTGTTGCAGGGAATTGTGCAATATAAGATTATCTAGTGCAGTTGATGTGTTTTGCACTTCTGTTACAGGGAATTGTACAACATAAGATTATCTAGTGCAGTTGATGTGTTTTGCACTTCTGTTACAGGGAATTGTGCAATATAAGATTATCTAGTGCAGTTGATGTGTTTTGCACTTCTGTTACAGGGAATTGTGCAATATAAGATTATCTAGTGCAGTTGATGTGTTTTGCACTTCTGTTACAGGGAATTGTGCAATATAAGATTATCTAGTGCATTTGATGTGTTTTGCACTTCTGTTACAGGGAATTGTGCAATATAAGATTATCTAGTGCATTTGATGTGTTTTGCACTTCTGTTACAGGGAATTGTGCAATATAAGATTATCTAGTGCATTTGATGTGTTTTGCACTTCTGTTACAGGGAATTGTGCAATATAAGATTATCTAGCGCAGTTGATGTGTTTTGCACTTCTGTTACAGGGAATTGTGCAATATAAGATTATCTAGTGCAGTTGAAGTGTTTTGCACTTCTGTTACAGGGAATTGTACAATATAAGATTATCTAGTGCAGTTGATGTGTTTTGCACTTCTGTTACAGGTAATTGTACAATATAAGATTATCTAGTGCAGTTAATGTGTTTAGCACTTCTGTTACAGGGGATATGTACAATATAAGATTATCTAGTGCAGTTGATGTGTTTTACACTTCTGTTACAGGGAATTGTACAATATAAGATTATCTAGTGCAGTTGATGTGTTTTGCACTTCTGTTACAGGGGATATGTACAATATAAGATTATCTAGTGCAGTTGATGTGTTTTGCACTTCTGTTACAGGGATATCTCCAATATAAGATTATCTAGTGCAGTTGATGTGTTTTGCACTTCTGTTACAGGGAATTGTACAATATAAGATTATCTAGTGCAGTTGATGTGTTTTGCACTTCTGTTACAGGTAATTGTGCAATATAAGATTATCTAGTGCAGTTGATGTGTTTAGCATTTCTGTTACAGGGAATTGTGCAATATAAGATTATCTAGTGCATTTGATGTGTTTTGCACTTCTGTTACAGGGAATTGTGCAATATAAGATTATCTAGTGCATTTGATGCGTTTTGCACTTCTGTTACAGGGAATTGTGCAATATAAGATTATCTAGTGCAGTTGAAGTGTTTTGCACTTCTGTTATAGGGAATTGTACAATATAAGATTATCTAGTGCAGTTGATGTGTTTTGCACTTCTGATACAGGGAATTGTACAACATAAGATTATCTAGTGCAGTTGATGTGTTTTGCTCTTCTGATACAGGGAATTGTACAATATAAGATTATCTAGTGCAGTTGATGTGTTTTGCAGTTCTGTTACAGGGAATTGTACAATATAAGATTATCTAGTGCAGTTGATGTGTTTTGCAGTTCTGTTACAGGGAATTGTACAATATAAGATTATCTAGTGCAGTTGATGTGTTTTGCAGTTCTGTTACAGGGAATTGTACAATATAAGATTATCTAGTGCAGTTGATGTGTTTTGCAGTTCTGTTACAGGGAATTGTACAATATAAGATTATCTAGTGCAGTTGATGTGTTTTGCACTTCTGTTACAGGTAATTGTGCAATATAAGATTATCTAGTGCAGTTGAAGTGTTTTGCACTTCTGTTACAGGTAATTGTGCAATATAAGATTATCTAGTGCAGTTGATGTGTTTTGCTCTTCTGATACAAGGAATTGTACAATATAAGATTATCTAGTGCAGTTGATGTGTTTTGCAGTTCTGTTACAGGGAATTGTACAATATAAGATTATCTAGTGCAGTTGATGTGTTTTGCAGTTCTGTTACAGGGAATTGTACAATATAAGATTATCTAGTGCAGTTGATGTGTTTTGCAGTTCTGTTACAGGGAATTGTACAATATAAGATTATCTAGTGCAGTTGATGTGTTTTGCACTTCTGTTACAGGGGATATGTACAATATAAGATTATCTAGTGCAGTTGATGTGTTTAGCACTTCAGTTACAGGGAATTGTGCAATATAAGATTATCTAGTGCAGTTGATGTGTTTTGCACTTCTGTTACAGGGGATTGTGCAATATAAGATTATCTAGTGCAGTTGATGTGTTTTGCACTTCTGTTACAGGAAATTGTGCAATATAAGATTATCTAGTACAGTTGATGTGTTTTGCACTTCTGTTACAGGGAATTGTGCAATATAAGATTATCTAGTGCATTTGATGTGTTTTGCACTTCTGTTACAGGGAATTGTGCAATATAAGATTATCTAGTGCATTTGATGTGTTTTGCACTTCTGTTACAGGGAATTGTGCAATATAAGATTATCTAGTGCAGTTGAAGTGTTTTGCACTTCTGTTACAGGGAATTGTACAATATAAGATTATCTAGTGCAGTTGATGTGTTTTGCACTTCTGTTACAGGGAATTGTGCAATATAAGATTATCTAGTGCAGTTGATGTGTTTTGCACTTCTGTTACAGGGAATTGTGCAATATAAGATTATCTAGTGCAGTTGATGTGTTTTGCACTTCTGTTACAGGGAATTGTACAATATAAGATTATCTAGTGCAGTTGATGTGTTTTGCACTTCTGTTACAGGGAATTGTACAATATAAGATTATCTAGTGCAGTTGATGTGTTTTGCACTTCTGTTACAGGGAATTGTACAATATAAGATTATCTAGTGCAGTTGATGTGTTTTGCACTTCTGTTACAGGGAATTGTACAATATAAGATTATCTAGTGCAGTTGATGTGTTTTGCACTTCTGTTACAGGGAATTGTACAATATAAGATTATCTAGTGCAGTTGATGTGTTTTGCACTTCTGATACAGGGAATTGTACAACATAAGATTATCTAGTGCAGTTGATGTGTTTTGCACTTCTGATACAGGGAATTGTACAACATAAGATTATCTAGTGCAGTTGATGTGTTTTGCACTTCTGTTACAGGGAATTGTGCAATATAAGATTATCTAGTGCAGTTGATGTGTTTTGCACTTCTGTTACAGGGAATTGTACAATATAAGATTATCTAGTGCAGTTGATGTGTTTTGCACTTCTGTTACAGGGAATTGTGCAATATAAGATTATCTAGTGCAGTTGATGTGTTTTGCACTTCTGTTACAGGGAATTGTGCAATATAAGATTATCTAGTGCAGTTGATGTATTTTGCACTTCTGTTACAGGGAATTGTGCAATATAAGATTATCTAGTGCAGTTGATGTGTTTTGCACTTCTGTTACAGGGAATTGTGCAATATATGATTATCTAGTGCAGTTGATGTGTTTTGCACTTCTGTTACAGGGAATTGTGCAATCTAAGATTATCTAGTGCAGTTGATGTGTTTTGCACTTCTGTTACAGGGAATTGTGCAATATAAGATTATCTAGTGCAGTTGATGTGTTTTGCACTTCTGTTACAGGGAATTGTGCAATATAAGATTATCTAGTGCAGTTGATGTGTTTTGCACTTCTGTTACAGGGAATTGTGCAATATAAGATTATCTAGTGCAGTTGATGTGCTTTGCACTTCTGTTACAGGGAATTGTGCAATATAAGATTATCTAGTGCAGTTGATGTGTTTTGCACTTCTGTTACAGGGAATTGTGCAATATAAGATTATCTAGTGCAGTTGATGTGTTTTGCACTTCTGTTACAGGGAATTGTACAATATAAGATTATCTAGTGCAGTTGATGTGTTTTGCACTTCTGTTACAGGGAATTGTACAATACAAGATTATCTATTACAAGTGATTCGTTTAGTATTACTGTTATAGGGGATATATACTTTTGATTAGTGTTTTGTATTAATTATCTTTATCTCCAATAGAGCAGTGCTATATAAATATATTTTGCACAAACAGCATTTGCTACTTTACAGGCATTGTGCAATATAAAGGGTTCTCGTTATATTTCATCCTAATTGTGATTTAGCTGATTGACTGTGGGAACCAGATACTGACATCCCATACACCATAATCTTATAGATCACTACAAATACTTTAAGTGTGTGTACAATATTCTCATTACTTTTTTTTCACGCTACTAACTCATACATGATCCCATGTTATTTGAATCTATTGCATTTTTCATATACTGTATACTATCTGTTTGCGATATTTATCATAAAATATTTCATATTTTCGCCATTTTTGTTTTTTTCTTTTGTGTTCTTCTTTTTTGCATTTATTTTAGATAGTAGGTCAATTAAAAGTTAAGTTTTAATAAATATCATATTACACTAGTCAAATAAGCGTGCCCCTAAAAGCAATTTTTTTCTTTTTTTGCTCTAGCAAAAATATTTTTGAGATACATTATCTCATTGATTCCTGGGAGCACCACCAACATTGTGCTACGAATACGGATTTATACCAAGAATTATTTACTGTTGGTCTTATTACATTTATTTTATCTTTACTCCTGTGCGGGATTTATTTTCCCACTTCCCCTTTCCGAAATGATTATAAGTTCTGAATAGTCTCTTAAAATGATCAGCCTTTACTGGTGAACTGACGATAGTAAACAAATGTTCAATTAGTTGATATTATGTGGAGTATATATTCCCTTTTGACCAAGATGTGTTCCTAGATAGCAAACTGTGTTAAAGAGGTTCTATATGTTCCGTAGGTATCTATAGCTGAACGGTTTTAAATTTGATAGCACTCACAGGGTTGGTCTCCTTGCCGGGCAATTCAAATTTCTGTTCTCAGCGTATTAATAATCCTGACGTTAGCTGAAAGTCAGTTGTAGTTAACAGGCTACCAAGTTGACATCCTCTGCTATTATAGCACTATATCTTCAGCACATATAAACTAGGGGTGAGCGGGTTCGGATTTCTGAAATCCGAACCCCCCCGAGCCCCCCCGATCCAAGTCCGATCCGAGTCAGGCTCGACTTTTCCCGCCTGACTCGGATCTGAAATCGAGGCAAAACGTCATCATCCCGCCTTCCGAGTCTCGCAGGTTTTGGATCCTATATAAGGTACCCGCGTCGGCGCCATTTTCTCACTCGGCTGTGGACAGTGAAGAGGGAGGGTGGGAGTTAGGGCTGTGTAGTGTAGTGTAGTGTAGTGCTGCTGTTGTCCACTACTTCAAAGTCCATAGGGGCTGGCTGTGTTGTGCTGTGCTGCTGTTGTTAATAGGGGCTGTGTCCACTACTTCAAAGTCCATAGGGGCTGGCTGGACTGTGTAGTGCAGTCAGTTCTCCATAGGGGCTGTGTCCACTCCAAAGTCCTGTGCAGTGTCCCAGTCCTAAAGGGGTGCTGTAGTGTTGTCCAGGGGGTGCTCTGTCCATCAGGGGTGCTCCCCCCAAGTGCTAAAAAAATTATATATTTTCTGTGTTTGTGAATTGTGTGCGCAGTAGCCGCACGTGCATCAACAAAGTAGTGCCAAGCGTGCGCCTGTGTCATAAGTAAAGGGCCGGCTGGCTTGACCGTTAAGGGTGCTGTAACCCCCGAAAGTACACTCCAGTCCAAACCAAAAAAAAAATTATTTTCTGTGTTTGTGAATTGTGTGCGCAGTAGTCGCACGTGCATCAACAAAGTAGTGCCAAGCGTGCGCCTGTGTCATAAGTAAAGGGCCGGCTGGCTTGACCGTTAAGGGTGCTGTAACCCCCGAAAGTACACTCCAGTCCAAACCATAAAAAAAAAATATTTTCTGTGTTTGTGAATTGTGTGCGCAGTAGCCGCACGTGCATCAACAAAGTAGTGCCAAGCGTGCGCCTGTGTCATAAGTAAAGGGCCGGCTGGCTTGACCGTTAAAGGGTGCTGTAACCCCCAAAGTACACTCCAGTCCAAACCAAAAAAAAAATTATTTTCTGTGTTTGTGAATTGTGTGCGCAGTAGCCGCACGTGCATCAACAAAGTAGTGCCAAGCGTGCGCCTGTGTCATAAGTAAAGGGCCGGCTGGCTTGACCGTTAAAGGGTGCTGTAACCCCCAAAGTACACTCCAGTCCAAACCAAAAAAAAAAATATTTTCTGTGTTTGTGAATTGTGTGCGCAGTAGCCGCACGTGCATCAACAAAGCAGTGCCAAGCGTGCGCCTGTGTCATAAGTAAAGGGCCAGCTGGCTTGACCGTTAAAGGGTGCTGTAACCCCCAAAGTACACTCCAGTCCAAACCAAAAAAAAAATTATATTCTGTGTTTGTGAATTGTGTGCGCAGTAGCCGCACGTGCATCAACAAAGTAGTGCCAAGCGTGCGCCTGTGTCATAAGTAAAGGGCCGGCTGGCTTGACCGTTAAAGGGTGCTGTAACCCCCGAAAGTACACTCCAGTCCAAACCAAAAAAAAAATTATTTTCTGTGTTTGTGAATTGTGTGCGCAGTAGCCGCACGTGCATCAACAAAGTAGTGCCAAGCGTGCGCCTGTGTCATAAGTAAAGGGCCGGCTGTCTTGACCATTAAAGGGTGCTGTAACCCCCAAAGTACACTCCAAACCAAAAAAAAATAAATTTTCTGTGTTTGTGAATTGTGTGCGCAGTAGCCGCACGTGCATCAACAAAGGAGCAGCGCCAAGCGTGCGCCTGTGTCCCATAAGTAAAGAGCCGGCTGGCTCATTTCTTAAAGGCTGGTGTAACCCACAAAGTGCACTACTCTCCAGCAAAAATAAAAAAATATTTTCTGTGTTTAGCCGCACGTATATATCAAATCGATATAACATAAATGGAGGACCAAACTTTCTCCGATAAAAATAAAATAGAGAAAGATCAAGAACCACTTCCTCCTAGTGCTGAAGCTGCTGCCACTAGTCATGACATAGACGATAACATGCCATCAACGTCATCTGCCAAGGCCGATGCCCAATGTCATAGTAGAGGGCACATACAATCCCAAATGACAAAGTTCAGGAAAATGACCTTGAAAAAAACATTTAAATCATCTGAAGAGAAACGTAAACTTGCCAATATGCCATTTACGACACGGAGTGGCAAGGAACGGCTAAGGTCAATCCCTAGTATGTTCATGACTAGTGGTTCAGCTTCACATGACGATGGAAGCCCTCCTCCCACTAAAAAAATCAAAAGAGTTAAGCCGACAAAAGCACAGCGAAGAACTGTGCTTTCTAAGAAGATATCACAAATCCCCAAGGAGAGTCCAAGTGTGGTGGTGGTTGCGATGCCTGACCTTCCCAGCACTGGACGGGAAGAGGTGGCTCTTTCCACCATTTGCACGCCCCCTGCAAGTGCTGAAAGGAGCACCCACAGTCCACTTGCTGATATGCAAATTGAAGATGTCACTGTTGAAGTACAACAGGATGAGGATACTGGTGTAGCTGGCGCTGAGGAGGAAGTTGGCGAGGAGGATTCTGATGGTGATGTGGTTTGTTTAAATCAGGCTCCGTTGGAGACAGTTGTTGTCCGTGGGATGAAAAAGCCCATCACGGTCATGCCTGGGCAGAAGACCAAACATTCCACCTCTTTGGTCTGGCAATATTTCTATCCAAATCCGGACAACAACTGTCTTGCCATATGTACCATATGTAAAGGTGAAATAAGTAGGGGTAGGGACGTCAACCACCTAGGAACATCCTCCCTTATACGGCACCTGCAGCGCTTTCATAAAAAGTTCAGAAACTTTGGCTAAGACCGTAAGCAGTCCAGGGACACCTAAATCCCGTTGTCCTGTTGTATCCAAGCGCCTGCAAACCACACCGTCAACTCCCTCCTTGTCAATTTCTTCCTTAGTCAGGATCGGAAGTAGTCCTGCAGGCCATGTCACTGGCATGACTGACTCTCCTATCCGGGATTCCTCCGGAGGATCCTGCATTGCTACGCCTACTGCTGCCGCTGCTGCTGTTGCTGCTGCTGGGAGTCGTTCATCATCCCAGAGAGGAAGTAGGAACATCACTACTTTTACTAAACAATTGACCCTCCAACAGTCCTTAGCGAGGAGGATGAAGTACGACAGCAGTCATCCTGAAGCAAAACGTATAACTGAGGCCTTGACTGCTATGTTGGTGTTAGACGTGCGTCCGGTATACGCCATTAGTGCAGTGGGATTTAGACAATTGATGGAGGTAGTGTGTCCCCGGTTCCAAATCCCGTCTAGATTCCACTTCACGAGGCAGGCGATACCGAGACTGTACAGAAACGTCAGAAAAAGTGTCCTAAGTGTCCTGAAAAATGCCGTTGTACACAATGTCCACTTAACCACGGACATGTGGACAAGTGGAACAGGGCAGACTAAGGACTATATGACTGTGACAGCCCACTGGGTAGATGTATCACCTTACGCAGCAACAGCAGCAGCGTCACCAGTAGCAGCATCTCAGAAATGCCAGCTCGTTACAAGGCAGGCTACGCTGTGTATCACCGGTTTCAGTAAGAGGCACACCGCCGACAACCTCTTAGAGAAACTGAGGGAAATCATCGCCCAGTGGCTTACCCCACTTAGACTCTCCTGGGGATTTGTGATATCTGACAACGCCACCAATATTGTGCGGGCATTACATCTGGGCAAATTCCAGCACGTCCCATGTTTTGCTCACACAATAAACTTGGTGGTGCAGAATTTTCTGAAAAGCAACAGGGGCGTGCAGGAGACGCTTTGGGTGGCCCGAAAAATTTCTGGCCACTTTCACCATTCAGCGACTGCGTGCCGAAGACTGGAGCGCCAGCAAACACTCTTGAACCTGCCCCGCCATCACCTGAAGCAAGAGGTTGTGACGCGGTGGAACTCAACCCTCTATATGCTTCAGAGGATGGAGGAGCAGCAAAAGGCCATACAAGCCTATACATCCACCTATGACATAGGCAAAGGAGGGGGTATGCACCTGACTCAAGCGCAGTGGAGAATTACTTCCGTGTTGTGCAAGGTTCTCCAGCCCTTCGAACTTGCCACACATGAAGTCAGTTCAGACACTGCCAGCTTGAGTCAGGTCATTACCCTCATCAGGCTTTTGCAGAAGCAGCTGGAGAAAGTGAAGGAGGAGCTAAGATGGAGCGATTCCGCTCGGCATGTGGGACTTGTGGATGAAGCCCTTCATTCGCTTTGCCAGGATTCCAGGGTGGTCAATTTGTTGAAATCAGACAACTACATTTTGGCCACCGTGCTCGATCCTAGGTTTAAAGCCTATGTGGTATCTCTCTTTCCGGCCGACACAAGCCTGCAGAGGTGCAAAGACCTGCTGGTGAACACACTGTCAGCTGAAGCGGAACGTGACACGTCAACGGCTCCTTCTTCATTTTCTCCCGCAACTGGGGCTGCCAGGAAAAAACTTAGGTATCCTAAGCTACCCGCTGGCGGTGATGCAGGGCAGGCAGGACCAAGTTTGGACATCTGGTCCGGACTGAAGGACCTGGCAACAATTTCTGACATGTCTACTGTCACTGCATATGATACTGTCACCATTGACAGAATGGTGGAGGATTACATCGGTGACAGCATCCAAGTAGGCATGTCAGACAGTCCATACCTGTACTGGCAGGAAAAAGAGGCAATTTGGAGGCCCCTGTACAAACTGGCTCTGTTTTACCTGAGTTGCCCCCCTCCAGTGTGTACTCCGAAAGAGTGTTTAGTGCAGCCGGGAACCTTGTCAGCGAAAGGCGTAAGAGGTTGCTTCCACAGAATGTGGAGAAGATGATGTTCATCAAAATGAATTATCAGCTCTTCCAGGGAGACCAGCCTCCAGAAGGTACAGAGGGACCTGTGGTGGTGTATTCAAGTGGGGACGAGTTAATACTTTGTGAGGATGAGGATGTACACACTGAAGATGGTGAGGAATCGGTGGATGAGGAGGATGAGGATGACATCTTGCCTCCGTAGAGCCAGTTTGTGCAGGGACACATTAATTGCCAGCTTGTTTTGTGGGGGCCCAAATGAACCAATCATTTCAGCCACAGTTGTGTGGCAGACCCTGGCGCTGAAATGATTGGTTTGTTAAAGTGTGCATGTCCTGTTTATACAACATAAGGGTGGGTGGGAGGGCCCAAGGACAATTCCATCTTGCAACTCTTTTTTTTCTTTGCATTATGTACAGTTTGGGGCCTAGTTTTTCAAACTGCCATCCTGTCTGCCACTGCAGTTTCACGCCTAGATTGGTCACTTGTTTGTGCCGCCCACTCGTGTCGCTTAGCATAGTCATCCAGCTACCTCGGTGCAACCTTTTGGACATAAAAACACTATTGTGAGGTGTGAGGTGTTCAGAATAGACTGGAAATTAGTGGAAATGAAGGTTATTGAGGTTAATAATAGCATAGGAGCAGAAAAACCTACAAAATCTGTGATTTTAGCTGTTTTTATGCTTTTTTAAAAAAAAATACAGATCCAAAACACAAAACCCAGAACCCAAAACACGGAAGGGTGGTTTTGGCAAAACCTATCCAGATCCAAAACACGAAGAAAGATCCAGATCCAAAACCAAAACACAAAACACGAAAAGTGGCCGGTGCACACCCCTAATATAAACACAGTCTTAATTGAGTATTGCTTCTGGGATCATCGGCATCAGTAACCACTTACATGAAAGCAATCCTCCCATACATCAACTGCTGTGTGATTTTCTCACTTAGGCTATGAGTTTTACTTCCCTTACTAATTAATCCTCACAGTGGGAATCCAAGAAGTGCATGGTATTATCACGTAGTTTTATGTGTAGAGTCACTGACTGACTTCATAGATAAGGATTGTTTTAGATGCCTGCAGTCATTAAGGATTGTTACTCCAAACAGGGCCGGCCCTAGCCCAAATTTTTTGGTAAGTGAGTAGGTTTTTTGGCGCACCCCCTATGCAGTGCCCGCGGTAGTGGTCCCCCCTGTGCAGTGCCCCTTGTGCCCCCATTAGTAAGCTTATACAGTGCCCCCAGTAGTAGTCCCCCCTTGTAGTAGTCCCCCCATTGTTGTGCCCCCAGTGGAGGATTCCCCCCCATGTAGTGCCCCCAGTAGTAGTCCCCCCAGTAGTAATCCTCCCTTCAAGTGCCCCCAGTAGTAGCCCCCTTCAAGTGCCCCCAGTAGTAATCCCCCCTTCAAGTGCCCCCAGTAGTCCCCCCTTCTAGTGCCCCCAGTAGTAATCCCCCCTTCAAGTGCCCAGTAGTAATTCTCCCTTCTAGTGCCCCCTGTAATCCCCCCTTCAAGTACCCCCAGTAGTAATCCCCCCTTCAAGTACCCCTAGTAGTAATCCCCCCTTCAAGTGCCCCAGTAGTAATCCCCCTTCCTGTGCCCCCAGTAGTTATCCCCCTTCAAGTGCCCCCAGTAGTAATCCCCCCTTCCTGTGCCCCCAGTAGTAATCCCCCTTCAAGTGCCCCAGTAGTAATCCTCCCTTCTAGTGCCCCCTGTAATCCCCCTTCAAAGTTCCCCCAGTAGTAATCCCCCCTTCAAGTACCCCCAGTAGTAATCCCCCCTTCAAGTTCCCCCAGTAGTAATCCCCCCTTCAAGTACCCCCAGTAGTAATCCCCCCTTCAAGTACCCCCAGTAGTAATCCCCCCTTCAAGTGCCCCAGTAGTAATCCCCCCCTTCAAGTGCCCCAGTAGTAATCCTCCCTTCTAGTGCCCCCTGTAATCCCCCTTCAAAGTTCCCCCAGTAGTAATCCCCCCTTCAAGTGCCCCCAGTAGTAATCCCCCCCTTCAAGTGCCCCCAGTAGTAATCCCCCCCTTCAAGTGCCCCCAGTAGTAATCCCCCATTCAAGTGCCCCAAGTAGTAATCCCCCCTTGTAGCCCCCCCCAGTAGAGACACACGTTATAAAAAACAAAACAAAAAAAAACCACTTACCTGAACCCCCCGCTCCTGCTCCCGCCGCCGATATCCGCTACTCCCGACCATTCTCCAGGGCCGCTTTGCATTATGGGAGAGACGTCGTCATGACGACGTCTCTCCCATTACCCACTGCGGGAGCCAGAAGATGGCTCCCGCAGTGGGAGCTACAGCAGCCGATGAGAGTCTGACAGACTCTCATCAGCTGCTGAAACAAACACACAGTTGCCGGCTCCGGTGGCTGTGTGTTTGGCACTGTGTAGCGCTGACCGAACTCCGTCCGGTCAGCGCTACACGCGCGGTGCAGACTGTGTCACAGAGACACAGTCTGCACCACTGAAATCTGCATGGTCGCGGCCGCGGCGCCCTTCACTACGTGGCGCCTTACGCGGCCGCGTACCATGCGTAACCATAGAACCTGCTCTGCTATAATATATTCTGGATCTTAAGTCTCCTTTAACTCTGTTATGTTAAAGTGTTTATGGTGACTAGACTGTTCCTAGCAATATGGAGCTAGCAGTTCCCTTTCCACATAGCAGACTACCCACTCTGCGTGAGTGTGATACTGTGCCAGGTCATATCAATGGGGACACTTCACTTCAATAGTCTCACCCCCTCCTGTAGACAGTGACTCCCATGACCGTAGTGAGGTAATCCTCTCTCACCACCCGCCTCCTCCCCAGCTGATCTCCTCAGTCACTGAAGGGCTTCCGCTCACCAGAGACAGCCGCTCTCTCCCCGGCAGCCGCCAGACCTGTGCCAGGACCATGCTGCTTCCGCTTCACAGGTACCCTTCTCTCCGGGTGTTCCTGTACATGTCCAGCCCACACTGGCTCCTCAGACCGTATGTCCCAGCTGCCACTCCCACTTGGGTTACTTCAGCGCGGGGCTGCGGACACTGATCCAAGGGCACACGAGGGGGAACTGCCATATGGCGCTGCGTTCTCTCCCCTAATATAACCTCCTTCTCCCTGCCGCGAGCCCCTCTCTCCTCCCGCTCTTTGTGCCTAGCGCGTGCCCCTTCTGGAATATTCCAGAGGCCCCACTGGCTGTAGGAATGTCCCATCACAATCACCTACAGTATATGGCCGTGTGATGTCATCAGTACTTGTATAGGAGAATTGCCTTCATTAACCTTAAAAGCAACAGCTCCATATACATATACTCTCTCTCTATATCAATACAAATAAATAGCCCTCCATAACTGTATATTTCATTCCAGCACATATAGGTTTTTATTACCTATACTCTACAGTAAATATACATATATGTGTGTGGGTCTCCTGTATATACAAATGAGTTAACTATTTAATACAGGTTGTTACACACCCATTCATGGGAAAAAAATGTAAATGGTCAATAAAATGAAACCCTCCTGCATGCCCATCAGACCTCCCACACATGCAGAGAGACTCTGGGCCTGATTCAGAGCCGGGCGCTATTTGCGGTCGTTCGTTCGTTCCAAAAAAAGGGGTGGCTATTCAAATGAATCCTTCGCTTCTTGCGGTCTGTTCATGCCTCTATGTCTGAACGAGCAAACAAAACTTGTGGTACTTTTTTGGATAACTACGCCCCCTGGCCGCTCGCATCCTACGTCATGCCCGCTATTTATTAGATTAATCGAGTACATCGACCAGCCTATGAACTGCTCGCTATTCTTGTGGTTGGTTTTTCCTACCACAAATTTGCGAGCAGTTCTGACTATAAAATAACCCAGTGACGTGATCAGTGACGCTGCTTTGTTAATTATGCACACCCATAAAACGCCCGTTTTGACCGTTTGGCACGCCTGCGTTCTGATCTCCACTCCCCGTTTTCAAGCACCTTCCCCTGTTACCACCCACATACGCCTCCTCCTGTCACTCATATTAGCAGGCATTCGCTATTTAGCGAACAAACGATTTTCGGCCGCACTGACTGGTTCGCGCATGCGTATTATGATCCGTACGCATGCGCAGTTGGGCAAACATCGCTTGGAACGAACGAGCGGCTGCTTACGAACGGCTGTGAATCAGGCCCTCTGACTGGTCTGAAGCCTGAAGATGAAGTGAAACTGGGACTGAGGTGAGTACTCATCACCAGGGGGAGGGGAATGAGGTTAGATCAGAATACAGTGCACCTTTGGCCGGGTTATAAAAATATCACAAATTTACCAACTGGCCGTGGCTGCAGGGGCCCCTACAAGTTTCGGGCTCTTGGGCAACTGCCCAACAAGCCCGATGGAAGAGATGGCCCGGTCTGCCGCCACCCCACGAGCTGTGCTTTTGCCTTGCAGGGTGCCAGGATCGCCACCCTGCTGTCAGGAGGGACACAATGCTCTGGTCCTGGACTTCCCTGGTAAGAGGCGGGGCTGCAGCGCAGTTCAAAATTCAAATAGGGGAGGAGCCACACCAACTGTCATTTCACAGTCACACGCTGCCCAACATCACTGGCTGGGACTCACTGGCAGTTGGTGCGACTCACCTATTGGAATATTGGACTGTGCTGCAGCCCCGCCCCTGGAGCCTCCACCAATCATACATTACCAGGGAAGTCCAGGACCAGAGCATTGTGTCCCTCCTGGAGAGGGTCATGTTGGGAGGTATGGTAATGTCATAATGTCAGACTTAAAGGGGGCAGAGCCAGAACAGATAAACAGTGTGTAGGTCGACATAGATTTGGTGTGCAACTTCAACCGCACAGCAGGCTTGCCTACCCTCCCGATTTGGTCGGGAGCCTCCCGTATATCGGGTGCCGCTCCCGACCCCCCGGAAAGGCAGGCAAGCCCCTCGGCTGCCGCCTGCCCCCCCACATAACTACTTGAAACCCCCGCAGCAGGGATGCCCGATGACGCGATTCGCGCTGAATCGCGTCATCGTGGCTCCGCCCCCCGCTTTGCATTGCCTTTATTTTTGGCATTGTGAAGAGGGGGCGGGCCACAATGACGCATTCGTGCGGTCATGCCCCTGGCCCCGCCCCAAAAACATTGTCATAGCCGGCCACGCCTCCCCCTCTATGCAGGCATTCAGCTCCCTCCTGGAAGGATGTCGGCAAGTATGCCGCACAGTCAGTTTCTAATACAGAGATCCCACTTTCACTGTGTGACTCCCGACCCACTGGGCATGCGCAGTGCTATGATCTTCCATACGCAATAGCATAGCACAAACTGGCGTAAGGCGCGGCTCCAATGGGCATGCGCCAGAGATCCCATTGCAACCCATCCACTGGGAATGCGCCAGAGATCCCATGGTAACTCCTAGGAGCCGACAGCCACCACAGTGCCGACGTGCTGACATTGCCGCACGTTTGCGGTTTTAAACTCACAGTTTGTAATACAGAGCTGTGCGTGCCTGTGAAATATTTTTATATAAAAGTACAGGACTCACACACTTAATGAAAGTGAAAATAACAGAGAGATGTACACAGAGCACATAGAGCATCACATAATAGCAGCAGAGAATCATCCACAGGTGAACATCTCTCTGTTATTTTCACTTTGTTTACAGTTGCCTAGCAACTAGCCCCGCATGCTGAGGTCAGAGAGCCGTTACTGTCTTCCCGGACGGCGCTGACGTCAGTCAGTCGGAGGCTTGTTTGCACAGTGGGTGATGAGCGTCTCTCAGCTATGACGTCAGTTTGCCGTGACGGAGTACGGAGACGGCGCTGGCAGGTGTCAGCGGGAGGCTCATTTGCACTTGGGGTGAGTGGTGTTGGATATATAAGCATGTATTAAGTTAAGTTGATTGTGTGCTATGTCCTGACGAAAATTCTGGAAATAGAATTGAAACGTTGACGAGCTGAGGCTCCGTGTCTACTTTTTTTGATGCTGTGTCATAGTGCCCCTCATTCTTCTACGCATTATAATTAAGGCCCTGATTCAGAGCCGGACGCTCTGACCAGAGCGCTCGCTCTGAATCAGGGCCCTCCGCCATTAATATGGAGCGTCCTCCTGGACGCTCGTATTGCTGTGGGTCACCACCCACAGCTTATACGAGCGTGCAAAAAGATGGTCGCGATGGTCTTGACCATCGCGACCATCGGACTTGCGAGGGAAACCCTGCTGTCGGGTTTCCCAGCCGCAAGGCCAGGAGTGATTTTGGCTCTATCAGAGCCAAAATCTCTCCCACTGACATCACTAGTGATGTCAGTGGGGCCAGCTTTAGACGGTAGGCGTTCCCATGGGAACGCCTCCGTCTGGCAGGCACGCCCCCGGCACGCCCACCAAAGGGGGCATGCTGTCAATCAACATCGACAGCACGCCCCCTTTGGTGCGAGACCCGGAGCGATGGAAAGTACTTCGCTCACCGGGTCTCGCGCATGCGCACGACGGAGCTCCCTCCGTCGTGCGCATGCGCAGTGGGGACCATTGACCCACTTGCGAGCGTACTGCCGCTCGCGAGTGGGTCTGGTTGACCCCGTAATTCTGTGGAAGGCACCGGACTGTCAATATCAGAGTGTGAGGTTTTAGTGCCGAGTATAACGATTTCTATACATATATATATATAAAAGTAGAAAAAAAGAGGAAAAAACATCGGATTTTGAAATGTAACATTTTTACTGAGATGCAATAAAGAGATGTTTTTAAGAAGACTGGTGAGTGCTACCCCCCCCCCTTTTTTTTTTTTACTTTTCCATGAAGAGGATTATTGTCATCCCATATGGGTGTGTTACCCCAGCAATTTATTATTGAAGACGAGAGTGTGGACCTATTTGGACTATAAAAAAATTTTTGTCCTGCACCCGTGCCATTTATCTGATTATGAACAATGGGCCTGATTCAGACCCACTCGCGAGCGGCTGTCCGCTCGCAAGTGGGTCGATGTTATGGACTGAGCATGTGCACGACGGAGGGAGCTCCGTCGTGCGCATGCGCCAGACGCGACGAGCGAAGGAAAGTCCTTCGCTCGTTGTGTCCGATCAAAGGGGGCGTGCTTTCAATGTTGATTGACAGCACGCCCCCTTTGGTGGGCGTGCCGGGGGCGTGCCTCCCTGATGGGGGCGTTCCCACGGGAACGCCTCCCATCAGAAGCCGGCCCACTGACATCACTAGTGATGTCAGTGGGAGTGATTTTGGCTCTGATAGAGCCAAAATCACTCCGGAGCTTGCGGTTGAAAACCTCAACCGCAGGCTCCGGCTCGCAAATTCGATGGTCGCGATGGTCTCGACCATTGCGACCATCACAATGCACGCTCATATAGCCTGTGGGTGGTGACCCACAGCTATACGAGCGTCCAGGAGGACGCTCCATGAAAATGGAGCCCGGCCCTCATTCAGAGCGTGCGCTCTGCTCAGAGCGTACGGCTCTGAATGAGGGCCAATATTTTTTCCAGTGATATCATTTAAAGTGGACTTTTCTATCAAGTGGTGTATAGTTTTAACTTTTAAGACACCTATGTTGATTATTTATTGTTTTTATTTTTATACCTGTTTTTTGCTGTGTTGGATTTTTTTGACTCAGGGTCAGTGGAATTTGTGGTATTGAGAAATTAGTCACATGGAGATGTTGGTTATTGTAGTTATTGTATAATGCTGAACGCGTCCTATTTGGAGTTGATGACTTTAGTCAAATACCTGCTGAGAGTTGCTCTTGATCTTTACCATAAAAGTTTAGAAAAGAGGGAGATAGATCTATTACTCCATGGGCAGTTTTTATCTGATTATTATCGGAAAAAACAAAAATACCAAGGGGTTTCAGATTAAAAAAAATATTCCAACTATTGGGAGAAATAATCCCACCTTTTGTAGTAGATGGTGTTCTGTTCTTAATAAATGTTCTTTTGATTTACTGTTATTAGTGATTGAGGAGGTTGGAACAGATCTTAAAAAAGTTAGAACTGAAATCTCAAATGTTAAACCTAAAGTGGTGACAGTACTGAACAGTGGCTCGAGAAATTAAACGCACAAGTTGATCGATACCAGAAAGATTTGGTAGCTTTTAAAAGGGTTAAGCTCAAATAAGTAAACCGGGATTACCAAGAACACCGGGTGTACCGGTGGTTAACTGGGAGTGATAATCCACCACATAGATTTAGGAATACCAGACCAAGGAATACACAATTTCAGCTAGATAGTTGTACATCATCTGAGAGAGATTCCTCAGACACTCAGACCAGTACTAAACCACCTTTACCACGAGTTAATACTCGCTCCCAATTTGACATCCCTTTAAATGCAGAAGGCCCCACCCGCGGCAGGGCAAGCATAAAGGGAGGGAGAAAAATAAAAGAACAGAAGAATCGGTTATAAATCTATCATCTCATAGTTTGAGTATGGCCGAGATGAGTCTCTTGTCAAAGGGTTTGACTTTTGTTCCCACCACCCACCACAATGACTTTAGTTGGTGTGTGTCACGACCAGGGGTGACAGGCTGCTGAGATCGCGGTGCTTACCGCTCCGGGCGCTGTGGCATGGTGTTTCCAGCAGAGGTGCAGGTTTCTGGAGAATAGCGCTGGGTGCTGTGAGTCTCCGCAGACCAAGGGCTTCCATCTGGAGGCAGGTGAGAGGGGCTGAGACTGGCAGAGCTTCCATGCTGTGACCACTGGGCGCGGCCATCTTGGATTTGGGTCACATGTCTTTTCTGGCCAATCAGGTTCAGTCTGGGCTGGGGAGGCTAGCAACCAATCCTGCACTACCTGAGGGTACTAAAGGGCTGTCTAGAGGCTCTTTAGTTGCCAGTGCAATGTCTATCACAGCGTATGCTGTGAGCTAGTTCTCTGTGCTCCTTTGCTCATTTAAAGTGTCAGTACCAGTGTGTTTCTGCAGACTCCCCTCTCAGCCTTGGTGCAGTTTGCTCCTGTTACTACCTGTCTCCTGATCCCGTCTACCTGCTATACCCAGCCTACCCCGGGTCTCTAAGTTCCGCCAGTGTCTCGCAGCCTGGTTCTGATCCCGTCGCGTGCCACTGCTTCATGAGTCATACTCCCCTAAGGCCGGCTGCCTTCAAGTACCAGCAAACAAGTCCTCATTCCTCATCCGACTCCACTCCGGGTCCAAGCGCACGCCAAGCCGTGACAGTGTGTAGATAATTATAAGCTTAACCGAAAATTAAGATTGAAAGAAAGATTCAGTGATGGATCTAATATACAAACCAACAAATTCAAGAAGAAGAGCTCCTTTGATCCGCCTTCTCAAAACCCTAGTATTAAACATTTTCTAGATTGCTGGATCAAAGCATACATGACTCTCTTAAAACACAACAAAGGAGTAGATGTAATTTAACTCCTTTAGAAAAAACAGCCTTAAGTGATCTTAAAAATAATGAACAGATTACCATTAGAACGGCTGATAAGGGTGGTGCTGTGGTGGTGTTGAACACCATAGACTATGACAGAGAAGCTATGAAACAACTATCAGATACTGGCACATATCGATTGTTATCTGGAGAATCTGTAATTGGTTTTAAGAACAGGCTGGATTTGTCTTTGGATGGGGCTTTGAAGAGTGGTTGGATTAGTGCCGATGTTTTTTGTTTTCTAACCACTGACCACTCGATTTGTCTGATTTTGTATTTATTGCCCAAAATCCACAAAACCTTAGACCAACTGCCTGGGTGACCGATAATATCAGCACGTAATTCTCTCTTTGCCCCTGTGGCCCAGTACCTAGATAGCTTTTTGCAGAAATGTGTCACCAGGATAGACAGCTATCTTAGGGACACACAGGATTTGATAGACAAACTGAGATCCTTGCCTATGGTCTTAAATGGTATTCTAGTTACCTTAGACGTATCGTCTTTATATACTGTGATCCCCCATTCAGAGGGTATGACGGCTGTTAGGAGGGCTCTCCTTGATACACATGTGGGATCTCCACCCATTGAATTTTTGATGGAATTGTTGGAGATGACTCTAACATGCAATTGATTTAGATACAGTGACCGATACTATCTCCAGATGGCTGGGACAGCGATGGGCAGTAACATCGCACCGGCGTATGCTAATATCTAAATGGATGCCTATGAGAGGAACCACCTGACCCTGGTGTTTGGAGATAGTATCGGTTTTTTACAGTCGATATATCGATGACATCATCTTGATTTGGAAGAGTTCTGAGGATACTTTATTAAAGATGCTTGAATATTTAAATGAGGTGGACTCCCCTATTAGATTTACCATGACCTATGATAGTGCCCAGATTGATTTTCTGGACATTACCATATTTACCACTGACTCTGGGTATGGCTACAGACTTTACAGGAAACCGACCGACCGCAATACACTTTTAAATTACAGGAGTCATCATCCAGGTTCTTTAAAGAACAACTTACCAATTTCTCAATTTTCGCGAGTTCTTCGAAATAACTCTGATCCTGAAATGGCCAATACACAACTTATGGAGATGCAACAGCGTTTCCTTGAAAGAGGATATAGTTTGAAAATGACCAACAAATGTTTGGGAAAAGCAAGAAAGATTTTCATGGAAGGCAACAGCAATAGACAGCATCCTGATGTCACCAACCCTTTTGTTATTACCACAACCTTTGACACTGCTGGTTCGATTGTTCGCAATGCAGTGAGTGAACACTGGCATATAGTTGCTACAGATCCTGCCTTGAAAGGACATATACCTGAAAAACCATTGATGAGCTTCAAATGTGGTCAGAATTTGAAGGATATTCTAATGCGACCTGATATGAAGAGATCACATAGCGCCCAAGGGTGGCTTAATCAACTTAAACCTGGTTGCTTTCGGTGTGTTAACTGTACCACATGCCGGAGCATGATGGTTGGACAGTTCTTTCACCATCCACACACAGGACGCAAGATCCAAATCCGACATCGTGTCACTTGTACATCTGACCATGTGGTATATATTTTGACGTGTCCATGCTCCTTATATTATGTGGGTAAAACCATCCGTCCTTTTCGTGAGAGGATGGCTAACCACAGATCTTCCATCAGAGCTGCGTTATCTAATGGATCATCCGATAAACCTGTGGCAAGACACTTCTATGAAGCACATCACGCCTTATCATCCTTAAAATGCATGATTACTGATCAGGTGCGTTTGCCAAGGAGAGGTGGAGATCGGGCAAAACTATTGCTGCAAAAAGAAGCAATGTGGACACACAAGCTGGATACGATCTATCCTCGTGGCCTTAATGAAGCCATGCATTTGGGAATGTTTCTGGATTAATAGATTGTGGATATATATTGGGGGTACACTACCAGGACTCAATATACCATTCAGCATACATTTTTTGGAATTTTTTTTATATTATTTTCTTGATATTTTTATTTTTTTAAATTTTTTTAGCGGCTGGCTTTTTCCTGTGGAGTCTGTGGCATTGAATTTGAATGTTTATATGTCTTAATATTTTGTGTTGATCATCTTGTGAGGCATTTAAGCTTTTGATGTTAGATCTGGATATGGCAATTGTATTTTGTCAATATTATGCCTATAAATATCGTGGGGGTTAAGGGGATGTCAATAGAGTCAAATTTGCTGGCAGTGAATAAGTCCATGTATTATTATATATTGTACTGTGAGGCATTTAAGCTTTTAATGGTAGATCTTAATATTATGTTTAACTCATTGGGGTTAATGAGATCTCAATAGAGTTACATTTGCTGGCAGTGAATTTGAACACAGCTGATATAGCTAATGCATAACAGGAATTTGTATACTGGTTGCCATGACTACCTGACAGTGCAGCTGTGACGAAGACACTTACTGGGTCACATGGGCGCTGTGTGTCAGTTCCTTGTTTGTTTTATGTTAGTGCAGATTCTTTTGCAACATGTGACTGAGATCAGAGACTGTTGTAGTTGCTTATCATGACGTTATGGTCCCTGGTAACGATAGTGTCTCTGTCACTGACTCGGAGGGCTGGTGCAGGGGAAGTTGTGTTCTGGTTACCTTGACAACCAGGTGCAGTGTGTTTCAAACCACAGGTGAGATGCACCCAGCAGGGCTACACATTATTGTTGAAATGTATGAGGTTAGTAGATTTTTTTACTTTATTGACCTCATGTGATGCTTATTTATATTGTCATTTCATTTAGCTGCTATGATTATTTGGTTAAAGTTATCTGCTGTTTTCAACAGGTGAAATATTTGTAGTGATTGGGGGAGGAGTTCTTTGATTAGCTACATGGGTATATATATATGTGCTGTACTTCACTTGATTTTTACCCTTGACAAATGTCCATGCACAGGACCGGAACGGCGGATTTTGAAATGTAACATTTTTACTGAGATGCAATAAAGAGATGTTTTTAAGAAGACTGGTGAGTGTCCCCCCCCCCCCTTTTTTTCTACTTTTGCATGAAGAGGATTATTGTGATCCCATATGGGTCTGTCACCCCAGCAATTTATTATTGAAGACGAGAGTGTGGACCTATTTGGACTATATATATATATATATATATATACATATACACACACTCCTCCTGTTTGCTGTGACATTTTTAACTCCCTTTTCTATGTCTAAAGAAGCTGACCTGCGATGAAAATACAGTAGCTGTAACAAACAGGCTGTAACGTCGGCAATTTAGAAATCATCTTTTTTGCGAAAGTAACAATTACTGTAACTAGAAGAAGAGATTTTTTTCAGGACCCAGCTCCCAATTCACCAAATGGTCTCAAACGTCCTCCAGGATCAAAAACGGTATACGTTTATAATGCGGGCGGTCACAATGACGGACTACAGAATCCCGGTGAGGGTTAACTAACCTACGGCGGGAGACCGGTGCCTGATATCCCGATCGAAGGGATACCGAGTGCGAACAGCCGCGGGGGGGGGGGGGGGGGTTGAGGTTTTGGGTTCCCGGGGGGGATTTAGGGTTAGGCACCCCCCTGGGAGGTTAGGTTTAGGCTAGGGGAAGGGAGGGTTAGGGTTAGGCACACCCGGGGGAAAGTTAGGGTTAGGCATCCCCCCGAGGGACTTAGGTTTAGGTGGCGGGAAAGGGGGGGGTTAGGTTTAGGCACTTAGAGGGGGGATTAGGGTTAGGCACTTAGAGGGGGGATTAGGGTTAGGCACAGGGAGGGGAGGTTAGGGTTAGGCACCCTAAAGGAGGGTTAGGCACCCTAATTGAGGGTTAGGGTTAGGGGGTAGAGTTAGGTTAGTAAGTACTTACCTTCTAGATGATCTGAGGGGCGTGTCATACATCTGAGGGGCGTGTACTGCTACATCTGAGAGGCGTGTCATACATCTGAGGGGCGTGTACTGCTACATCTGAGGGGCGTGTCATACATCTGAGAGGCGTGTCATACATCTGAGAGGCGTGTCGAACATCTGAGGGGCGTGTACTTCTACATCTAAGAGGCATGTCATACATCTGAGAGGCGTGTCATACATCTGAGAGGCGTGTCATACATCAGAGAGGAGTGTACTGCTACATCTGAGAGTCGTGTCATACATCTGAGAGGCGTGTACTGCTACATCTGAGAGGCGTGTCATACATCTGAGAGGCATGTACTGCTACATCTGAGGGGCATGTCATACATCTGAGAGGTGTGTCATACATCTGAAAGGCGTGTCATACATCTGAGAGGCGTGTACTGCTACATCTGAGGGGCATGTCATACATTTGAGAGTCGTGTCATACATCTGAGTGGCGTGTCATACATCTGAGAGGCATGTCATACATCTGAGAGGCGTGTCATACATCTGAGAGGCGTGTCATACATCTGAGAGGCGTGTACTGCTACATCTGAGAGTCGTGTCATACATCTGAGAGGCGTGTACTGCTACATCTGAGAGGCGTGTACTGCTACATCTGAGAGGCGTGTCATACATCTGAGAGGCGTGTCATACATCTGAGGGGCGTGTACTTCTACATCTAAGAGGAATGTCATACATCTGAGGGGCTTGTCATACATCTGAGAGGCGTGTCATACATCTGAGAGGCGTGTCATACATCTGAGAGGCGTGTACTGCTACATCTGAGAGTCGTGTCATACATCTGAGAGGCATGTACTGCTACATCTGAGAGGCGTGTTATACATCTGAGAGGCGTGTCATACATCTGAGAGGCATGTCTTACCTCTGAGGGGCGTGTGCTTCTACATCTAAGAGGCATGTCATACATCTGAGGGGCGTGTCATACATCTGAGAGGCGTGTCATACATCTGAGAGGCGTGTCATACATCTGAGAGGCGTGTACTGCTACATCTGAGAGTGGTGTCATACATCTGAGAGGCGTGTACTGCTACATCTGAGAGGCGTGTCATACATCTGACAGGCGTGTACTGCTACATCTGAGAGGCGTGTCATACATCTGAGAGGCGTGTCATACATCTGAGAGGCGTGTCATACATCTGAAGGGCGTGTACTTCTACATCTAAGAGGCATGTCATACATCTGAGGGGCGTGTCATACATCTGAGAGGCGTGTCATACATCTGAGAGGCGTGTCATACATCTGAGAGGCGTGTCATACATCTGAGAGGCGTGTACTGCTACATCTGAGTGTCGTGTCATACATCTGAGTGGCGTGTACTGTTACATCTGAGAGGCGTGTCATACATCTGAGAGGCGTGTACTGCTACATCTGAGAGGCGTGTCATACATCTGAGAGGCGTGTACTGCTACATCTGAGAGGCGTGTCATACATCTGAGAGGTGTGTCATACATCTGAGAGGCGAGTACTGCTACATCTGAGAGTCGTGTCATACATCTGAGAGGCGTGTCATACATCTGAGAGGCGTGTCATACATCTGAGAGTCGTGTCATACATCTGAGAGGCGTGTCATACATCTGAGAGGCGTGTCATACATCTGAGAGGCGTGTACTGCTACATCTGAGGGGCATGTCATACATCTGAGTGTCGTGTCATACATCTGATAGGCGTGTCATACATCTGAGAGGCGTGTCATACATCTGAGAGGCGTGTACTGCTACATCTGAGAGGCGTGTCATACATCTGAGAGGCGTGTCATACATCTGAGAGGCATGTCATACATCTGAGAGGCGTGTACTGCTACATCTGAGAGTCGTGTCATACATCTGAGAGGCTTGTACTGCTACATCTGAGAGGCGTGTCATACATCTGAGAGGCATGTACTGCTACATCTGAGAGGCGTGTCATACATCTGAGAGGCGTGTCATACATCTGAGAGGCGTGTACTGCTACATCTGAGAGTCGTGTCATACATCTGAGAGGCGTGTACTGCTACATCTGAGGGGCGTGTCATACATCTGAGAGGCATGTTATACATCTAAGAGGCGTGTCATACATCTGAGAGGCGTGTCATACATCTGAGAGGCGTGTCATACATCTGAGAGGCGTGTACTGCTACATCTGTGGGGCATGTCATACATCTGAGAGTCGTGTCATACATCTGAGAGGCATGTCATACATCTGAGAAGCGTGTACTGCTACATCTGAGAGTCGTGTCATACATCTGAGAGGCGTGTCATACATCTGAGAGGCGTGTCATACATCTGAGATTCGTGTCATACATCTGAGAGGCGTGTCATACATCTGAGAGGCGGGTCATACATCTGAGAGGCGTGTACTGCTACATCTGAGAGTCGTGTCATACATATGAGAGGCGTGTATTGCTACATCTGAGAGGCGTGTCATACATCTGAGAGGCATGTACTGCTACATCTGAGAGGCGTGTCATACATCTGAGAGGCGTGTCATACATCTGAGAGGCGTGTACTGCTACATCTGAGAGACGTGTCATACATCTGAGAGGCGTGTACTGCTACATCTGTGGGGCGTGTCATACATCTGAGAGGTGTGTACTGCTACATCTGAGAGGCGTGTCATACATCTGAGAGGCTTGTCATACATCTGAAAGGCGTGTCATACATCTGAGGGGCGTGTACATCTACATCTAAGAGGCATGTCATACATCTGAGGGGCGTGTCATATATCTGAGAGGCGTGTCATACATCTGAGAGGCGTGTCATACATCTGAGAGGCGTGTACTGCTACATCTGAGAGGCGTGTCATACATCTGAGAGGCGTGTACTGCTACATCTGAGAGGCGTGTCATACATCTGAGAAGCGTGTACTGCTACATCTGAGAGGCGTGTCATACATCTGAGAGGCGTGTCATACATCTGAGAGGCGTGTCATACATCTGAGGGGCGTGTACTTCTACATCTAAGAGGCATGTCATACATCTGAGGGGCGTGTCATACATCTGAGAGGCGTGTCATACATCTGAGAGGCGTGTACTGCTACATCTGAGAGTCGTGTCATACATCTGAGAGGGGTGTACTGCTACATCTGAGAGGCGTGTCATACATCTGAGAGGCGTGTACTGCTACATCTGAGGGGCATGTCATACATCTGAGAGGCATGTCATACATCTGAGAGGCGTGTCATACATCTGAGAGGCGTGTACTGCTACATCTGAGAGTCGTGTCATACATCTGAGAGGCGTGTCATTCATCTGAGAGTCGTGTCATACATCTGAGAGGCGTGTCATACATCTGAGAGGCGTGTACTGCTACATCTGAGGGGCATGTCATACATCTGAGAGTCTTGTCATACATCTGAGAGGCGTGTCATACATCTGAGAGGCGTGTACTGCTACATCTGAGAGGCGTGTCATACATCTGAGAGGCGTGTCATACATCTGAGAGGCGTGTCATACATCTGAGGGGCGTGTACTTCTACATCTAAGAGGCATGTCATACATCTGAGGGGCGTGTCATACATCTGAGAGGCATGTCATACATCTGAGAGGCGTGTCATACATCTGAGAGGCGTGTACTGCTACATCTGAGAGTCGTGTCATACATCTGAGAGGCGTGTACTGCTACATCTGAGAGGCGTGTCATACATCTGAGAGGCGTGTACTGCTACATCTGAGAGGCGTGTCATACATCTGAGAGGTGTGTCATACATCTGAGAGGCGTGTCATACATCTGAGGGGCGTGTACTTCTACATCTAAGAGGCATGTCATACATCTGAGGGGCGTGTCATACATCTGAGAGGCGTGTCATACATCAGAGAGGAGTGTACTGCTACATCTGAGAGTCGTGTCATACATCTGAGAGGCGTGTACTGCTACATCTGAGAGGCGTGTCATACATCTGAGAGGCATGTACTGCTACATCTGAGGGGCATGTCATACATCTGAGAGGTGTGTCATACATCTGAAAGGCGTGTCATACATCTGAGAGGCGTGTACTGCTACATCTGAGGGGCATGTCATACATTTGAGAGTCGTGTCATACATCTGAGTGGCGTGTCATACATCTGAGAGGCATGTCATACATCTGAGAGGCGTGTCATACATCTGAGAGGCGTGTCATACATCTGAGAGGCGTGTACTGCTACATCTGAGAGTCGTGTCATACATCTGAGAGGCGTGTACTGCTACATCTGAGAGGCGTGTACTGCTACATCTGAGAGGCGTGTCATACATCTGAGAGGCGTGTCATACATCTGAGGGGCGTGTACTTCTACATCTAAGAGGAATGTCATACATCTGAGGGGCTTGTCATACATCTGAGAGGCGTGTCATACATCTGAGAGGCGTGTCATACATCTGAGAGGCGTGTACTGCTACATCTGAGAGTCGTGTCATACATCTGAGAGGCATGTACTGCTACATCTGAGAGGCGTGTTATACATCTGAGAGGCGTGTCATACATCTGAGAGGCATGTCTTACCTCTGAGGGGCGTGTGCTTCTACATCTAAGAGGCATGTCATACATCTGAGGGGCGTGTCATACATCTGAGAGGCGTGTCATACATCTGAGAGGCGTGTCATACATCTGAGAGGCGTGTACTGCTACATCTGAGAGTGGTGTCATACATCTGAGAGGCGTGTACTGCTACATCTGAGAGGCGTGTCATACATCTGACAGGCGTGTACTGCTACATCTGAGAGGCGTGTCATACATCTGAGAGGCGTGTCATACATCTGAGAGGCGTGTCATACATCTGAAGGGCGTGTACTTCTACATCTAAGAGGCATGTCATACATCTGAGGGGCGTGTCATACATCTGAGAGGCGTGTCATACATCTGAGAGGCGTGTCATACATCTGAGAGGCGTGTCATACATCTGAGAGGCGTGTACTGCTACATCTGAGTGTCGTGTCATACATCTGAGTGGCGTGTACTGTTACATCTGAGAGGCGTGTCATACATCTGAGAGGCGTGTACTGCTACATCTGAGAGGCGTGTCATACATCTGAGAGGCGTGTACTGCTACATCTGAGAGGCGTGTCATACATCTGAGAGGTGTGTCATACATCTGAGAGGCGAGTACTGCTACATCTGAGAGTCGTGTCATACATCTGAGAGGCGTGTCATACATCTGAGAGGCGTGTCATACATCTGAGAGTCGTGTCATACATCTGAGAGGCGTGTCATACATCTGAGAGGCGTGTCATACATCTGAGAGGCGTGTACTGCTACATCTGAGGGGCATGTCATACATCTGAGTGTCGTGTCATACATCTGATAGGCGTGTCATACATCTGAGAGGCGTGTCATACATCTGAGAGGCGTGTACTGCTACATCTGAGAGGCGTGTCATACATCTGAGAGGCGTGTCATACATCTGAGAGGCATGTCATACATCTGAGAGGCGTGTACTGCTACATCTGAGAGTCGTGTCATACATCTGAGAGGCTTGTACTGCTACATCTGAGAGGCGTGTCATACATCTGAGAGGCATGTACTGCTACATCTGAGAGGCGTGTCATACATCTGAGAGGCGTGTCATACATCTGAGAGGCGTGTACTGCTACATCTGAGAGTCGTGTCATACATCTGAGAGGCGTGTACTGCTACATCTGAGGGGCGTGTCATACATCTGAGAGGCATGTTATACATCTAAGAGGCGTGTCATACATCTGAGAGGCGTGTCATACATCTGAGAGGCGTGTCATACATCTGAGAGGCGTGTACTGCTACATCTGTGGGGCATGTCATACATCTGAGAGTCGTGTCATACATCTGAGAGGCATGTCATACATCTGAGAAGCGTGTACTGCTACATCTGAGAGTCGTGTCATACATCTGAGAGGCGTGTCATACATCTGAGAGGCGTGTCATACATCTGAGATTCGTGTCATACATCTGAGAGGCGTGTCATACATCTGAGAGGCGGGTCATACATCTGAGAGGCGTGTACTGCTACATCTGAGAGTCGTGTCATACATATGAGAGGCGTGTATTGCTACATCTGAGAGGCGTGTCATACATCTGAGAGGCATGTACTGCTACATCTGAGAGGCGTGTCATACATCTGAGAGGCGTGTCATACATCTGAGAGGCGTGTACTGCTACATCTGAGAGACGTGTCATACATCTGAGAGGCGTGTACTGCTACATCTGTGGGGCGTGTCATACATCTGAGAGGTGTGTACTGCTACATCTGAGAGGCGTGTCATACATCTGAGAGGCTTGTCATACATCTGAAAGGCGTGTCATACATCTGAGGGGCGTGTACATCTACATCTAAGAGGCATGTCATACATCTGAGGGGCGTGTCATATATCTGAGAGGCGTGTCATACATCTGAGAGGCGTGTCATACATCTGAGAGGCGTGTACTGCTACATCTGAGAGGCGTGTCATACATCTGAGAGGCGTGTACTGCTACATCTGAGAGGCGTGTCATACATCTGAGAAGCGTGTACTGCTACATCTGAGAGGCGTGTCATACATCTGAGAGGCGTGTCATACATCTGAGAGGCGTGTCATACATCTGAGGGGCGTGTACTTCTACATCTAAGAGGCATGTCATACATCTGAGGGGCGTGTCATACATCTGAGAGGCGTGTCATACATCTGAGAGGCGTGTACTGCTACATCTGAGAGTCGTGTCATACATCTGAGAGGGGTGTACTGCTACATCTGAGAGGCGTGTCATACATCTGAGAGGCGTGTACTGCTACATCTGAGGGGCATGTCATACATCTGAGAGGCATGTCATACATCTGAGAGGCGTGTCATACATCTGAGAGGCGTGTACTGCTACATCTGAGAGTCGTGTCATACATCTGAGAGGCGTGTCATTCATCTGAGAGTCGTGTCATACATCTGAGAGGCGTGTCATACATCTGAGAGGCGTGTACTGCTACATCTGAGGGGCATGTCATACATCTGAGAGTCTTGTCATACATCTGAGAGGCGTGTCATACATCTGAGAGGCGTGTACTGCTACATCTGAGAGGCGTGTCATACATCTGAGAGGCGTGTCATACATCTGAGAGGCGTGTCATACATCTGAGGGGCGTGTACTTCTACATCTAAGAGGCATGTCATACATCTGAGGGGCGTGTCATACATCTGAGAGGCATGTCATACATCTGAGAGGCGTGTCATACATCTGAGAGGCGTGTACTGCTACATCTGAGAGTCGTGTCATACATCTGAGAGGCGTGTACTGCTACATCTGAGAGGCGTGTCATACATCTGAGAGGCGTGTACTGCTACATCTGAGAGGCGTGTCATACATCTGAGAGGTGTGTCATACATCTGAGAGGCGTGTCATACATCTGAGGGGCGTGTACTTCTACATCTAAGAGGCATGTCATACATCTGAGGGGCGTGTCATACATCTGAGAGGCGTGTCATACATCTGAGAGGCGTGTAATACATCTGAGAGGCGTGTACTGCTACATCTGAGAGAGGTGTCATACATCTGAGAGGCGTGTACTGCTACATCTGAGAGGCGTGTCATACATCTGAGAGGCGTGTACTGCTACATCTGAGAGGCATGTCATACATCTGAGATGCGTGTCATACACCTGAGAGGCGTGTCATACAACTGAGGGGCGTGTACTTCTACATCTAAGAGGCATGTCATACATCTGAGGGGCGTGTCATACATCTTAGAGGCATGTCATACATCTGAGAGGCGTGTCATACATCTGGGAGGCGTGTACTGCTACATCTGAGAGTCGTGTCATACATCTGAGAGGCGTGTACTGCTACATCTGAGAGGCGTGTCATACATCTGAGAGGCGTGTACTGCTACATCTGAGGGGCATGTCATACATCTGAGAGGAGTGTCATACATCTGAGAGGCGTGTACTGCTACATCTTAGAGTCGTGTCATACATCTGAGAGGCGTGTCATACATCTGAGATTCGTGTCATACATATGATAGTCGTGTCATACATCTGAGAGGCGTGTCATACATCTGAGAGGCGAGTCATACATCTGAGAGGCGAGTACTGCTACATCTGAGAGGTGTGTCATACATCTGAGGGGCGTGTCATACATCTGAGAGGCGTGTCATACATCTGAGAGGCGTGTCATACATCTGAGAGGCGTGTCATACATCTGAGAGGCGTGTACTGCTACATCTTAGAGTCTTGTCATACATCTGAGTGGCGTGTACTGTTACATCTGAGAGGCGTGTCATACATCTGAGAGGCGTGTACTGCTACATCTGAGAGGCGTGTCATACATCTGAGAGGCGTGTACTGCTACATCTGAGAGGCGTGTCATACATCTGAGAGGCGTGTCATACATCTGAGAGGCGTGTCATACATCTGAGAGGCGTGTACTGCTACATCTGTGGGGCATGTCATACATCTGAGAGTCGTGTCATACATCTGAGAGGCTTGTCATACATCTGAGAAGTGTGTACTGCTACATCTGAGAGTCGTGTCATACATCTGAGAGGCGTGTCATACATCTGAGAGGCGTGTCATACATCTGAGAGGCTGGTCATACATCTGAGAGGCGGGTCATACATCTGAGAGGCGTGTACTGCTACATCTGAGAGTCGTGTCATACATATGAGAGGCGTGTATTGCTACATCTGTGGGGCGTGTCATACATCTGAGAGGTGTGTACTGCTACATCTGAGAGGCGTGTCATACATCTGAGAGGCTTGTCATACATCTGAAAGGCGTGTCATACATCTGAGGGGCGTGTACATCTACATCTAAGAGGCATGTCATACATCTGAGGGGCGTGTCATACATCTGAGAGGCGTGTCATACATCTGAGAGGCGTGTCATACATCTGAGAGGCATGTACTGCTACATCTGAGAGTCGTGTCATACATCTGAGAGGCGTGTACTGCTACATCTGAGAGGCGTGTCATACATCTGAGAGGCGTGTACTGCTACATCTGAGAGGCGTGTCATAAATCTGAGAGGCGTGTCATACATCTGAGAGGCGTGTCATACATCTGAGGGGCGTGTTCTTCTACATCTAAGAGGCATGTCATACATCTGAGGGGCGTGTCATACATCTGAGAGGCGTGTCATACATCTGAGAGGCGTGTCATACATCTGAGAGGCGTGTCATACATCTGAGAGGCGTGTACTGCTACATCTGAGAGTCGTGTCATACATCAGAGAGGCGTGTACTGCTACATCTGAGAGTCGTGTCATACATCTGAGAGGCGTGTCATTCATCTGAGAGTCGTGTCATACATCTGAGAGTCGTGTCATACATCTGAGAGGCGTGTCATACATCTGAGAGGCGTGTACTGCTACATCTGAGGGGCATGTCATACATCTGAGAGTCTTGTCATACATCTGAGAGGCGTGTCATACATCTGAGAGGCGTGTACTGCTACATCTGAGAGTCGTGTCATACATCTGAGAGGCGTGTCATACATCTGAGAGGCGTGTCATACATCTGAGAGGCGTGTACTGCTACATCTGAGAGGCGTGTCATACATCTGAGAGGCGTGTCATACATCTGAGAGGCGTGTCATACATCTGAGAGGCGTGTACTGCTACATCTGAGAGTCGTGTCATACATCTGAGAGGCGTGTCATACATCTGAGAGGCGTGTCATACATCTGAGAGGCGTGTACTGCTACATCTGTGGGGCATGTCATACATCTGAGAGTCGTGTCATACATCTGAGAGGCTTGTCATACATCTGAGAAGCGTGTACTGCTACATCTGAGAGTCGTGTCATACATCTGAGAGGCGTGTCATACATCTGAGAGGCTGGTCATACATCTGAGAGGCGGGTCATACATCTGAGAGGCGTGTACTGCTACATCTGAGAGTCGTGTCATACATATGAGAGGCGTGTATTGCTACATCTGTGGGGCGTGTCATACATCTGAGAGGTGTGTACTGCTACATCTGAGAGGCGTGTCATACATCTGAGAGGCTTGTCATACATCTGAAAGGAGTGTCATACATCTGAGGGGCGTGTACATCTACATCTAAGAGGCATGTCATACATCTGAGGGGCGTGTCATACATCTGAGAGGCGTGTCATACATCTGAGAGGCGTGTCATACATCTGAGAGGCATGTACTGCTACATCTGAGAGTCGTGTCATACATCTGAGAGGCGTGTACTGCTACATCTGAGAGGCGTGTCATACATCTGAGAGGCGTGTACTGCTACATCTGAGAGGCGTGTCATAAATCTGAGAGGCGTGTCATACATCTGAGAGGCGTGTCATACATCTGAGGGGCGTGTTCTCCTACATCTAAGAGGCATGTCATACATCTGAGGGGCGTGTCATACATCTGAGAGGCGTGTCATACATCTGAGAGGCGTGTCATACATCTGAGAGGCGTGTCATACATCTGAGAGGCGTGTACTGCTACATCTGAGAGTCGTGTCATACATCTGAGAGGCGTGTACTGCTACATCTGAGAGTCGTGTCATACATCTGAGAGGCGTGTCATTCATCTGAGAGTCGTGTACTGCTACATCTGAGAGTCGTGTCATACATCTGAGAGGCGTGTACTGCTACATCTGAGGGGCATGTCATACATCTGAGAGTCTTGTCATACATCTGAGAGGCGTGTCATACATCTGAGAGGCGTGTACTGCTACATCTGAGAGTCGTGTCATACATCTGAGAGGCGTGTCATACATCTGAGAGGCGTGTCATACATCTGAGAGGCGTGTACTGCTACATCTGAGAGGCGTGTCATACATCTGAGTGGCGTGTCATACATCTGAGAGGCGTGTCATACATCTGAGAGGCGTGTACTGCTACATCTGAGAGTCGTGTCATACATCTGAGAGGCGTGTACTGCTACATCTGAGAGGCGTGTCATACATCTGAGAGGCGTGTCATACATCTGAGAGGCGTGTCATACATCTGAGGGGCGTGTACTTCTACATCTAAGAGGCATGTCATACATCTGAGGGGCGTGTCATACATCTGAGAGGCATGTCATACATCTGAGAGGCGTGTCATACATCTGAGAGGCGTGTACTGCTACATCTGAGAGTCGTGTCATACATCTGAGAGGCGTGTACTGCTACATCTGAGAGGCGTGTCATACATCTGAGAGGCGTGTACTGCTACATCTGAGAGGCGTGTCATACATCTGAGAGGTGTGTCATACATCTGAGAGGCGTGTCATACATCTGAGGGGCGTGTACTTCTACATCTAAGAGGCATGTCATACATCTGAGGGGCGTGTCATACATCTGAGAGGCGTGTAATACATCTGAGAGGCGTGTACTGCTACATCTGAGAGAGGTGTCATACATCTGAGAGGCGTGTACTGCTACATCTGAGAGGCGTGTCATACATCTGAGAGGCGTGTACTGCTACATCTGAGAGGCGTGTCATACATCTGAGAGGCGTGTCGTACACCTGAGAGGCGTGTCATACAACTGAGGGGCGTGTACTTCTACATCTAAGAGGCATGTCATACATCTGAGGGGCGTGTCATACATTTGAGAGGCTTGTCATACATCTGAGAGGCGTGTACTGCTACATCTGAGAGTCGTGTCATACATCTGAGAGGCGTGTACTGCTACATCTGAGAGGCGTGTCATACATCTGAGAGGCATGTACTGCTACATCTGAGGGGCATGTCATACATCTGAGAGGCGTGTCATACATCTGGGAGGCGTGTACTGCTACATCTGAGAGTCGTGTCATACATCTGAGAGGCGTGTACTGCTACATCTGAGAGGCGTGTCATACATCTGAGAGGCATGTACTGCTACATCTGAGGGGCATGTCATACATCTGAGAGGAGTGTAATACATCTGAGAGGCGTGTACTGCTACATCTTAGAGTCGTGTCATACATCTGAGAGGCGTGTCATACATCTGAGATTTGTGTCATACATCTGAGAGTCGTGTCATACATCTGAGAGGCGTGTCATACATCTGAGAGGCGTGTCATACATCTGAGAGGCGTGTCATACATCTGAGAGGCGTGTACTGCTACATCTGAGGGGCATGTCATACATCTGAGAGTTGTGTCATACATCTGAGAGGCGTGTCATACATCTGAGAGGCGTCTCATACATCTGAGAGGCGAGTACTGCTACATCTGAGAGGTGTGTCATACATCTGAGAGGCGTGTCTTACATCTGAGAGGCGTGTCATACATCTGAGAGCCGTGTCATACATCTGAGAGGCGTGTCATACATCTGAGAGGCGTGTACTGCTACATCTGAGAGTGGTGTCATACATCTGAGAGGCATGTACTGCTACATCTGAGAGGCGTGTCATACATCTGACAGGCGTGTACTGCTACATCTGAGAGGCGTGTCATACATCTGAGAGGCGTGTCATACATCTGACAGGCGTGTACTGCTACATCTGAGAGGCGTGTCATACATCTGAGAGGCGTGTCATACATCTAAGAGGCATGTCATACATCTGAGGGGCGTGTCATACATCTGAGAGGCATGTCATACATCTGAGAGTCGTGTCATACATCTGAGAGGCGTGTACTGCTACATCTGAGAGTCGTGTCATACATCTGAGAGGCGTGTACTGCTACATCTGAGAGGCGTGTCATACAACTGAGAGGCGTGTACTGCTACATCTGAGAGGCGTGTCATACATCTGAGAGGTGTGTCATACATCTGAGAGGCGTGTCATACATCTGAGGGGCGTGTACTTCTACATCTAAGAGGCATGTCATACATCTGAGGGGCGTGTCATACATCTGAGAGGCGTGTCATACATCTGAGAGGCGTGTAATACATCTGAGAGGCGTGTACTGCTACATCTGAGAGAGGTGTCATACATCTGAGAGGCGTGTACTGCTACATCTGAGAGGCGTGTCATACATCTGAGAGGCATGTACTGCTACATCTGAGAGGCGTGTCATACATCTGAGATGCGTGTCATACACCTGAGAGGCGTGTCATACAACTGAGGGGCGTGTACTTCTACATCTAAGAGGCATGTCATACATCTGAGGGGCGTGTCATACATCTTAGAGGCGTGTCATACATCTGAGAGGCGTGTCATACATCTGGGAGGCGTGTACTGCTACATCTGAGAGTCGTGTCATACATCTGAGAGGCGTGTACTGCTACATCTGAGAGGCGTGTCATACATCTGAGAGGCGTGTATTGCTACATCTGAGGGGCATGTCATACATCTGAGAGGAGTGTCATACATCTGAGAGGCGTGTACTGCTACATCTTAGAGTCGTGTCATACATCTGAGAGGCGTGTCATACATCTGAGATTCGTTTCATACATCTGAGAGTCGTGTCATACATCTGAGAGGCGTGTCATACATCTGAGAGGCGTGTCATACATCTGAGAGGCGTGTACTGCTACATCTGAGGGGCATGTCATACATCTGAGAGGAGTGTCATACATCTGAGAGGCGTGTACTGCTACATCTTAGAGTCATGTCATACATCTGAGAGGCTTGTCATACATCTGAGAGGCGTGTCATACATCTGGGAGGCGTGTACTGCTACATCTGAGAGTCGTGTCATACATCTGAGAGGCGTGTACTGCTACATCTGAGAGGCGTGTCATACATCTGAGAGGCATGTACTGCTACATCTGAGGGGCATGTCATACATCTGAGAGGAGTGTCATACATCTGAGAGGCGTGTACTGCTACATCTTAGAGTCGTGTCATACATCTGAGAGGCGTGTCATACATCTGAGGTTCGTGTCATACATCTGAGAGTCGTGTCATACATCTGAGAGGCGTGTCATACATCTGAGAGGCGTGTCATACATCTGAGAGGCGTGTACTGCTACATCTGAGGGGCATGTCATACATCTGAGAGTTGTGTCATACATCTGAGAGGCGTGTCATACATCTGAGAGGCGTCTCATACATCTGAGAGGCGAGTACTGCTACATCTGAGAGGTGTGTCATACATCTGAGAGGCGTGTCTTACATCTGAGAGGCGTGTCATACATCTGAGAGCCGTGTCATACATCTGAGAGGCGTGTCATACATCTGAGAGGCGTGTACTGCTACATCTGAGAGTGGTGTCATACATCTGAGAGGCGTGTACTGCTACATCTGAGAGGCGTGTCATACATCTGACAGGCGTGTACTGCTACATCTGAGAGGCGTGTCATACATCTGAGAGGCGTGTCATACATCTGACAGGCATGTACTGCTACATCTGAGAGGTGTGTCATACATCTGAGAGGCGTGTCATACATCTGAGAGGCGTGTCATACATCTGAGCGGCGTGTACTTCTACATCTAAGAGGCATGTCATACATCTGAGGGGCGTGTCATACATCTGAGAGGCGTGTCATACATCTGAGAGGCGTGTCATACATCTGAGAGGCGTGTACTGCTACATCTGAGAGTCGTGTCATACATCTGAGTGGCGTGTACTGTTACATCTGAGAGGCGTGTCATACATCTGAGAGGCGTGTACTGCTACATCTGAGAGGCGTGTCATACATCTGAGAGGCGTGTACTGCTACATCTGAGAGGCGTGTCATACATCTGAGAGGTGTGTCATACATCTGAGAGGCGAGTACTGCTACATCTGAGAGTCGTGTCATACATCTGAGAGGCGTGTCATACATCTGAGAGGCGTGTCATACATCTGAGAGTCGTGTCATACATCTGAGAGGCGTGTCATACATCTGAGAGGCGTGTCATACATCTGAGAGGCGTGTACTGCTACATCTGAGGGGCATGTCATACATCTGAGTGTCGTGTCATACATCTGATAGGCGTGTCATACATCTGAGAGGCGTGTCATACATCTGAGAGGCGTGTACTGCTACATCTGAGAGGCGTGTCATACATCTGAGAGGCGTGTCATACATCTGAGAGGCGTGTCATACATCTGAGAGGCGTGTACTGCTACATCTGAGAGTCGTGTCATACATCTGAGAGGCGTGTACTGCTACATCTGAGAGGCGTGTCATACATCTGAGAGGCATGTACTGCTACATCTGTGAGGCGTGTCATACATCTGAGAGGCGTGTCATACATCTGAGAGGCGTGTACTGCTACATCTGAGAGTCGTGTCATACATCTGAGAGGCGTGTACTGCTACATCTGAGGGGCGTGTCATACATCTGAGAGGCATGTCATACATCTGAGAGGCGTGTCATACATCTGAGAGGCGTGTCATACATCTGAGAGGCGTGTCATACATCTGAGAGGCGTGTACTGCTACATCTGTGGGGCATGTCATACATCTGAGAGTCGTGTCATACATCTGAGAGGCATGTCATACATCTGAGAAGCGTGTACTGCTACATCTGAGAGTCGTGTCATACATCTGAGAGGCGTGTCATACATCTGAGAGGCGTGTCATACATCTGAGAGGCGTGTCATACATCTGGGAGGCGTGTACTGCTACATCTGAGGGGCATGTCATACATCTGAGGGGCGTGTCATACATCTGAGAGGCGTGTCATACATCTGAGAGGCGTGTCATACATCTGAGAGGCGTGTACTGCTACATCTGAGAGTCGTGTCATACATCTGAGTGGCGTGTACTGTTACATCTGAGAGGCGTGTCATACATCTGAGAGGCATGTACTGCTACATCTGTGAGGCGTGTCATACATCTGAGAGGCGTGTCATACATCTGAGAGGCGTGTACTGCTACATCTGAGAGTCGTGTCATACATCTGAGAGGCGTGTACTGCTACATCTGAGGGGCGTGTCATACATCTGAGAGGCATGTCATACATCTGAGAGGCGTGTCATACATCTGAGAGGCGTGTCATACATCTGAGAGGCGTGTCATACATCTGAGAGGCGTGTACTGCTACATCTGTGGGGCATGTCATACATCTGAGAGTCGTGTCATACATCTGAGAGGCATGTCATACATCTGAGAAGCGTGTACTGCTACATCTGAGAGTCGTGTCATACATCTGAGAGGCGTGTCATACATCTGAGAGGCGTGTCATACATCTGAGAGGCATGTCATACATCTGGGAGGCGTGTACTGCTACATCTGAGGGGCATGTCATACATCTGAGAGTTGTGTCATACATCTGAGAGGCGTGTCATACATCTGAGAGGCGTGTCATACATCTGAGAGGCGAGTACTGCTACATCTGAGAGGTGTGTCATACATCTGAGGGGCGTGTCATACATCTGAGAGGCGTGTCATACATCTGAGAGGCGTGTCATACATCTGAGAGGCGTGTCATACATCTGAGAGGCGTGTACTGCTACATCTTAGAGTCTTGTCATACATCTGAGTGGCGTGTACTGTTACATCTGAGAGGCGTGTCATACATCTGAGAGGCGTGTACTGCTACATCTGAGAGGCGTGTCATACATCTGAGAGGCGTGTACTGCTACATCTGAGTGGCGTGTCATACATCTGAGAGGCGTGTCATACATCTGAGAGGCGTGTCATACATCTGAGAGGCGTGTACTGCTACATCTGTGGGGCATGTCATACATCTGAGAGTCGTGTCATACATCTGAGAGGCTTGTCATACATCTGAGAAGCGTGTACTGCTACATCTGAGAGTCGTGTCATACATCTGAGAGGCGTGTCATACATCTGAGAGGCGTGTCATACATCTGAGAGGCGTGTCATACATCTGAGGGGCGTGTCATACATCTGAGAGGCGTGTCATACATCTGAGAGGCGTGTCATACATCTGAGAGGCGTGTACTGCTACATCTTAGAGTCTTGTCATACATCTGAGTGGCGTGTACTGTTACATCTGAGAGGCGTGTCATACATCTGAGAGGCGTGTCATACATCTGAGAGGCGTGTACTGCTACATCTGAGAGGCGTGTCATACATCTGAGAGGCGTGTCATACATCTGAGAGGCGTGTCATACATCTGAGAGGCGTGTACTGCTACATCTGTGGGGCATGTCATACATCTGAGAGTCGTGTCATACATCTGAGAGGCTTGTCATACATCTGAGAAGCGTGTACTGCTACATCTGAGAGTCGTGTCATACATCTGAGAGGCGTGTCATACATCTGAGAGGCGTGTCATACATCTGAGAGGCGTGTCATACATCTGAGAGGCGTGTCATACATCTGAGAGGCGGGTCATACATCTGAGAGGCGGGTCATACATCTGAGAGGCGTGTACTGCTACATCTGAGAGTCGTGTCATACATATGAGAGGCGTGTATTGCTACATCTGAGAGGCGTGTCATACATCTGAGAGGCATGTACTGCTACATCTGAGAGGCGTGTCATACATCTGAGAGGCGTGTCATACATCTGAGAGGCGTGTACTGCTACATCTGAGAGACGTGTCATACATCTGAGAGGCGTGTACTGCTACATCTGTGGGGCGTGTCATACATCTGAGAGGTGTGTACTGCTACATCTGAGAGGCGTGTCATACATCTGAGAGGCTTGTCATACATCTGAAAGGCGTGTCATACATCTGAGGGGCGTGTACATCTACATCTAAGAGGCATGTCATACATCTGAGGGGCGTGTCATACATCTGAGAGGCGTGTCATACATCTGAGAGGCGTGTCATACATCTGAGAGGCATGTACTGCTACATCTGAGAGTCGTGTCATACATCTGAGAGGCGTGTACTGCTACATCTGAGAGGCGTGTCATACATCTGAGAGGCGTGTACTGCTACATCTGAGAGGCGTGTCATACATCTGAGAGGCGTGTCATACATCTGAGAGGCGTGTCATACATCTGAGGGGCGTGTACTTCTACATCTAAGAGGCATGTCATACATCTGAGGGGCGTGTCATACATCTGAGAGGCGTGTCATACATCTGAGAGGCGTGTCATACATCTGAGAGGCGAGTCATACATCTGAGAGGCGTGTACTGCTACATCTGAGAGTCGTGTCATACATCTGAGAAGTGTGTACTGCTACATCTGAGAGGCGTGTCATACATCTGAGAGGCGTGTACTGCTACATCTGAGGGGCATGTCATACATCTGAGAGGCGTGTACTGCTACATCTGAGAGTCGTGTCATACATCAGAGAGGCGTGTACTGCTACATCTGAGAGTCGTGTCATACATCTGAGAGGCGTGTCATTCATCTGAGAGTCGTGTCATACATCTGAGAGTCGTGTCATACATCTGAGAGGCGTGTCATACATCTGAGAGGCGTGTACTGCTACATCTGAGGGGCATGTCATACATCTGAGAGTCTTGTCATACATCTGAGAGGCGTGTCATACATCTGAGAGGCGTGTACTGCTACATCTGAGAGTCGTGTCATACATCTGAGAGGCGTGTCATACATCTGAGAGGCGTGTCATACATCTGAGAGGCGTGTACTGCTACATCTGAGAGGCGTGTCATACATCTGAGAGGCGTGTCATACATCTGAGAGGCGTGTCATACATCTGAGAGGCGTGTACTGCTACATCTGAGAGTCGTGTCATACATCTGAGAGGCGTGTCATACATCTGAGAGGCGTGTCATACATCTGAGAGGCGTGTACTGCTACATCTGTGGGGCATGTCATACATCTGAGAGTCGTGTCATACATCTGAGAGGCTTGTCATACATCTGAGAAGCGTGTACTGCTACATCTGAGAGTCGTGTCATACATCTGAGAGGCGTGTCATACATCTGAGAGGCGTGTCATACATCTGAGAGGCTGGTCATACATCTGAGAGGCGGGTCATACATCTGAGAGGCGTGTACTGCTACATCTGAGAGTCGTGTCATACATATGAGAGGCGTGTATTGCTACATCTGTGGGGCGTGTCATACATCTGAGAGGTGTGTACTGCTACATCTGAGAGGCGTGTCATACATCTGAGAGGCTTGTCATACATCTGAAAGGAGTGTCATACATCTGAGGGGCGTGTACATCTACATCTAAGAGGCATGTCATACATCTGAGGGGCGTGTCATACATCTGAGAGGCGTGTCATACATCTGAGAGGCGTGTCATACATCTGAGAGGCATGTACTGCTACATCTGAGAGTCGTGTCATACATCTGAGAGGCGTGTACTGCTACATCTGAGAGGCGTGTCATACATCTGAGAGGCGTGTACTGCTACATCTGAGAGGCGTGTCATAAATCTGAGAGGCGTGTCATACATCTGAGAGGCGTGTCATACATCTGAGGGGCGTGTTCTTCTACATCTAAGAGGCATGTCATACATCTGAGGGGCGTGTCATACATCTGAGAGGCGTGTCATACATCTGAGAGGCGTGTCATACATCTGAGAGGCGTGTCATACATCTGAGAGGCGTGTACTGCTACATCTGAGAGTCGTGTCATACATCTGAGAGGCGTGTACTGCTACATCTGAGAGTCGTGTCATACATCTGAGAGGCGTGTCATTCATCTGAGAGTCGTGTACTGCTACATCTGAGAGTCGTGTCATACATCTGAGAGGCGTGTACTGCTACATCTGAGGGGCATGTCATACATCTGAGAGTCTTGTCATACATCTGAGAGGCGTGTCATACATCTGAGAGGCGTGTACTGCTACATCTGAGAGTCGTGTCATACATCTGAGAGGCGTGTCATACATCTGAGAGGCGTGTCATACATCTGAGAGGCGTGTACTGCTACATCTGAGAGGCGTGTCATACATCTGAGTGGCGTGTCATACATCTGAGAGGCGTGTCATACATCTGAGAGGCGTGTACTGCTACATCTGAGAGTCGTGTCATACATCTGAGAGGCGTGTACTGCTACATCTGAGAGGCGTGTCATACATCTGAGAGGCGTGTCATACATCTGAGAGGCGTGTCATACATCTGAGGGGCGTGTACTTCTACATCTAAGAGGCATGTCATACATCTGAGGGGCGTGTCATACATCTGAGAGGCATGTCATACATCTGAGAGGCGTGTCATACATCTGAGAGGCGTGTACTGCTACATCTGAGAGTCGTGTCATACATCTGAGAGGCGTGTACTGCTACATCTGAGAGGCGTGTCATACATCTGAGAGGCGTGTACTGCTACATCTGAGAGGCGTGTCATACATCTGAGAGGTGTGTCATACATCTGAGAGGCGTGTCATACATCTGAGGGGCGTGTACTTCTACATCTAAGAGGCATGTCATACATCTGAGGGGCGTGTCATACATCTGAGAGGCGTGTAATACATCTGAGAGGCGTGTACTGCTACATCTGAGAGAGGTGTCATACATCTGAGAGGCGTGTACTGCTACATCTGAGAGGCGTGTCATACATCTGAGAGGCGTGTACTGCTACATCTGAGAGGCGTGTCATACATCTGAGAGGCGTGTCGTACACCTGAGAGGCGTGTCATACAACTGAGGGGCGTGTACTTCTACATCTAAGAGGCATGTCATACATCTGAGGGGCGTGTCATACATTTGAGAGGCTTGTCATACATCTGAGAGGCGTGTACTGCTACATCTGAGAGTCGTGTCATACATCTGAGAGGCGTGTACTGCTACATCTGAGAGGCGTGTCATACATCTGAGAGGCATGTACTGCTACATCTGAGGGGCATGTCATACATCTGAGAGGCGTGTCATACATCTGGGAGGCGTGTACTGCTACATCTGAGAGTCGTGTCATACATCTGAGAGGCGTGTACTGCTACATCTGAGAGGCGTGTCATACATCTGAGAGGCATGTACTGCTACATCTGAGGGGCATGTCATACATCTGAGAGGAGTGTAATACATCTGAGAGGCGTGTACTGCTACATCTTAGAGTCGTGTCATACATCTGAGAGGCGTGTCATACATCTGAGATTTGTGTCATACATCTGAGAGTCGTGTCATACATCTGAGAGGCGTGTCATACATCTGAGAGGCGTGTCATACATCTGAGAGGCGTGTCATACATCTGAGAGGCGTGTACTGCTACATCTGAGGGGCATGTCATACATCTGAGAGTTGTGTCATACATCTGAGAGGCGTGTCATACATCTGAGAGGCGTCTCATACATCTGAGAGGCGAGTACTGCTACATCTGAGAGGTGTGTCATACATCTGAGAGGCGTGTCTTACATCTGAGAGGCGTGTCATACATCTGAGAGCCGTGTCATACATCTGAGAGGCGTGTCATACATCTGAGAGGCGTGTACTGCTACATCTGAGAGTGGTGTCATACATCTGAGAGGCATGTACTGCTACATCTGAGAGGCGTGTCATACATCTGACAGGCGTGTACTGCTACATCTGAGAGGCGTGTCATACATCTGAGAGGCGTGTCATACATCTGACAGGCGTGTACTGCTACATCTGAGAGGCGTGTCATACATCTGAGAGGCGTGTCATACATCTAAGAGGCATGTCATACATCTGAGGGGCGTGTCATACATCTGAGAGGCATGTCATACATCTGAGAGTCGTGTCATACATCTGAGAGGCGTGTACTGCTACATCTGAGAGTCGTGTCATACATCTGAGAGGCGTGTACTGCTACATCTGAGAGGCGTGTCATACATCTGAGAGGCGTGTACTGCTACATCTGAGAGGCGTGTCATACATCTGAGAGGTGTGTCATACATCTGAGAGGCGTGTCATACATCTGAGGGGCGTGTACTTCTACATCTAAGAGGCATGTCATACATCTGAGGGGCGTGTCATACATCTGAGAGGCGTGTCATACATCTGAGAGGCGTGTAATACATCTGAGAGGCGTGTACTGCTACATCTGAGAGAGGTGTCATACATCTGAGAGGCGTGTACTGCTACATCTGAGAGGCGTGTCATACATCTGAGAGGCATGTACTGCTACATCTGAGAGGCGTGTCATACATCTGAGATGCGTGTCATACACCTGAGAGGCGTGTCATACAACTGAGGGGCGTGTACTTCTACATCTAAGAGGCATGTCATACATCTGAGGGGCGTGTCATACATCTTAGAGGCGTGTCATACATCTGAGAGGCGTGTCATACATCTGGGAGGCGTGTACTGCTACATCTGAGAGTCGTGTCATACATCTGAGAGGCGTGTACTGCTACATCTGAGAGGCGTGTCATACATCTGAGAGGCGTGTACTGCTACATCTGAGGGGCATGTCATACATCTGAGAGGAGTGTCATACATCTGAGAGGCGTGTACTGCTACATCTTAGAGTCGTGTCATACATCTGAGAGGCGTGTCATACATCTGAGATTCGTTTCATACATCTGAGAGTCGTGTCATACATCTGAGAGGCGTGTCATACATCTGAGAGGCGTGTCATACATCTGAGAGGCGTGTACTGCTACATCTGAGAGTCGTGTCATACATCTGAGAGGCGTGTACTGCTACATCTGAGAGGCGTGTCATACATCTGAGAGGCATGTACTGCTACATCTGAGGGGCATGTCATACATCTGAGAGGAGTGTCATACATCTGAGAGGCGTGTACTGCTACATCTTAGAGTCGTGTCATACATCTGAGAGGCGTGTCATACATCTGAGGTTCGTGTCATACATCTGAGAGTCGTGTCATACATCTGAGAGGCGTGTCATACATCTGAGAGGCGTGTCATACATCTGAGAGGCGTGTACTGCTACATCTGAGGGGCATGTCATACATCTGAGAGTTGTGTCATACATCTGAGAGGCGTGTCATACATCTGAGAGGCGTCTCATACATCTGAGAGGCGAGTACTGCTACATCTGAGAGGTGTGTCATACATCTGAGAGGCGTGTCTTACATCTGAGAGGCGTGTCATACATCTGAGAGCCGTGTCATACATCTGAGAGGCGTGTCATACATCTGAGAGGCGTGTACTGCTACATCTGAGAGTGGTGTCATACATCTGAGAGGCGTGTACTGCTACATCTGAGAGGCGTGTCATACATCTGACAGGCGTGTACTGCTACATCTGAGAGGCGTGTCATACATCTGAGAGGCGTGTCATACATCTGAGAGGCGTGTCATACATCTGGGAGGCGTGTACTGCTACATCTGAGAGTCGTGTCATACATCTGAGAGGCGTGTACTGCTACATCTGAGAGGCGTGTCATACATCTGAGAGGCATGTACTGCTACATCTGAGGGGCATGTCATACATCTGAGAGGAGTGTCATACATCTGAGAGGCGTGTACTGCTACATCTTAGAGTCGTGTCATACATCTGAGAGGCGTGTCATACATCTGAGGTTCGTGTCATACATCTGAGAGTCGTGTCATACATCTGAGAGGCGCGTCATACATCTGAGAGGCGTGTCATACATCTGAGAGGCGTGTACTGCTACATCTGAGGGGCATGTCATACATCTGAGAGTTGTGTCATACATCTGAGAGGCGTGTCATACATCTGAGAGGCGTCTCATACATCTGAGAGGCGAGTACTGCTACATCTGAGAGGTGTGTCATACATCTGAGAGGCGTGTCTTACATCTGAGAGGCGTGTCATACATCTGAGAGCCGTGTCATACATCTGAGAGGCGTGTCATACATCTGAGAGGCGTGTACTGCTACATCTGAGAGTGGTGTCATACATCTGAGAGGCGTGTACTGCTACATCTGAGAGGCGTGTCATACATCTGACAGGCGTGTACTGCTACATCTGTGAGGCGTGTCATACATCTGAGAGGCGTGTCATACATCTGACAGGCGTGTACTGCTACATCTGAGAGGTGTGTCATACATCTGAGAGGCGTGTCATACATCTGAGAGGCGTGTCATACATCTGAGCGGCGTGTACTTCTACATCTAAGAGGCATGTCATACATCTGAGGGGCGTGTCATACATCTGAGAGGCGTGTCATACATCTGAGAGGCGTGTCATACATCTGAGAGGCGTGTACTGCTACATCTGAGAGTCGTGTCATACATCTGAGTGGCGTGTACTGTTACATCTGAGAGGCGTGTCATACATCTGAGAGGCGTGTACTGCTACATCTGAGAGGCGTGTCATACATCTGAGAGGCGTGTACTGCTACATCTGAGAGGCGTGTCATACATCTGAGAGGTGTGTCATACATCTGAGAGGCGAGTACTGCTACATCTGAGAGTCGTGTCATACATCTGAGAGGCGTGTCATACATCTGAGAGGCGTGTCATACATCTGAGAGTCGTGTCATACATCTGAGAGGCGTGTCATACATCTGAGAGGCGTGTCATACATCTGAGAGGCGTGTACTGCTACATCTGAGGGGCATGTCATACATCTGAGTGTCGTGTCATACATCTGATAGGCGTGTCATACATCTGAGAGGCGTGTCATACATCTGAGAGGCGTGTACTGCTACATCTGAGAGGCGTGTCATACATCTGAGAGGCGTGTCATACATCTGAGAGGCGTGTCATACATCTGAGAGGCGTGTACTGCTACATCTGAGAGTCGTGTCATACATCTGAGAGGCGTGTACTGCTACATCTGAGAGGCGTGTCATACATCTGAGAGGCATGTACTGCTACATCTGTGAGGCGTGTCATACATCTGAGAGGCGTGTCATACATCTGAGAGGCGTGTACTGCTACATCTGAGAGTCGTGTCATACATCTGAGAGGCGTGTACTGCTACATCTGAGGGGCGTGTCATACATCTGAGAGGCATGTCATACATCTGAGAGGCGTGTCATACATCTGAGAGTCGTGTCATACATCTGAGAGGCATGTCATACATCTGAGAAGCGTGTACTGCTACATCTGAGAGTCGTGTCATACATCTGAGAGGCGTGTCATACATCTGAGAGGCGTGTCATACATCTGAGAGGCGTGTCATACATCTGGGAGGCGTGTACTGCTACATCTGAGGGGCATGTCATACATCTGAGGGGCGTGTCATACATCTGAGAGGCGTGTCATACATCTGAGAGGCGTGTCATACATCTGAGAGGCGTGTACTGCTACATCTGAGAGTCGTGTCATACATCTGAGTGGCGTGTACTGTTACATCTGAGAGGCGTGTCATACATCTGAGAGGCATGTACTGCTACATCTGTGAGGCGTGTCATACATCTGAGAGGCGTGTCATACATCTGAGAGGCGTGTACTGCTACATCTGAGAGTCGTGTCATACATCTGAGAGGCGTGTACTGCTACATCTGAGGGGCGTGTCATACATCTGAGAGGCATGTCATACATCTGAGAGGCGTGTCATACATCTGAGAGGCGTGTCATACATCTGAGAGGCGTGTCATACATCTGAGAGGCGTGTACTGCTACATCTGTGGGGCATGTCATACATCTGAGAGTCGTGTCATACATCTGAGAGGCATGTCATACATCTGAGAAGCGTGTACTGCTACATCTGAGAGTCGTGTCATACATCTGAGAGGCGTGTCATACATCTGAGAGGCGTGTCATACATCTGAGAGGCATGTCATACATCTGGGAGGCGTGTACTGCTACATCTGAGGGGCATGTCATACATCTGAGAGTTGTGTCATACATCTGAGAGGCGTGTCATACATCTGAGAGGCGTGTCATACATCTGAGAGGCGAGTACTGCTACATCTGAGAGGTGTGTCATACATCTGAGGGGCGTGTCATACATCTGAGAGGCGTGTCATACATCTGAGAGGCGTGTCATACATCTGAGAGGCGTGTCATACATCTGAGAGGCGTGTACTGCTACATCTTAGAGTCTTGTCATACATCTGAGTGGCGTGTACTGTTACATCTGAGAGGCGTGTCATACATCTGAGAGGCGTGTACTGCTACATCTGAGAGGCGTGTCATACATCTGAGAGGCGTGTACTGCTACATCTGAGAGGCGTGTCATACATCTGACAGGCGTGTACTGCTACATCTGAGAGGCGTGTCATACATCTGAGAGGCGTGTCATACATCTGAGAGGCGTGTCATACATCTGGGAGGCGTGTACTGCTACATCTGAGAGTCGTGTCATACATCTGAGAGGCGTGTACTGCTACATCTGAGAGGCGTGTCATACATCTGAGAGGCATGTACTGCTACATCTGAGGGGCATGTCATACATCTGAGAGGAGTGTCATACATCTGAGAGGCGTGTACTGCTACATCTTAGAGTCGTGTCATACATCTGAGAGGCGTGTCATACATCTGAGGTTCGTGTCATACATCTGAGAGTCGTGTCATACATCTGAGAGGCGCGTCATACATCTGAGAGGCGTGTCATACATCTGAGAGGCGTGTACTGCTACATCTGAGGGGCATGTCATACATCTGAGAGTTGTGTCATACATCTGAGAGGCGTGTCATACATCTGAGAGGCGTCTCATACATCTGAGAGGCGAGTACTGCTACATCTGAGAGGTGTGTCATACATCTGAGAGGCGTGTCTTACATCTGAGAGGCGTGTCATACATCTGAGAGCCGTGTCATACATCTGAGAGGCGTGTCATACATCTGAGAGGCGTGTACTGCTACATCTGAGAGTGGTGTCATACATCTGAGAGGCGTGTACTGCTACATCTGAGAGGCGTGTCATACATCTGACAGGCGTGTACTGCTACATCTGTGAGGCGTGTCATACATCTGAGAGGCGTGTCATACATCTGACAGGCGTGTACTGCTACATCTGAGAGGTGTGTCATACATCTGAGAGGCGTGTCATACATCTGAGAGGCGTGTCATACATCTGAGCGGCGTGTACTTCTACATCTAAGAGGCATGTCATACATCTGAGGGGCGTGTCATACATCTGAGAGGCGTGTCATACATCTGAGAGGCGTGTCATACATCTGAGAGGCGTGTACTGCTACATCTGAGAGTCGTGTCATACATCTGAGTGGCGTGTACTGTTACATCTGAGAGGCGTGTCATACATCTGAGAGGCGTGTACTGCTACATCTGAGAGGCGTGTCATACATCTGAGAGGCGTGTACTGCTACATCTGAGAGGCGTGTCATACATCTGAGAGGTGTGTCATACATCTGAGAGGCGAGTACTGCTACATCTGAGAGTCGTGTCATACATCTGAGAGGCGTGTCATACATCTGAGAGGCGTGTCATACATCTGAGAGTCGTGTCATACATCTGAGAGGCGTGTCATACATCTGAGAGGCGTGTCATACATCTGAGAGGCGTGTACTGCTACATCTGAGGGGCATGTCATACATCTGAGTGTCGTGTCATACATCTGATAGGCGTGTCATACATCTGAGAGGCGTGTCATACATCTGAGAGGCGTGTACTGCTACATCTGAGAGGCGTGTCATACATCTGAGAGGCGTGTCATACATCTGAGAGGCGTGTCATACATCTGAGAGGCGTGTACTGCTACATCTGAGAGTCGTGTCATACATCTGAGAGGCGTGTACTGCTACATCTGAGAGGCGTGTCATACATCTGAGAGGCATGTACTGCTACATCTGTGAGGCGTGTCATACATCTGAGAGGCGTGTCATACATCTGAGAGGCGTGTACTGCTACATCTGAGAGTCGTGTCATACATCTGAGAGGCGTGTACTGCTACATCTGAGGGGCGTGTCATACATCTGAGAGGCATGTCATACATCTGAGAGGCGTGTCATACATCTGAGAGTCGTGTCATACATCTGAGAGGCATGTCATACATCTGAGAAGCGTGTACTGCTACATCTGAGAGTCGTGTCATACATCTGAGAGGCGTGTCATACATCTGAGAGGCGTGTCATACATCTGAGAGGCGTGTCATACATCTGGGAGGCGTGTACTGCTACATCTGAGGGGCATGTCATACATCTGAGGGGCGTGTCATACATCTGAGAGGCGTGTCATACATCTGAGAGGCGTGTCATACATCTGAGAGGCGTGTACTGCTACATCTGAGAGTCGTGTCATACATCTGAGTGGCGTGTACTGTTACATCTGAGAGGCGTGTCATACATCTGAGAGGCATGTACTGCTACATCTGTGAGGCGTGTCATACATCTGAGAGGCGTGTCATACATCTGAGAGGCGTGTACTGCTACATCTGAGAGTCGTGTCATACATCTGAGAGGCGTGTACTGCTACATCTGAGGGGCGTGTCATACATCTGAGAGGCATGTCATACATCTGAGAGGCGTGTCATACATCTGAGAGGCGTGTCATACATCTGAGAGGCGTGTCATACATCTGAGAGGCGTGTACTGCTACATCTGTGGGGCATGTCATACATCTGAGAGTCGTGTCATACATCTGAGAGGCATGTCATACATCTGAGAAGCGTGTACTGCTACATCTGAGAGTCGTGTCATACATCTGAGAGGCGTGTCATACATCTGAGAGGCGTGTCATACATCTGAGAGGCATGTCATACATCTGGGAGGCGTGTACTGCTACATCTGAGGGGCATGTCATACATCTGAGAGTTGTGTCATACATCTGAGAGGCGTGTCATACATCTGAGAGGCGTGTCATACATCTGAGAGGCGAGTACTGCTACATCTGAGAGGTGTGTCATACATCTGAGGGGCGTGTCATACATCTGAGAGGCGTGTCATACATCTGAGAGGCGTGTCATACATCTGAGAGGCGTGTCATACATCTGAGAGGCGTGTACTGCTACATCTTAGAGTCTTGTCATACATCTGAGTGGCGTGTACTGTTACATCTGAGAGGCGTGTCATACATCTGAGAGGCGTGTACTGCTACATCTGAGAGGCGTGTCATACATCTGAGAGGCGTGTACTGCTACATCTGAGTGGCGTGTCATACATCTGAGAGGCGTGTCATACATCTGAGAGGCGTGTCATACATCTGAGAGGCGTGTACTGCTACATCTGTGGGGCATGTCATACATCTGAGAGTCGTGTCATACATCTGAGAGGCTTGTCATACATCTGAGAAGCGTGTACTGCTACATCTGAGAGTCGTGTCATACATCTGAGAGGCGTGTCATACATCTGAGAGGCGTGTCATACATCTGAGAGGCGTGTCATACATCTGAGGGGCGTGTCATACATCTGAGAGGCGTGTCATACATCTGAGAGGCGTGTCATACATCTGAGAGGCGTGTCATACATCTGAGAGGCGTGTACTGCTACATCTTAGAGTCTTGTCATACATCTGAGTGGCGTGTACTGTTACATCTGAGAGGCGTGTCATACATCTGAGAGGCGTGTACTGCTACATCTGAGAGGCGTGTCATACATCTGAGAGGCGTGTACTGCTACATCTGAGAGGCGTGTCATACATCTGAGAGGCGTGTCATACATCTGAGAGGCGTGTCATACATCTGAGAGGCGTGTACTGCTACATCTGTGGGGCATGTCATACATCTGAGAGTCGTGTCATACATCTGAGAGGCTTGTCATACATCTGAGAAGCGTGTACTGCTACATCTGAGAGTCGTGTCATACATCTGAGAGGCGTGTCATACATCTGAGAGGCGTGTCATACATCTGAGAGGCGTGTCATACATCTGAGAGGCGTGTCATACATCTGAGAGGCGGGTCATACATCTGAGAGGCGGGTCATACATCTGAGAGGCGTGTACTGCTACATCTGAGAGTCGTGTCATACATATGAGAGGCGTGTATTGCTACATCTGAGAGGCGTGTCATACATCTGAGAGGCATGTACTGCTACATCTGAGAGGCGTGTCATACATCTGAGAGGCGTGTCATACATCTGAGAGGCGTGTACTGCTACATCTGAGAGACGTGTCATACATCTGAGAAGCGTGTACTGCTACATCTGTGGGGCGTGTCATACATCTGAGAGGTGTGTACTGCTACATCTGAGAGGCGTGTCATACATCTGAGAGGCTTGTCATACATCTGAAAGGCGTGTCATACATCTGAGGGGCGTGTACATCTACATCTAAGAGGCATGTCATACATCTGAGGGGCGTGTCATACATCTGAGAGGCGTGTCATACATCTGAGAGGCGTGTCATACATCTGAGAGGCATGTACTGCTACATCTGAGAGTCGTGTCATACATCTGAGAGGCGTGTACTGCTACATCTGAGAGGCGTGTCATACATCTGAGAGGCGTGTACTGCTACATCTGAGAGGCGTGTCATACATCTGAGAGGCGTGTCATACATCTGAGAGGCGTGTCATACATCTGAGGGGCGTGTACTTCTACATCTAAGAGGCATGTCATACATCTGAGGGGCGTGTCATACATCTGAGAGGCGTGTCATACATCTGAGAGGCGTGTCATACATCTGAGAGGCGTGTCATACATCTGAGAGGCGTGTACTGCTACATCTGAGAGTCGTGTCATACATCTGAGAAGTGTGTACTGCTACATCTGAGAGGCGTGTCATACATCTGAGAGGCGTGTACTGCTACATCTGAGGGGCATGTCATACATCTGAGAGGCATGTCATACATCTGAGAGGCGTGTCATACATCTGAGAGGCGTGTACTGCTACATCTGAGAGTCGTGTCATACATCTGAGAGGCGTGTCATTCATCTGAGAGTCGTGTCATACATCTGAGAGTCGTGTCATACATCTGAGAGGCGTGTCATACATCTGAGAGGCGTGTACTGCTACATCTGAGGGGCATGTCATACATCTGAGAGTCTTGTCATACATCTGAGAGGCGTGTCATACATCTGAGAGGCGTGTACTGCTACATCTGAGAGGCGTGTCATACATCTGAGAGGCATGTCATACATCTGAGAGGCGTGTCATACATCTGAGGGGCGTGTACTTCTACATCTAAGAGGCATGTCATACATCTGAGGGGCGTGTCATACATCTGAGAGGCATGTCATACATCTGAGAGGCGTGTCATACATCTGAGAGGCGTGTACTGCTACATCTGAGAGTTGTGTCATACATCTGAGAGGCGTGTACTGCTACATCTGAGAGGCGTGTCATACATCTGAGAGGCGTGTACTGCTACATCTGAGAGGCGTGTCATACATCTGAGAGGTGTGTCATACATCTGAGAGGCATGTCATACATCTGAGGGGCGTGTACTTCTACATCTAAGAGGCATGTCATACATCTGAGGGGCGTGTCATACATCTGAGAGGCGTGTAATACATCTGAGAGGCGTGTCATACATCTGAGAGGCGTGTACTGCTACATCTGAGAGAGGTGTCATACATCTGAGAGGTGTGTACTGCTACATCTGAGAGGCGTGTCATACATCTGAGAGGCGTGTACTGCTACATCTGAGAGGCGTGTCATACAACTGAGGGGCGTGTACTTCTACATCTAAGAGGCATGTCATACATCTGAGGGGCGTGTCATACATCTGAGAGGCTTGTCATACATCTGAGAGGCGTGTCATACATCTGAGAGGCGTGTCATACATCTGAGAGGCGTGTACTGCTACATCTGTGGGGCATGTCATACATCTGAGAGTCGTGTCATACATCTGAGAGGCATGTCATACATCTGAGAAGCGTGTACTGCTACATCTGAGAGTCGTGTCATACATCTGAGAGGCGTGTCATACATCTGAGAGGCGTGTCATACATCTGAGAGGCGTGTCATACATCTGAGAGGCGTGTACTGCTACATCTGAGGGGCATGTCATACATCTGAGAGTTGTGTCATACATCTGAGAGGCGTGTCATACATCTGAGAGGCGTGTCATACATCTGAGAGGCGAGTACTGCTACATCTGAGAGGTGTGTCATACATCTGAGGGGCGTGTCATACATCTGAGAGGCGTGTCATACATCTGAGAGGCGTGTCATACATCTGAGAGGCGTGTCATACATCTGAGAGGCGTGTACTGCTACATCTTAGAGTCTTGTCATACATCTGAGTGGCGTGTACTGTTACATCTGAGAGGCGTGTCATACATCTGAGAGGCGTGTACTGCTACATCTGAGAGGCGTGTCATACATCTGAGAGGCGTGTACTGCTACATCTGAGTGGCGTGTCATACATCTGAGAGGCGTGTCATACATCTGAGAGGCGTGTCATACATCTGAGAGGCGTGTACTGCTACATCTGTGGGGCATGTCATACATCTGAGAGTCGTGTCATACATCTGAGAGGCTTGTCATACATCTGAGAAGCGTGTACTGCTACATCTGAGAGTCGTGTCATACATCTGAGAGGCGTGTCATACATCTGAGAGGCGTGTCATACATCTGAGAGGCGTGTCATACATCTGAGGGGTGTGTCATACATCTGAGAGGCGTGTCATACATCTGAGAGGCGTGTCATACATCTGAGAGGCGTGTCATACATCTGAGAGGCGTGTACTGCTACATCTTAGAGTCTTGTCATACATCTGAGTGGCGTGTACTGTTACATCTGAGAGGCGTGTCATACATCTGAGAGGCGTGTACTGCTACATCTGAGAGGCGTGTCATACATCTGAGAGGCGTGTACTGCTACATCTGAGAGGCGTGTCATACATCTGAGAGGCGTGTCATACATCTGAGAGGCGTGTCATACATCTGAGAGGCGTGTACTGCTACATCTGTGGGGCATGTCATACATCTGAGAGTCGTGTCATACATCTGAGAGGCTTGTCATACATCTGAGAAGCGTGTACTGCTACATCTGAGAGTCGTGTCATACATCTGAGAGGCGTGTCATACATCTGAGAGGCGTGTCATACATCTGAGAGGTGTGTCATACATCTGAGAGGCGGGTCATACATCTGAGAGGCGGGTCATACATCTGAGAGGCGTGTACTGCTACATCTGAGAGTCGTGTCATACATATGAGAGGCGTGTATTGCTACATCTGAGAGGCGTGTCATACATCTGAGAGGCATGTACTGCTACATCTGAGAGGCGTGTCATACATCTGAGAGGCGTGTCATACATCTGAGAGGCGTGTACTGCTACATCTGAGAGACGTGTCATACATCTGAGAGGCGTGTACTGCTACATCTGTGGGGCGTGTCATACATCTGAGAGGTGTGTACTGCTACATCTGAGAGGCGTGTCATACATCTGAGAGGCTTGTCATACATCTGAAAGGCGTGTCATACATCTGAGGGGCGTGTACATCTACATCTAAGAGGCATGTCATACATCTGAGGGGCGTGTCATACATCTGAGAGGCGTGTCATACATCTGAGAGGCGTGTCATACATCTGAGAGGCATGTACTGCTACATCTGAGAGTCGTGTCATACATCTGAGAGGCGTGTACTGCTACATCTGAGAGGCGTGTCATACATCTGAGAGGCGTGTACTGCTACATCTGAGAGGCGTGTCATACATCTGAGAGGCGTGTCATACATCTGAGAGGCGTGTCATACATCTGAGGGGCGTGTACTTCTACATCTAAGAGGCATGTCATACATCTGAGGGGCGTGTCATACATCTGAGAGGCGTGTCATACATCTGAGAGGCGTGTCATACATCTGAGAGGCGTGTCATACATCTGAGAGGCGTGTACTGCTACATCTGAGAGTCGTGTCATACATCTGAGAAGTGTGTACTGCTACATCTGAGAGGCGTGTCATACATCTGAGAGGCGTGTACTGCTACATCTGAGGGGCATGTCATACATCTGAGAGGCATGTCATACATCTGAGAGGCGTGTCATACATCTGAGAGGCGTGTACTGCTACATCTGAGAGTCGTGTCATACATCTGAGAGGCGTGTCATTCATCTGAGAGTCGTGTCATACATCTGAGAGTCGTGTCATACATCTGAGAGGCGTGTCATACATCTGAGAGGCGTGTACTGCTACATCTGAGGGGCATGTCATACATCTGAGAGTCTTGTCATACATCTGAGAGGCGTGTCATACATCTGAGAGGCGTGTACTGCTACATCTGAGAGGCGTGTCATACATCTGAGAGGCATGTCATACATCTGAGAGGCGTGTCATACATCTGAGGGGCGTGTACTTCTACATCTAAGAGGCATGTCATACATCTGAGGGGCGTGTCATACATCTGAGAGGCATGTCATACATCTGAGAGGCGTGTCATACATCTGAGAGGCGTGTACTGCTACATCTGAGAGTTGTGTCATACATCTGAGAGGCGTGTACTGCTACATCTGAGAGGCGTGTCATACATCTGAGAGGCGTGTACTGCTACATCTGAGAGGCGTGTCATACATCTGAGAGGTGTGTCATACATCTGAGAGGCATGTCATACATCTGAGGGGCGTGTACTTCTACATCTAAGAGGCATGTCATACATCTGAGGGGCGTGTCATACATCTGAGAGGCGTGTAATACATCTGAGAGGCGTGTCATACATCTGAGAGGCGTGTACTGCTACATCTGAGAGAGGTGTCATACATCTGAGAGGTGTGTACTGCTACATCTGAGAGGCGTGTCATACATCTGAGAGGCGTGTACTGCTACATCTGAGAGGCGTGTCATACAACTGAGGGGCGTGTACTTCTACATCTAAGAGGCATGTCATACATCTGAGGGGCGTGTCATACATCTGAGAGGCTTGTCATACATCTGAGAGGCGTGTCATACATCTGGGAGGCGTGTACTGCTACATCTGAGAGTCGTGTCATACATCTGAGAGGCGTGTACTGCTACATCTGAGAGGCGTGTCATACATCTGAGAGGCATGTACTGCTACATCTGAGGGGCATGTCATACATCTGAGAGGAGTGTCATACATCTGAGAGGCGTGTACTGCTACATCTTAGAGTCGTGTCATACATCTGAGAGGCTTGTCATACATCTGAGAGGCGTGTCATACATCTGGGAGGCGTGTACTGCTACATCTGAGAGTTGTGTCATACATCTGAGAGGCGTGTACTGCTACATCTGAGAGGCGTGTCATACATCTGAGAGGCATGTACTGCTACATCTGAGGGGCATGTCATACATCTGAGAGGAGTGTCATACATCTGAGAGGCGTGTACTGCTACATCTTAGAGTCGTGTCATACATCTGAGAGGCGTGTCATACATCTGAGATTCGTGTCATACATCTGAGAGTCGTGTCATACATCTGAGAGGCGTGTCATACATCTGAGAGGCGTGTCATACATCTGAGAGGCGTGTACTGCTACATCTGAGGGGCATGTCATACATCTGAGAGTTGTGTCATACATCTGAGAGGCGTGTCATACATCTGAGAGGCGTCTCATACATCTGAGAGGCGAGTACTGCTACATCTGAGAGGTGTGTCATACATCTGAGAGGCGTGTCTTACATCTGAGAGGCGTGTCATACATCTGAGAGCCGTGTCATACATCTGAGAGGCGTGTCATACATCTGAGAGGCGTGTACTGCTACATCTGAGAGTGGTGTCATACATCTGAGAGGCGTGTACTGCTACATCTGAGAGGCGTGTCATACATCTGACAGGCATGTACTGCTACATCTGAGAGGCGTGTCATACATCTGAGAGGCGTGTCATACATCTGACAGGCGTGTACTGCTACATCTGAGAGGTGTGTCATACATCTGAGAGGCGTGTCATACATCTGAGAGGCGTGTCATACATCTGAGGGGCGTGTACTTCTACATCTAAGAGGCATGTCATACATCTGAGGGGCGTGTCATACATCTGAGAGGCGTGTCATACATCTGAGAGGCGTGTCATACATCTGAGAGGCGTGTCATACATCTGAGAGGCGTGTACTGCTACATCTGAGAGTCGTGTCATACATCTGAGTGGCGTGTACTGTTACATCTGAGAGGCGTGTCATATATCTGAGAGGCGTGTACTGCTACATCTGAGAGGCGTGTCATACATCTGAGAGGCGTGTACTGCTACATCTGAGAGGCGTGTCATACATCTGAGAGGTGTGTCATACATCTGAGAGGCGAGTACTGCTACATCTGAGAGTCGTGTCATACATCTGAGAGGCGTGTCATACATCTGAGAGGCGTGTCATACATCTGAGAGTCGTGTCATACATCTGAGAGGCGTGTCATACATCTGAGAGGCGTGTCATACATCTGAGAGGCGTGTACTGCTACATCTGAGGGGCATGTCATACATCTGAGTGTCGTGTCATACATCTGATAGGCGTGTCATACATCTGAGAGGCGTGTCATACATCTGAGAGGCGTGTACTGCTACATCTGAGAGGCGTGTCATACATCTGAGAGGCGTGTCATACATCTGAGAGGCGTGTCATACATCTGAGAGGCGTGTACTGCTACATCTGAGAGTCGTGTCATACATCTGAGAGGCGTGTACTGCTACATCTGAGAGGCGTGTCATACATCTGAGAGGCATGTACTGCTACATCTGTGAGGCGTGTCATACATCTGAGAGGCGTGTCATACATCTGAGAGGCGTGTACTGCTACATCTGAGAGTCGTGTCATACATCTGAGAGGCGTGTACTGCTACATCTGAGGGGCGTGTCATACATCTGAGAGGCATGTTATACATCTGAGAGGCGTGTCATACATCTGAGAGGCGTGTCATACATCTGAGAGGCGTGTCATACATCTGAGAGGCGTGTACTGCTACATCTGTGGGGCATGTCATACATCTGAGAGTCGTGTCATACATCTGAGAGGCATGTCATACATCTGAGAAGCGTGTACTGCTACATCTGAGAGGCGTGTCATACATCTGAGAGGCGTGTCATACATCTGAGAGGCGTGTCATACATCTGAGAGGCGTGTCATACATCTGAGAGGCGTGTACTGCTACATCTGAGGGGCATGTCATACATCTGAGAGTTGTGTCATACATCTGAGAGGCGTGTCATACATCTGAGAGGCGTGTCATACATCTGAGAGGCGAGTACTGCTACATCTGAGAGGTGTGTCATACATCTGAGGGGCGTGTCATACATCTGAGAGGCGTGTCATACATCTGAGAGGCGTGTCATACATCTGAGAGGCGTGTACTGCTACATCTTAGAGTCTTGTCATACATCTGAGTGGCGTGTACTGTTACATCTGAGAGGCGTGTCATACATCTGAGAGGCGTGTACTGCTACATCTGAGAGGCGTGTCATACATCTGAGAGGCGTGTACTGCTACATCTGAGTGGCGTGTCATACATCTGAGAGGCGTGTCATACATCTGAGAGGCGTGTCATACATCTGAGAGGCGTGTACTGCTACATCTGTGGGGCATGTCATACATCTGAGAGTCGTGTCATACATCTGAGAGGCTTGTCATACATCTGAGAAGCGTGTACTGCTACATCTGAGAGTCGTGTCATACATCTGAGAGGCGTGTCATACATCTGAGAGGCGTGTCATACATCTGAGAGGCGTGTCATACATCTGAGAGGCGTGTCATACATCTGAGAGGCGGGTCATACATCTGAGAGGCGGGTCATACATCTGAGAGGCGTGTACTGCTACATCTGAGAGTCATGTCATACATCTTAGAGGCGTGTATTGCTACATCTGAGAGGCGTGTCATACATCTGAGAGGCATGTACTGCTACATCTGAGAGGCGTGTCATACATCTGAGAGGCGTGTCATACATCTGAGAGGCGTGTACTGCTACATCTGAGAGACGTGTCATACATCTGAGAGGCGTGTACTGCTACATCTGTGGGGCGTGTCATACATCTGAGAGGTGTGTACTGCTACATCTGAGAGGCGTGTCATACATCTGAGAGGCTTGTCATACATCTGAAAGGCGTGTCATACATCTGAGGGGCGTGTACATCTACATCTAAGAGGCATGTCATACATCTGAGGGGCGTGTCATACATCTGAGAGGCGTGTCATACATCTGAGAGGCGTGTCATACATCTGAGAGGCATGTACTGCTACATCTGAGAGTCGTGTCATACATCTGAGAGGCGTGTACTGCTACATCTGAGAGGCGTGTCATACATCTGAGAGGCGTGTACTGCTACATCTGAGAGGCGTGTCATACATCTGAGAGGCGTGTCATACATCTGAGAGGCGTGTCATAGATCTGAGGGGCGTGTACTTCTACATCTAAGAGGCATGTCATACATCTGAGGTGCGTGTCATACATCTGAGAGGCGTGTCATACATCTGAGAGGCGTGTCATACATCTGAGAGGCGTGTCATACATCTGAGAGGCGTGTACTGCTACATCTGAGAGTCGTGTCATACATCTGAGAAGTGTGTACTGCTACATCTGAGAGGCGTGTCATACATCTGAGAGGCGTGTACTGCTACATCTGAGGGGCATGTCATACATCTGAGAGGCATGTCATACATCTGAGAGGCGTGTCATACATCTGAGAGGCGTGTACTGCTACATCTGAGAGTCGTGTCATACATCTGAGAGGCGTGTCATTCATCTGAGAGTCGTGTCATACATCTGAGAGTCGTGTCATACATCTGAGAGGCGTGTCATACATCTGAGAGGCGTGTACTGCTACATCTGAGGGGCATGTCATACATCTGAGAGTCTTGTCATACATCTGAGAGGCGTGTCATACATCTGAGAGGCGTGTACTGCTACATCTGAGAGTCGTGTCATACATCTGAGAGGCGTGTCATACATCTGAGAGGCGTGTCATACATCTGAGAGGCATGTACTGCTACATCTGAGAGGCGTGTCATACATCTGAGAGGCGTGTCATACATCTGAGAGGCGTGTCATACATCTGAGAGGCGTGTACTGCTACATCTGAGAGTCGTGTCATACATCTGAGAGGCGTGTACTGCTACATCTGAGAGGCGTGTCATACATCTGAGAGGCGTGTCATACATCTGAGAGGCGTGTCATACATCTGAGGGGCGTGTACTTCTACATCTAAGAGGCATGTCATACATCTGAGGGGCGTGTCATACATCTGAGAGGCATGTCATACATCTGAGAGGCGTGTCATACATCTGAGAGGCGTGTACTGCTACATCTGAGGGGCATGTCATACATCTGAGAGGCGTGTACTGCTACATCTGAGAGGCGTGTCATACATCTGAGAGGCGTGTACTGCTACATCTGAGAGGCGTGTCATACATCTGAGAGGCGTGTCGTACACCTGAGAGGCGTGTCATACAACCGAGGGGCGTGTACTTCTACATCTAAGAGGCATGTCATACATCTGAGGGGCGTGTCATACATCTGAGAGGCTTGTCATACATCTGAGAGGCGTGTCATACATCTGGGAGGCGTGTACTGCTACATCTGAGAGTCGTGTCATACATCTGAGAGGCGTGTACTGCTACATCTGAGAGGCATGTCATACATCTGAGAGGCATGTACTGCTACATCTGAGGGGCATGTCATACATCTGAGAGGAGTGTCATACATCTGAGAGGCGTGTACTGCTACATCTTAGAGTCGTGTCATACATCTGAGAGGCTTGTCATACATCTGAGAGGCGTGTCATACATCTGGGAGGCGTGTACTGCTACATCTGAGAGTCGTGTCATACATCTGAGAGGCGTGTACTGCTACATCTGGGAGGCGTGTCATACATCTGAGAGGCATGTACTGCTACATCTTAGAGTCGTGTTATACATCTGAGAGGCGTGTCATACATCTGAGATTCGTGTCATACATCTGAGAGTCGTGTCATACATCTGAGAGGCGAGTCATACATCTGAGAGGCGTGTCATACATCTGAGAGGCGTGTACTGCTACATCTGAGGGGCATGTCATACATCTGAGAGTTGTGTCATACATCTGAGAGGCGTGTCATACATCTGAGAGGCGTCTCATACATCTGAGAGGCGAGTACTGCTACATCTGAGAGGTGTGTCATACATCTGAGAGGCGTGTCTTACATCTGAGAGGCGTGTCATACATCTGAGAGCCGTGTCATACATCTGAGAGGCGTGTCATACATATGAGAGGCGTGTACTGCTACATCTGAGAGTGGTGTCATACATCTGAGAGGCGTGTACTGCTACATCTGAGAGGCGTGTCATACATCTGACAGGCGTGTACTGCTACATCTGAGAGGCGTGTCATACATCTGAGAGGCGTGTCATACATCTGACAGGCGTGTACTGCTACATCTGAGAGGCGTGTCATACATCTGAGAGGCGTGTCATACATCTGAGAGGCGTGTCATACATCTGAGGGGCGTGTACTTCTACATCTAAGAGGCATGTCATACATCTGAGGGGCGTGTCATACATCTGAGAGGCGTGTCATACATCTGAGAGGCGTGTCATACATCTGAGAGGCGTGTCATACATCTGAGAGGCGTGTACTGCTACATCTGAGAGTCGTGTCATACATCTGAGTGGCGTGTACTGTTACATCTGAGAGGCGTGTCATACATCTGAGAGGCGTGTACTGCTACATCTGAGAGGCGTGTCATACATCTGAGAGGCGTGTACTGCTACATCTGAGAGGCGTGTCATACATCTGAGAGGTGTGTCATACATCTGAGAGGCGAGTACTGCTACATCTGAGAGTCGTGTCATACATCTGAGAGGCGTGTCATACATCTGAGAGGCGTGTCATACATCTGAGAGTCGTGTCATACATCTGAGAGTCGTGTCATACATCTGATAGGCGTGTCATACATCTGAGAGGCGTGTCATACATCTGAGAGGCGTGTACTGCTACATCTGAGAGGCGTGTCATACATCTGAGAGGCGTGTCATACATCTGAGAGGCGTGTCATACATCTGAGAGGCGTGTACTGCTACATCTGAGAGTCGTGTCATACATCTGAGAGGCGTGTACTGCTACATCTGAGAGGCGTGTCATACATCTGAGAGGCATGTACTGCTACATCTGAGAGGCGTGTCATACATCTGAGAGGCGTGTCATACATCTGAGAGGCGTGTACTGCTACATCTGAGAGTCGTGTCATACATCTGAGAGGCGTGTACTGCTACATCTGAGGGGCGTGTCATACATCTGAGAGGCATGTTATACATCTGAGAGGCGTGTCATACATCTGAGAGGCGTGTCATACATCTGAGAGGCGTGTCATACATCTGAGAGGCGTGTACTGCTACATCTGTGGGGCATGTCATACATCTGAGAGTCATGTCATACATCTGAGAGGCATGTCATACATCTGAGAAGCGTGTACTGCTACATCTGAGAGTCGTGTCATACATCTGAGAGGCGTGTCATACATCTGAGAGGCGTGTCATACATCTGAGAGGCGTGTACTGCTACATCTGAGAGGCGTGTCATACATCTGAGAGGCGTGTCATACATCTGAGAGGCGGGTCATACATCTGAGAGGCGGGTCATACATCTGAGAGGCGTGTACTGCTACATCTGAGAGTCGTGTCATACATATGAGAGGCGTGTATTGCTACATCTGAGAGGCGTGTCATACATCTGAGAGGCATGTACTGCTACATCTGAGAGGCGTGTCATACATCTGAGAGGCGTGTCATACATCTGAGAGGCATGTACTGCTACATCTGAGAGACGTGTCATACATCTGAGAGGCGTGTACTGCTACATCTGTGGGGCATGTCATACATCTGAGAGGTGTGTACTGCTACATCTGAGAGGCGTGTCATACATCTGAGAGGCTTGTCATACATCTGAAAGGCGTGTCATACATCTGAGGGGCGTGTACATCTACATCTAAGAGGCATGTCATACATCTGAGGGGCGTGTCATACATCTGAGAGGCATGTCATACATCTGAGAGGCGTGTCATACATCAGAGAGGCGTGTACTGCTACATCTGAGAGGCGTGTCATACATCTGAGAGGCGTGTACTGCTACAACTGAGAGACGTGTCATACATCTGAGAGGCGTGTACTGCTACATCTGAGAGGCGTGTCATACATCTGAGAGGCGTGTCATACATCTGAGAGGCATGTCATACATCAGAGGGGCGTGTACTTCTACATCTAAGAGGCATGTCATACATCTGAGGGGCGTGTCATACATCTGAGAGGCGTGTCATACATCTGAGAGGCGTGTCATACATCTGAGAGGCGTGTCATACATCTGAGAGGCGTGTACTGCTACATCTGTGAGTGGCGTGTCATACATCTGAGAGGCGTGTACTGCTACATCTGAGGGGCATGTCATACATCTGAGAGGCATGTCATACATCTGAGAGGCGTGTCATACATCTGAGAGGCGTGTACTGCTACATCTGAGAGTCGTGTCATACATCTGAGAGGCGTGTCATTCATCTGAGAGTCGTGTCATACATCTGAGAGTCGTGTCATACATCTGAGAGGCGTGTCATACATCTGAGAGGCGTGTACTGCTACATCTGAGGGGCATGTCATACATCTGAGAGTCTTGTCATACATCTGAGAGGCGTGTCATACATCTGAGAGGCATGTACTGCTACATCTGAGAGTCGTGTCATACATCTGAGAGGCGTGTCATACATCTGAGAGGCGTGTCATACATCTGAGAGGCGTGTACTGCTACATCTGAGAGGCGTGTCATACATCTGAGAGGCGTGTCATACATCTGAGAGGCGTGTCATACATCTGAGAGGCGTGTACTGCTACATCTGAGAGTCGTGTCATACATCTGAGAGGCGTGTACTGCTACATCTGAGAGGCGTGTCATACATCTGAGAGGCGTGTCATACATCTGAGAGGCGTGTCATACATCTGAGGGGCGTGTACTTCTACATCTAAGAGGCATGTCATACTTCTGAGGGGCGTGTCATACATCTGAGAGGCATGTCATACATCTGAGAGGCGTGTCATACATCTGAGAGGCGTGTACTGCTACATCTGAGAGTCGTGTCATACATCTGAGAGGCGTGTACTGCTACATCTGAGAGGCGTGTCATACATCTGAGAGGCGTGTACTGCTACATCTGAGAGGCGTGTCATACATCTGAGAGGTGTGTCATACATCTGAGAGGCGTGTCATACATCTGAGGGGCGTGTACTTCTACATCTAAGAGGCATGTCATACATCTGAGGGGCGTGTCATACATCTGAGAGGTGTGTCATACATCTGAGAGGCATGTCATACATCTGAGAGGCGTGTACTGCTACATCTGAGAGAGGTGTCATACATCTGAGAGGCGTGTACTGCTACATCTGAGAGGCGTGTCATACATCTGAGAGGCGTGTACTGCTACATCTGAGAGGCGTGTCATTCATCTGAGAGGCGTGTCATACACCTGAGAGGCGTGTCATACAACTGAGGGGCGTGTACTTCTATATCTAAGAGGCATGTCATACATCTGAGGGGCGTGTCATACATCTGAGAGGCGTGTCATACATCTGAGAGGCATGTCATACATCTGGGAGTCGTGTACTGCTACATCTGAGAGTCGTGTCATACATCTGAGAGGCGTGTACTGCTACATCTGAGAGGCGTGTCATACATCTGAGAGGCGTGTACTGCTACATCTGAGGGGCATGTCATACATCTGAGAGGAGTGTCATACATCTGAGAGGCGTGTACTGCTACATCTTAGAGTCATGTCATACATCTGAGAGGCGTGTCATACATCTGAGATTCGTGTCATACATCTGAGAGTCGTGTCATACATCTGAGAGGCATGTCATACATCTGAGAGGCGTGTCATACATCTGAGAGGCATGTACTGCTACATCTGAGGGGCATGTCATACATCTGAGAGTTGTGTCACACATCTGAGAGGCGTGTCATACATCTGAGAGGCGTGTCATACATCTGAGAGGCGAGTACTGCTACATCTGAGAGGTGTGTCATACATCTGAGAGGCGTGTCATACATCTGAGAGGCGTGTCATACATCTGAGAGCCGTGTCATACATCTGAGAGGCGTGTACTGCTACATCTGAGAGTCGTGTCATACATCTGAGAGGCTTGTACTGCTACATCTGAGAGGCGTGTCATACATTTGAGAGGCATGTACTGCTACATCTGAGAGGCATGTCATACATCTGAGAGACATGTACTGCTACATCTGAGAGTCGTGTCATACATCTGAGAGGCATGTACTGCTACATCTGAGAGTCGTGTCATACATCTGAGAGGCGTGTACTGCTACATCTGAGAGGCATGTCATACATCTGATAGGCGTGTACTGCTACATCTGAGGGGCATGTCATACATCTGAGAGGCGTGTCATACATCTGAGAGGCGTGTCATACATCTGAGAGGCGTGTACTGCTACATCTGAGAGTCGTGTCATACATCTGAGAGGCATGTACTGATACATCTGAGAGGCGTGTCATACATCTGAGAGGCGTGTACTGCTACATCTGAGGGGCATGTTATACATCTGAGAGGCGTGTCATACATCTGAGAGGCGTGTCATACATCTGAGAGGCGTGTACTGCTACATCTGAGAGGCGTGTCATACATCTGAGAGGCGTGTCATACATCTGAGAGGCATGTCATACATCTGAGAGTTGTGTCATACATCTGAGAGGCATGTCATACATCTGAGAAGCATGTCATACATCTGAGAGGCGTGCACTGCTACATCTGAGGGCATGTCATACATCTGAGAGTCGTGTCATACATCTGAGGGGCGTGTCATACATCTGAGAGGCGTGTACTGCTACATCTGAGAGTCGTGTCATACATCTGAGAGGCGTGTACTGCTACATCTGAGAGGCGTGTCATACATCTGAGAGGCGTGTACTGCTACATCTGAGAGGCGTGTCATACATCTGAGAGGTGTGTCATACATCTGAGAGGCGTGTCATACATCTGAGGGGCGTGTACTTCTACATCTAAGAGGCATGTCATACATCTGAGGGTCGTGTCATACATCTGAGAGGCGTGTAATACATCTGAGAGGCGTGTCATACATCTGAGAGGCGTGTACTGCTACATCTGAGAGAGGTGTCATACATCTGAGAGGCGTGTACTGCTACATCTGAGAGGCGTGTCATACATCTGAGAGGCGTGTACTGCTACATCTGAGAGGCGTGTCATACATCTGAGAGGCGTGTCATACACCTGAGAGGCGTGTCATACAACTGAGGGGCGTGTACTTCTACATCTAACAGGCATGTCATACATCTGAGGGGCGTGTCATACATCTGAGAGGCTTGTCATACATCTGAGAGGCGTGTCATACATCTGGGAGGCGTGTACTGCTACATCTGAGAGTCGTGTCATACATCTGAGAGGCGTGTACTGCTACATCTGAGAGGCGTGTCATACATCTGAGAGGCGTGTACTGCTACATCTGAGGGGCATGTCATACATCTGAGAGGAGTGTCATACATCTGAGAGGCGTGTACTGCTACATCTTAGAGTCGTGTCATACATCTGAGAGGCGTGTCATACATCTGAGATTCGTGTCATACATCTGAGAGCCGTGTCATACATCTGAGAGGCGTGTCATACATCTGACAGGCGTGTACTGCTACATCTGAGGGGCATGTCATACATCTGAGAGTTGTGTCATACATCTGAGAGGCGTGTCATACATCTGGGAGGCGTGTCATACATCTGAGAGGCGAGTACTGCTACATCTGAGAGGTGTGTCATACATCTGAGAGGCGTGTCATACATCTGAGAGGCGTGTCATACATCTGAGAGCCGTGTCATACATCTGAGAGGCGTGTCATACATCTGAGAGGCGTGTACTGCTACATCTGAGAGTGGTGTCATACATCTGAGAGGCGTGTACTGCTACATCTGAGAGGCGTGTCATACATCTGACAGGCGTGTACTGCTACATCTGAGAGACGTGTCATACATCTGAGAGGCGTGTTATACATCTGAGAGGCGTGTACTGCTACATCTGAGAGGCGTGTCATACATCTGAGAGGCGTGTCATACATCTGAGAGGCGTGTCATACATCTGAGGGGCGTGTACTTCTACATCTAAGAGGCATGTCATACATCTGAGGGGCGTGTCATACATCTGAGAGGCGTGTCATACATCTGAGAGGCGTGTCATACATCTGAGAGGCATGTCATACATCTGAGAGGCGTGTACTGCTACATCTGAGAGTCGTGTCATACATCTGAGTGGCGTGTACTGTTACATCTGAGAGGCGTGTCATACATCTGAGAGGCGTGTACTGCTACATCTGAGAGGCATGTCATACATCTGAGAGGCATGTACTGCTACATCTGAGAGGCGTGTCATACATCTGAGAGGTGTGTCATACATCTGAGAGGCGAGTACTGCTACATCTGAGAGTCGTGTCATACATCTGAGAGGCGTGTCATACATCTGAGAGGCGTGTCATACATATGAGAGTCGTGTCATACATCTGAGAGGCGTGTCATACATCTGAGAGGCGTGTCATACATCTGAGAGGCGTGTACTGCTACATCTGAGGGGCATGTCATACATCTGAGTGTCGTGTCATACATCTGATAGGCGTGTCATACATCTGAGAGGCGTGTACTGCTACATCTGAGAGGCGTGTCATACATCTGAGAGGCGTGTCATACATCTGAGAGGCATGTCATACAACTGAGAGGCGTGTACTGCTACATCTGAGAGTCGTGTCATACATCTGAGAGGCGTGTACTGCTACATCTGAGAGGCGTGTCATACATCTGAGAGGCATGTACTGCTACATCTGAGAGGCGTGTCATACATCTGAGAGGCGTGTCATACATCTGAGAGGCGTGTACTGCTACATCTGAGAGTCGTGTCATACATCTGAGAGGCGTGTACTGCTACATCTGAGGGGCGTGTCATACATCTGAGAGGCATGTTATACATCTGAGAGGCGTGTCATACATCTGAGAGGCGTGTCATACATCTGAGAGGCGTGTCATACATCTGAGAGGAGTGTACTGCTACATCTGTGGGGCATGTCATACATCTGACAGTCGTGTCATACATCTGAGAGGCATGTCATACATCTGAGAAGTGTGTACTGCTACATCTGAGAGTGGTGTCATACATCTGAGAGGCGTGTCATACATCTGAGAGGCGTGTCATACATCTGAGAGGCGTGTACTGCTACATCTGAGAGGCGTGTCATACATCTGAGAGGCGTGTAATACATCTGAGAGGCGGGTCATACATCTGAGAGGCGGGTCATACATCTGAGAGGCGTGTACTGCTACATCTGAGAGTCGTATCATACATATGAGAGGCGTGTATTGCTACATCTGAGAGGCGTGTCATACATCTGAGAGGCATGTACTGCTACATCTGAGAGGCGTGTCATACATCTGAGAGGCATGTACTGCTACATCTGAGAGACGTGTCATACATCTGAGAGGCGTGTACTGCTACATCTGTGGGGCGTGTCATACATCTGAGAGGTGTGTACTGCTACATCTGAGAGGCGTGTCATACATCTGAGAGGCTTGTCATACATCTGAAAGGCGTGTCATACATCTGAGGGGCGTGTACATCTACATCTAAGAGGCATGTCATACATCTGAGGGGCGTGTCATACATCTGAGAGGCATGTCATACATCTGAGAGGCGTGTCATACATCAGAGAGGCGTGTACTGCTACATCTGAGAGTCGTGTCATACATCTGAGAGGCGTGTACTGCTACATCTGAGAGACGTGTCATACATCTGAGAGGCGTGTACTGCTACATCTGAGAGGCGTGTCATACATCTGAGAGGCGTGTCATACATCTGAGAGGCGTGTCATACATCTGAGGGGCGTGTACTTCTACATCTAAGAGGCATGTCATACATCTGAGGGGCGTGTCATACATCTGAGAGGCGTGTCATACATCTGAGAGGCGTGTAATTCGTCTGAGAGGCGTGTCATACATCTGAGAGGCATGTCATACATCTGAGAGGCGTGTACTGCTACATCTGAGAGTCGTGTCATACATCTGAGAAGCGTGTACTGCTACATCTGAGAGGCGTGTCATAAATCTGAGAGGCGTGTACTGCTACATCTGAGGGGCATGTCATACATCTGAGAGGCATGTCATACATCTGAGAGGCGTGTCATACATCTGAGAGGCGTGTACTGCTACATCTGAGAGTCGTGTCATACATCTGAGAGGCGTGTCATACATCTGAGAGGCGTGTCATACATCTGAGAGGCGTGTACTGCTACATCTGGGAGGCGTGTCATACATCTGAGAGGCGTGTCATACATCTGAGAGGCATGTCATACATCTGAGAGGCGTGTACTGCTACATCTGAGAGTCGTGTCATACATCTGAGAGGCGTGTACTGCTACATCTGAGAGGCGTGTCATACATCTGAGAGGCGTGTCATACATCTGAGAGGTGTGTCATACATCTGAGGGGCGTGTACTTCTACATCTAAGAGGCATGTCATACATCTGAGGGGCGTGTCATACATCTGAGAGGCATGTCATACATCTGAGAGGCGTGTCATACATCTGAGAGGCGTGTACTGCTACATCTGAGAGTCGTGTCATACATCTGAGAGGCGTGTACTGCTACATCTGAGAGGCGTGTCATACATCTGAGAGGCATGTACTGCTACATCTGAGAGGCGTGTCATACATCTGAGAGGTGTGTCATACATCTGAGAGGCGTGTCATACATCTGAGGGGAGTGTACTTCTACATCTAAGAGGCATGTCATACATCTGAGGGGCGTGTCATACATCTGAGAGGCGTGTCATACATCTGAGAGGCGTGTCATACATCTGAGAGGCGTGTACTGCTACATATGAGAGAGGTGTCATACATCTGAGAGGCGTGTACTGCTACATCTGAGAGGCGTGTCATACATCTGAGAGGCGTGTACTGCTACATCTGAGAGGCGTGTCATACATCTGAGAGGCGTGTCATACACCTGAGAGGCGTGTCATACAACTGAGGGGCGTGTACTTCTACATCTAAGAGGCATGTCATACATCTGAGGGGCGTGTCATACATCTGAGAGGCGTGTCATACATCTGAGAGGCGTGTCATACGTCTGGGAGGCGTGTACTGCTACATCTGAGAGTCGTGTCATACATCTGAGAGGCGTGTACTGCTACATCTGTGGGGCGTGTCATACATCTGAGAGGTGTGTACTGCTACATCTGAGAGGCGTGTCATACATCTGAGAGGCTTGTCATACATCTGAAAGGCGTGTCATACATCTGAGGGGCGTGTACATCTACATCTAAGAGGCATGTCATACATCTGAGGGGCGTGTCATACATCTGAGAGGCATGTCATACATCTGAGAGGCGTGTCATACATCAGAGAGGCGTGTACTGCTACATCTGAGAGTCGTGTCATACATCTGAGAGGCGTGTACTGCTACATCTGAGAGACGTGTCATACATCTGAGAGGCGTGTACTGCTACATCTGAGAGGCGTGTCATACATCTGAGAGGCGTGTCATACATCTGAGAGGCGTGTCATACATCTGAGGGGCGTGTACTTCTACATCTAAGAGGCATGTCATACATCTGAGGGGCGTGTCATACATCTGAGAGGCGTGTCATACATCTGAGAGGCGTGTAATTCGTCTGAGAGGCGTGTCATACATCTGAGAGGCATGTCATACATCTGAGAGGCATGTACTGCTACATCTGAGAGTCGTGTCATACATCTGAGAGGCGTGTACTGCTACATCTGAGAGGCGTGTCATACATCTGAGAGGCGTGTACTGCTACATCTGAGGGGCATGTCATACATCTGAGAGGCATGTCATACATCTGAGAGGCGTGTCATACATCTGAGAGGCGTGTACTGCTACATCTGAGAGTCGTGTCATACATCTGAGAGGCGTGTCATACATCTGAGAGGCGTGTCATACATCTGAGAGGCGTGTACTGCTACATATGGGAGGCGTGTCATACATCTGAGAGGCGTGTCATACATCTGAGAGGCATGTCATACATCTGAGAGGCGTGTACTGCTACATCTGAGAGTCGTGTCATACATCTGAGAGGCGTGTACTGCTACATCTGAGAGGCGTGTCATACATCTGAGAGGTGTGTCATACATCTGAGAGGTGTGTCATACATCTGAGGGGCGTGTACTTCTACATCTAAGAGGCATGTCATACATCTGAGGGGCGTGTCATACATCTGAGAGGCATGTCATACATCTGAGAGGCGTGTCATACATCTGAGAGGCGTGTACTGCTACATCTGAGAGTCGTGTCATACATCTGAGAGGCGTGTACTGCTACATCTGAGAGGCGTGTCATACATCTGAGAGGCATGTACTGCTACATCTGAGAGGCGTGTCATACATCTGAGAGGTGTGTCATACATCTGAGAGGCGTGTCATACATCTGAGGGGAGTGTACTTCTACATCTAAGAGGCATGTCATACATCTGAGGGGCGTGTCATACATCTGAGAGGCGTGTCATACATCTGAGAGGCGTGTCATACATCTGAGAGGCGTGTACTGCTACATCTGAGAGAGGTGTCATACATCTGAGAGGCGTGTACTGCTACATCTGAGAGGCGTGTCATACATCTGAGAGGCGTGTACTGCTACATCTGAGAGGCGTGTCATACATCTGAGAGGCGTGTCATACACCTGAGAGGCGTGTCATACAACTGAGGGGCGTGTACTTCTACATCTAAGAGGCATGTCATACATCTGAGGGGCGTGTCATACATCTGAGAGGCGTGTCATACATCTGAGAGGCGTGTCATACGTCTGGGAGGCGTGTACTGCTACATCTGAGAGTCGTGTCATACATCTGAGAGGCGTGTACTGCTACATCTGAGAGGCGTGTCATACATCTGAGAGGCGTGTACTGCTACATCTGAGGGGCATGTCATACATCTGAGAGGAGTGTCATACATCTGAGAGGCGTGTACTGCTACATCTTAGAGTTATTTCATACATCTGAGAGGCGTGTCATACATCTGAGATTCGTGTCATACATCTGAGAGTCGTGTCATACATCTGAGAGGCATGTCATACATCTGAGAGGCGTGTCATACATCTGAGAGGCGTGTACTGCTACATCTGAGAGTTGTGTCATACATCTGAGAGGCGTGTCATACATCTGAGAGGCGAGTACTGCTACATCTGAGAGGTGTGTCATACATCTGAGAGGCGTGTCATACATCTGAGAGGCGTGTCATACATCTGAGAGCCGTGTCATACATCTGAGAGGCGTGTACTGCTACATCTGAGAGTCGTGTCATACATCTGAGAGGCGTGTACTGCTACATCTGAGAGGCGTGTCTTACATTTGAGAGGCATGTACTGCTACATCTGAGAGGCATGTCATACATCTGAGAGACATGTACTGCTACATCTGAGAGTCATGTCATACATCTGAGAGGCATGTACTGCTACATCTGAGAGTCGTGTCATACATCTGAGAGGCGTGTACTGCTACATCTGAGAGGCATGTCATACATCTGATAGGCGTGTACTGCTACATCTGAGGGGCATGTCATACATCTGAGAGGCGTGTCATACATCTGAGGGGCGTGTACTTCTACATCTAAGAGGCATGTCATACATCTGAGGGGCGTGTCATACATCTGACAGGCGTGTCATACATCTGAGAGGCGTGTCATACGTCTGAGAGGCGTGTCATACATCTGAGAGGCGTGTCATACATCTGAGAGGCGTGTACTGCTACATCTGAGAGTCGTGTCATACATCTGAGAGGCGTGTACTGCTACATCTGAGAGGCGTGTCATACATCTGAGAGGCGTGTACTGCTACATCTGAGGGGCATGTCATACATCTGAGAGGCATGTCATACATCTGAGAGGCGTGTCATACATCTGAGAGGCGTGTACTGCTACATCTGAGAGTCGTGTCATACATCTGAGAGGCGTGTCATACATCTGAGAGGCGTGTCATACATCTGAGAGGCGTGTACTGCTACATCTGGGAGGCGTGTCATACATCTGAGAGGCGTGTCATACATCTGAGAGGCGTGTCATACATCTGAGAGGCGTGTACTGCAACATCTGAGAGTCGTGTCATACATCTGAGAGGCGTGTACTGCTACATCTGAGAGGCGTGTCATACATCTGAGAGGCGTGTCATACATCTGAGAGGTGTGTCATACATCTGAGGGGCGTGTACTTCTACATCTAAGAGGCATGTCATACATCTGAGGGGCGTGTCATACATCTGAGAGGCATGTCATACATCTGAGAGGCGTGTCATACATCTGAGAGGCGTGTACTGCTACATCTGAGAGTCGTGTCATACATCTGAGAGGCGTGTACTGCTACATCTGAGAGGCGTGTCATACATCTGAGAGGCGTGTACTGCTACATCTGAGAGGCGTGTCATACATCTGAGAGGTGTGTCATACATCTGAGAGGCGTGTCATACATCTGAGGGGAGTGTACTTCTACATCTAAGAGGCATGTCATACATCTGAGGGGCGTGTCATACATCTGAGAGGCGTGTCATACATCTGAGAGGCGTGTCATACATCTGAGAGGCGTGTACTGCTACATCTGAGAGAGGTGTCATACATCTGAGAGGCGTGTACTGCTACATCTGAGAGGCGTGTCATACATCTGAGAGGCGTGTACTGCTACATCTGAGAGGCGTGTCATACATCTGAGAGGCGTGTCATACACCTGAGAGGCGTGTCATACAACTGAGGGGCGTGTACTTCTACATCTAAGAGGCATGTCATACATCTGAGGGGCGTGTCATACATCTGAGAGGCGTGTCATACATCTGAGAGGCGTGTCATACGTCTGGGAGGCGTGTACTGCTACATCTGAGAGTCGTGTCATACATCTGAGAGGCGTGTACTGCTACATCTGAGAGGCGTGTCATACATCTGAGAGGCGTGTACTGCTACATCTGAGGGGCATGTCATACATCTGAGAGGAGTGTCATACATCTGAGAGGCGTGTACTGCTACATCTTAGAGTTATGTCATACATCTGAGAGGCGTGTAATACATCTGAGATTCGTGTCATACATCTGAGAGTCGTGTCATACATCTGAGAGGCATGTCATACATCTGAGAGGCGTGTCATACATCTGAGAGGCGTGTACTGCTACATCTGAGGGGCATGTCATACATCTGAGAGTTGTGTCATACATCTGAGAGGCGTGTCATACATCTGAGAGGCGTGTCATACATCTGAGAGGCGAGTACTGCTACATCTGAGAGGTGTGTCATACATCTGAGAGGCGTGTCATACATCTGAGAGGCGTGTCATACATCTGAGAGCCGTGTCATACATCTGAGAGGCGTGTACTGCTACATCTGAGAGTCGTGTCATACATCTGAGAGGCGTGTACTGCTACATCTGAGAGGCGTGTCTTACATTTGAGAGGCATGTACTGCTACATCTGAGAGGCATGTCGTACATCTGAGAGACATGTACTGCTACATCTGAGAGTCGTGTCATACATCTGAGAGGCATGTACTGCTACATCTGAGAGTCGTGTCATACATCTGAGAGGCGTGTACTGCTACATCTGAGAGGCGTGTCATACATCTGATAGGCGTGTACTGCTACATCTGAGGGGCATGTCATACATCTGAGAGGCGTGTCATACATCTGAGAGGCGTGTACTGCTACATCTGAGAGTCGTGTCATACATCTGAGAGGCATGTACTGATACATCTGAGAGGCGTGTCATACATCTGAGAGTAGTGTACTGCTACATCTGAGGGGCATGTTATACATCTGAGAGGCGTGTCATACATCTGAGAGGCGTGTCATACATCTGAGAGGCGTGTACTGCTACATCTGAGAGTCGTGTCATACATCTGAGAGGCGTGTCATACATCTGAGAGGAATGTCATACATCTGAGAGCTGTGTCATACATCTGAGAGGCATATCATACATCTGAGAAGCATGTCATACATCTGAGAGGCGTGCACTGCTACATCTGAGGGCATGTCATACATCTGAGAGTCGTGTCATACATCTGAGGGGCGTGTCATACATCTGAGAGGCGTGTACTGCTACATCTGAGAGGCGTGTCATACATCTGAGAGGCGTGTCATACATCTGAGAGGCGTGTCATACATCTGAGAGTCATGTACTGCTACATCTGAGAGGCGTGTCATACATCTGAGGGGCGTGTTCTGCTACATCTGAGAGGCGTGTCATACATCTGAGAGGCGTGCACTGCTACATCTGAGAGGCGTGTCATACATCTGAGAGGCGTGTACTGCTACATCTGAGAGGCGCGTCAAACATCTGAGAGGCGTGTCATACATCTGAGAGGCGTGTCATACATCTGAGAGGCATGTACTACTACATCTGAGAGGCGTGTCATACATCTGAGAAGCGTGTACTGCTACATCTGAGAGGCGCGTCATACATCTGAGAGGCGTGTACTGCTACATCTGAGAGTCGTGTCATACATCTGAGGGGCATGTACTGCTACATCTGAGAGGCGTGTCATACATCTGAGAGGCGTGTCATACATCTGAGAGGCATGTACTGCTACATCTGAGAGGCATGTCATGCATCTGAGAGGCGTGTACTGCTACATCTGAGAGGCGCGTCATACATCTGAGAGGCGTGTCATACATCTGAGAGGCGTGTCATACATCTGAGAGGCATGTACTACTACATCTGAGAGGCGTGTCATACATCTGAGAAGCGTGTACTGCTACATCTGAGAGGCGCGTCATACATCTGAGAGGCGTGTACTGCTACATCTGAGGGGTGTGTCATACATCTGAGAGGCGTGTACTGCTAAATCTGAGAGGCGTGTCATACATCTGAGAGGCGTGTCATACATCTGAGAGGCGTGTCATACATCTGAGAGGCATGTACTGCTACATCTGAGAGGCATGTCATACATCTGAGAGGCGTGTACTGCTACATCTGAGAGGCATATCATACATCTGAGAGGCATGTCATACATCTGAGAGGCGTGTACTGCTACATCTAAGAGTCGTGTCATACATCTGAGGGGCGTGTCATACATCTGAGAGGCGTGTACAGCTACATCTGAGAGGCGTGTCATACATCTGAGGGGCGTGTCATACATCTGAGAGGCGTGTTATACTTCTGAGAGGCGTGTCATACATCTGGGAGGCGTGTACTGCTACATCTCAGAGGCGTGTCATACATCTGAGAGGCATACATCTGAGAGGCATGTACTGCTACATCTGAGAGGCGTGTCATACATCTGAGAGGCATGTACTGCTACATCTGAGAGTCGTGTCATACATCTGAGAGGCATGTACTGCTACATCTGAGAGTCGTGTCATACATCTGAGAGGCGTGTACTGCTACATCTGAGAGGCGCATCATACATCTGAGAGGCATGTACTGCTACATCTGAGAGGCGTGTCATACATCTGAGAGGCATGTCATACATCTGAGAGGCGTGTACTGCTACATCTGAGAGTCGTGTCATACATCTGAGAGGCGTGTACTGATACATCTGAGAGGCGTGTCATACATCTGAGAGTAGTGTACTGCTACATCTGAGGGGCATGTTATACATCTGAGAGGCGTGTCATACATCTGAGAGGCGTGTCATACATCTGAGAGGCGTGTACTGCTACATCTGAGAGTCGTGTCATACATCTGAGAGGCGTGTCATACATCTGAGAGGAATGTCATACATCTGAGAGCTGTGTCATACATCTGAGAGGCATGTCATACATCTGAGAAGCATGTCATACATCTGAGAGGCGTGCACTGCTACATCTGAGGGCATGTCATACATCTGAGAGTCGTGTCATACATCTGAGGGGCGTGTCATACATCTGAGAGGCGTGTACTGCTACATCTGAGAGGCGTGTCATACATCTGAGAGGCGTGTCATACATCTGAGAGGCGTGTCATACATCTGAGAGTCATGTACTGCTACATCTGAGAGGCGTGTCATACATCTGAGGGGCGTGTTCTGCTACATCTGAGAGGCGTGTCATACATCTGAGAGGCGTGCACTGCTACATCTGAGAGGCGTGTCATACATCTGAGAGGCGTGTACTGCTACATCTGAGAGGCGCGTCAAACATCTGAGAGGCGTGTCATACATCTGAGAGGCGTGTCATACATCTGAGAGGCATGTACTACTACATCTGAGAGGCGTGTCATACATCTGAGAAGCGTGTACTGCTACATCTGAGAGGCGCGTCATACATCTGAGAGGCGTGTACTGCTACATCTGAGAGTCATGTCATACATCTGAGGGGCATGTACTGCTACATCTGAGAGGCGTGTCATACATCTGAGAGGCGTGTCATACATCTGAGAGGCATGTACTGCTACATCTGAGAGGCATGTCATGCATCTGAGAGGCATGTACTGCTACATCTGAGAGGCGCGTCATACATCTGAGAGGCGTGTCATACATCTGAGAGGCGTGTCATACATCTGAGAGGCATATACTACTACATCTGAGAGGCGTGTCATACATCTGAGAAGCGTGTACTGCTACATCTGAGAGGCGCGTCATACATCTGAGAGGCGTGTACTGCTACATCTGAGGGGTGTGTCATACATCTGAGAGGCGTGTACTGCTAAATCTGAGAGGCGTGTCATACATCTGAGAGGCGTGTCATACATCTGAGAGGCGTGTCATACATCTGAGAGGCATGTACTGCTACATCTGAGAGGCATGTCATACATCTGAGAGGCGTGTACTGCTACATCTGAGAGGCATATCATACATCTGAGAGGCATGTCATACATCTGAGAGGCGTGTACTGCTACATCTAAGAGTTGTGTCATACATCTGAGGGGCGTGTCATACATCTGAGAGGCGTGTACAGCTACATCTGAGAGGCGTGTCATACATCTGAGGGGCGTGTCATACATCTGAGAGGCGTGTTATACTTCTGAGAGGCGTGTCATACATCTGAGAGGCGTGTACTGCTACATCTCAGAGGCGTGTCATACATCTGAGAGGCATACATCTGAGAGGCATGTACTGCTACATCTGAGAGGCGTGTCATACATCTGAGAGGCATGTACTGCTACATCTGAGAGTCGTGTCATACATCTGAGAGGCATGTACTGCTACATCTGAGAGTCGTGTCATACATCTGAGAGGCGTGTACTGCTACATCTGAGAGGCGCATCATACATCTGAGAGGCATGTACTGCTACATCTGAGAGGCGTGTCATACATCTGAGAGGCATGTCATACATCTGAGAGGCGTGTACTGCTACATCTGAGAGTCGTGTCATACATCTGAGAGGCGTGTCATACATCTGAGAGGCGTGTACTGCTACATCTGAGAGGCGTGTCATACATCTGAGAGGCATGTCGTACATCTGAGAGGCGTGTCATACATCTGAGGGGCGTGTACTACTACATCTAAGAGGCATGTCATACATCTGAGGGGCGTGTCATACATCTGAGAGGCGTGTCATACTTCTGAGAGGCGTGTCATACATCTGAGAGGCGTGTACTGCTACATCTGAGAGACGAGTCATACATCTGAGAGGCGTGTCATGCATCTGAGAGGCGTGTCATACATCTGAGAGGCGTGTCATACATCTGAGGGACGTGTACTTCTACATCTAAGAGGCATGTGATACATCTGAGGGGCGTGTCATACATCTGAGAGGCGTGTCATACATCTGAGAGGCGTGTACTGCTACATGTGAGAGTCGTGTCATACATCTGAGAGGCGTGTACTGCTACATCTGAGAGTCGTGTCATACATCTGAGAGGCGTGCACTGCTACATCTGAGAGGCATGTCATACATCTGAGAGGCGTGTCATACATCTGAGAGGCATGTCATACATCTGAGGGGCGTGTACTTCTTCATCTAAGAGGCATGTCCTACACCTGAGGGGCGTGTCATACATCTGAGAGGCGTGTCATACATCTGAGAGGCGTGTACTTCTACAATGAAGAGGCATGTCATACATCTGAGGGGCGTGTCATACATCTGAGGGGCGTGTACTGCTACATCTGAGAGGCGTGTCATACATCTGAGAGGCGTGTCATACATCTGAGAGGCATGTCATACATCTGAGAGGCGTGTCATACATCTGAGAGGCATGTCATACATCTGAGAAGCATGTCATACATCTGAGAGGCGTGCACTGCTACATCTGAGGGCATGTCATACATCTGAGAGTCGTGTCATACATCTGAGGGGCGTGTCATACATCTGAGAGGCGTGTACTGCTACATCTGAGAGGCGTGTCATACATCTGAGAGGCGTCTCATACATCTGAGAGGCGTGTCATACATCTGAGAGTCATGTACTGCTACATCTGAGAGGTGTGTCATACATCTGAGGGGCGTGTTCTGCTACATCTGAGAGGCGTGTCATACATCTGAGAGGCGTGCACTGCTACATCTGAGAGGCGTGTCATACATCTGAGAGGCGTGTACTGCTACATCTGAGAGGCGCGTCAAACATCTGAGAGGCGTGTCATACATCTGAGAGGCGTGTCATACATCTGAGAGGCATGTACTACTACATCTGAGAGGCGTGTCATACATCTGAGAAGCGTGTACTGCTAGATCTGAGAGGCGCGTCATACATCTGAGAGGCGTGTACTGCTACATCTGAGAGTCGTGTCATACATCTGAGGGGCGTGTCATACATCTGAGAGGCGTGTACTGCTACATCTGAGAGGCGTGTCATACATCTGAGAGGCGTGTCATACATCTGAGAGGCATGTACTGCTACATCTGAGAGGCATGTCATGCATCTGAGAGGCGTGTACTGCTACATCTGAGAGGTGCGTCATAAATCTGAGAGGCGTGTCATACATCTGAGAGGCGTGTCATACATCTGAGAGGCATGTACTACTACATCTGAGAGGCGTGTCATACATCTGAGAAGCGTGTACTGCTACATCTGAGAGGCGCGTCATACATCTGAGAGGCGTGTACTGCTACATCTGAGGGGCGTGTCATACATCTGAGAGGCATGTACTGCTACATCTGAGAGGCGTGTCATACATCTGAGAGGCGTGTCATACATCTGAGAGGTGTGTCATACATCTGAGAGGCATGTACTGCTACATCTGAGAGGCGTGTCATACATCTGAGAGGCGTGTACTGCTACATCTGAGAGGCATATCATACATCTGAGAGGCATGTCATACATCTGAGAGGCGTGTACTGCTACATCTGAGAGTCGTGTCATACATCTGAGGGGCGTGTCATACATCTGAGAGGCGTGTACAGCTACATCTGAGAGGCGTGTCATACATCTGAGAGGCGTGTCATACATCTGAGAGGCGTGTCATACATCTGAGGGGCGTGTACTTCTACATCTAAGAGGCATGTCATACATCTGAGGGGCGTGTCATACATCTGAGAGGCGTGTCATACTTCTGAGAGGCGTGTCATACATCTGAGAGGCGTGTATTGCTACATCTCAGAGGCGTGTCATACATCTGAGAATCATACATCTGAGAGGCATGTACTGCTACATCTGAGAGGCGTGTCATACATCTGAGAGGCATGTACTGCTACATCTGAGAGTCGTGTCATACATCTGAGAGGCATGTACTGCTACATCTGAGAGTCGTGTCATACATCTGAGAGGCGTGTACTGCTACATCTGAGAGGCGCATCATACATCTGAGAGGCATGTACTGCTACATCTGAGAGGCGTGTCATACATCTGAGAGGCATGTCATACATCTGAGAGGCGTGTACTGCTACATCTGAGAGTCGTGTCATACATCTGAGAGGCGTGTACTGCTACATCTGAGAGTCGTGTCATACATCTGAGAGGCGTGCACTGCTACATCTGAGAGGCATGTCATACATCTGAGAGGCGTGTCATACATCTGAGAGGCGTGTCATACATCTGAGGGGCGTGTACTTCTACATCTAAGAGGCATGTCCTACACCTGAGGGGTGTGTCATACATCTGAGAGGCGTGTCATACATCTGAGAGGCGTGTACTTCTACAATGAAGAGGCATGTCATACATCTGAGGGGCGTGTCATACATCTGAGGGGCGTGTACTGCTACATCTGAGAGGCGTGTCATACATCTGAGGGGCGTGTACTGCTACATCTGTGGGGCGTGTCATACATCTGAGAGGCATGTACTGCTACATCTGAGGGGCATGTCATACATCTGAGAGGTGTGTCATACATCTGAGAGGCGTGTCATACATCTGAGAGGCGTGTACTGCTACATCTGAGAGACGTGTCATACATCTGAGAGGCGTGTCATGCATCTGAGAGGCGTGTCATACATCTGAGAGGCGTGTCATACATCTGAGGGACGTGTACTTCTACATCTAAGAGGCATGTGATACATCTGAGGGGCGTGTCATACATCTGAGAGGCGTGTCATACATCTGAGAGGCGTGTACTGCTACATGTGAGAGTCGTGTCATACATCTGAGAGGCGTGTACTGCTACATCTGAGAGTCGTGTCATACATCTGAGAGGCGTGCACTGCTACATCTGAGAGGCATGTCATACATCTGAGAGGCGTGTCATACATCTGAGAGGCATGTCATACATCTGAGGGGCGTGTACTTCTTCATCTAAGAGGCATGTCCTACACCTGAGGGGCGTGTCATACATCTGAGAGGCGTGTCATACATCTGAGAGGCGTGTACTTCTACAATGAAGAGGCATGTCATACATCTGAGGGGCGTGTCATACATCTGAGGGGCGTGTACTGCTACATCTGAGAGGCGTGTCATACATCTGAGAGGCGTGTCATACATCTGAGAGGCATGTCATACATCTGAGAGGGGTGTCATACATCTGAGAGGCATGTCATACATCTGAGAAGCATGTCATACATCTGAGAGGCGTGCACTGCTACATCTGAGGGCATGTCATACATCTGAGAGTCGTGTCATACATCTGAGGGGCGTGTCATACATCTGAGAGGCGTGTACTGCTACACCTGAGAGGCGTGTCATACATCTGAGAGGCGTCTCATACATCTGAGAGGCGTGTCATACATCTGAGAGTCATGTACTGCTACATCTGAGAGGTGTGTCATACATCTGAGGGGCGTGTTCTGCTACATCTGAGAGGCGTGTCATACATCTGAGAGGCGTGCACTGCTACATCTGAGAGGCGTGTCATACATCTGAGAGGCGTGTACTGCTACATCTGAGAGGCGTGTCATACATCTGAGAGGCGTGTCATACATCTGAGAGGCGTGTCATACATCTGAGAGGCATGTACTGCTACATCTGAGAGGCGTGTCATACATCTGAGAGGCGTGTACTGCTACATCTGAGAGGCATATCATACATCTGAGAGGCATGTCATACATCTGAGAGGCGTGTACTGCTACATCTGAGAGTCGTGTCATACATCTGAGGGGCGTGTCATACATCTGAGAGGCGTGTACAGCTACATCTGAGAGGCGTGTCATACATCTGAGAGGCGTGTCATACATCTGAGAGGCGTGTCATACATCTGAGGGGCGTGTACTTCTACATCTAAGAGGCATGTCATACATCTGAGGGGCGTGTCATACATCTGAGAGGCGTGTCATACTTCTGAGAGGCGTGTCATACATCTGAGAGGCGTGTATTGCTACATCTCAGAGGCGTGTCATACATCTGAGAGGCATACATCTGAGAGGCATGTACTGCTACATCTGAGAGGCGTGTCATACATCTGAGAGGCATGTACTGCTACATCTGAGAGTCGTGTCATACATCTGAGAGGCATGTACAGCTACATCTGAGAGTCGTGTCATACATCTGAGAGGCGTGTACTGCTACATCTGAGAGGCGCATCATACATCTGAGAGGCATGTACTGCTACATCTGAGAGGCGTGTCATACATCTGAGAGGCATGTCATACATCTGAGAGGCGTGTACTGCTACATCTGAGAGTCGTGTCATACATCTGAGAGGCGTGTACTGCTACATCTGAGAGTCGTGTCATACATCTGAGAGGCGTGCACTGCTACATCTGAGAGGCATGTCATACATCTGAGAGGCGTGTCATACATCTGAGAGGCGTGTCATACATCTGAGGGGCGTGTACTTCTACATCTAAGAGGCATGTCCTACACCTGAGGGGTGTGTCATACATCTGAGAGGCGTGTCATACATCTGAGAGGCGTGTACTTCTACAATGAAGAGGCATGTCATACATCTGAGGGGCGTGTCATACATCTGAGGGGCGTGTACTGCTACATCTGAGAGGCGTGTCATACATCTGAGGGGCGTGTACTGCTACATCTGTGGGGCGTGTCATACATCTGAGAGGCATGTACTGCTACATCTGAGGGGCATGTCATACATCTGAGAGGTGTGTCATACATCTGAGAGGCGTGTCATACATCTGAGAGGCGTGTACTGCTACATCTGAGGGGCATGTCATACATTTGAGAGTCGTGTCATACATCTGAGTGGCGTGTCATACATCTGAGAGGCATGTCATACATCTGAGAGGCGTGTCATACATCTGAGAGGCGAGTCATACATCTGAGAGGCGTGTACTGCTACATCTGAGAGTTGTGTCATACATCTGAGAGGCGTGTACTGCTACATCTGAGAGGCGTGTCATACATCTGAGAGGCGTGTCATACATCTGAGAGTCGTGTCATACATCTGAGGGGCGTGTACTTCTACATCTAAGAGGCATGTCATACATCTTAGGGGCTTGTCATACATCTGAGAGGCATGTCATACATCTGAGAGGCGTGTCATACATCTGAGAGGCGTGTACTGCTACATCTGAGAGTCGTATCATACATCTGAGAGGCGTGTACTGCTACATCTGAGAGGCATGTCATACATCTGAGAGGCGTGTACTGCTACATCTGAGAGGCGTGTCATACATCTGAGAGGCGTGTCATACATCTGAGTGGCATGTCTTACCTCTGAGGGGTGTGTGCTTCTACATCTAAGAGGCATGTCATACATCTGAGGGGCGTGTCATACATCTGAGAGGCGTGTCATACATCTGAGAGGCGTGTCATACATCTGAGAGGCGTGTACCGCTACATCTGAGAGTGGTGTCATACATCTGAGAGGCTTGTACTGCTACATCTGAGAGGCGTGTCATACATCTGAGAGGCGTGTACTGCTACATCTGAGAGGCATGTCATACATCTGAGAGGCGTGTCATACATCTGAGAGGCGTGTCATACATCTGAGGGGCGTGTACTTCTACATCTAAGAGGCATGTCATACATCTGAGGGGCGTGTCATACATCTGAGAGGTGTGTCATACATCTGAGAGGCATGTCATACATCTGAGAGGCGTGTCATACATCTGAGAGGCGTGTCATACATCTGAGAGGCGTGTACTGCTACATCTGAGAGTCGTGTCATACATCTGAGTGGCGTGTACTGTTACATCTGAGAGGCGTGTCATACATCTGAGAGGCGTGTACTGCTACATCTGAGAGGCGTGTCATACATCTGAGAGGCGTGTACTGCTACATCTGAGAGGCGTGTCATACATCTTAGAGGTGTGTCATACATCTGAGAGGCGAGTACTGCTACATCTGAGAGTCGTGTCAAACATCTGAGAGGCGTGTCATACATCTGAGAGGCGTGTCATACATATGAGAGGTGTGTCATACATCTGAGAGGCGTGTCATACATCTGAGAGGCGTGTACTGCTACATCTGAGGGGCATGTCATACATCTGAGTGTCGTGTCATACATCTGATAGGCGTGTCATACATCTGAGAGGCGTGTCATACATCTGAGAGGCGTGTACTGCTACATCTGAGAGGCGTGTCATACATCTGAGAGGCGTCTCATACATCTGAGAGGCGTGTCATACATCTGAGAGGCGTGTACTGCTACATCTGAGAGTCGTGTCATACATCTGAGAGGCGTGTACTGCTACATCTGAGAGGCGTGTCATACATCTGAGAGGCGTGTACTGCTACATCTGAGAGTCGTGTCATACATCTGAGAGGCGTGTACTGCTACATCTGAGAGTCGTGTCATACATCTGAGAGGCGTGTCATACATCTGAGAGGCGTGTCATACATCTGAGAGGCGTGTACTGCTACATCTGAGAGGCGTGTCATACATCTGAGAGGCGTGTCATACATCTGAGAGGGGGGTCATACATCTGAGAGGCGGGTCATACATCTGAGAGGTGTGTACTGCTACATCTGAGAGTCGTGTCATACATATGAGAGGCGTGTATTGCTACATCTGAGAGGCATGTCATACATCTGAGAGGCATGTACTGCTACATCTGAGAGGCGTGTCATACATCTGAGAGGCGTGTCATACATCTGAGAGGCGTGTACTGCTACATCTGAGAGACATGTCATACATCTGAGAGGCGTGTACTGCTACATCTGTGGGGCGTGTCATACATCTGAGAGGTGTGTACTGCTACATCTGAGAGGCGTGTCATACATCTGAGAGGCTTGTCATACATCTGAAAGGCGTGTCATACATCTGAGGGGCGTGTACATCTACATCTAAGAGGCATGTCATACATCTGAGGGGCGTGTCATACATCTGAGAGGCGTGTCATACATCTGAGAGGCGTGTCATACATCTGAGAGGCGTGTACTGCTACATCTGAGAGTCATGTCATACATCTGAGAGGCGTCTACTGCTACATCTGAGAGGCGTGTCATACATCTGAGAGGCGTGTACTGCTACATCTGAGAGGCATGTCATACATCTGAGAGGCGTGTCATACATCTGAGAGGCGTGTCATACATCTGAGGGGCGTGTACTTCTACATCTAAGAGGCATGTCATACATCTGAGGGGCGTGTCATACATCTGAGAGGCGTGTCATACATCTGAGAGGCGTGTCATACATCTGAGAGGCGTGTACTGCTACATCTGAGAGTCGTGTCATACATCTGAGAGGCATGTACTGCAACATCTGAGAGGCGTGTCATACATCTGAGAGGCGTGTACTGCTACATCTGAGGGGCTTGTCATACATCTGAGAGGCATGTCATACATCTGAGAGGCGTGTCATACATCTGAGAGGCGTGTACTGCTACATCTGAGAGTCGTGTCATACATCTGAGAGGCGTGTCATTCATCTGAGAGTCATGTCATACATCTGAGAGTCGTGTCATACATCTGAGAGGCGTGTCATACATCTGAGAGGCGTGTACTACTACTTCTGAGGGGCATGTCATACATCGGAGAGTCTTGTCATACATCTGAGAGGCGTGTCATACATCTGAGAGGCGTGTACTGCTACATCTGAGAGTCGTGTCATACATCTGAGAGGCGTGTCATACATCTGAGAGGCGTGTCATACATCTGAGAGGCGTGTACTGCTACATCTGAGAGGCGTGTCATACATCTGAGAGGCGTGTCATACATCTGAGAGGCGTGTCATACATCTGAGAGGCGTGTACTGCTACATCTGAGAGTCGTGTCATACATCTGAGAGGCGTGTACTGCTACATCTGGGAGGCGTGTCATACATCTGAGAGGCGTGTCATACATCTTAGAGGCGTGTCATACATCTGAGGGGCGTGTACTTCTACATCTAAGAGGAATGTCATACATCTGAGGGGCGTGTCATACATCTGAGAGGTGTGTCATACATCTGAGAGGCGTGTCATACATCTGAGAGGCGTGTACTGCTACATCTGAGAGTCGTGTCATACATCTGAGAGGCGTGTACTGCTACATCTGAGAGGCGTGTCATACATCTGAGAGGCGTGTACTTCTACATCTGAGAGGCGTGTCATACATCTGAGAGGTGTGTCATACATCTGAGAGGCGTGTATTACCTCTGAGGGGCGTGTACTTCTACATCTAAGAGGCATGTCATACATCTGAGGGGCGTGTCATACATCTGAGAGGCGTGTCATACATTTGAGAGGCGTGTACTGCTACATCTGAGAGTGGTGTCATACATCTGAGAGGCGTGTACTGCTACATCTGAGAGGCGTGTCATACATCTGAGAGGCGTGTACTGCTACATCTGAGAGGCGTGTCATACATCTGAGAGGCGTGTCATACATCTGAGAGGCGTGTCATACAACTGAGGGGCGTGTACTTCTACATCTAAGAGGCATGTCATACATCTGAGAAGCGTGTCATACATCTGAGAGGCGTGTCATACATCTGAGAGGCGTGTCATACATCTGGGAGGCTTGTACTGCTACATCTGAGAGTCGTGTCATACATCTGAGAGGCGTGTACTGCTACATCTGAGAGGCGTGTCATACATCTGAGAGGCGTGTACTGCTACATCTGAGGGACATGTCATACATCTGAGAGGAGTGTCATACATCTGAGAGGCGTGTACTGCTACATCTGAGAGTCGTGTCATACATCTGAGAGGCGTGTCATACATCTGAGAGTCATGTCATACGTCTGAGAGGCGTGTCATTCATCTGAGAGGCGTGTACTGCTACATCTGAGGGGCATGTCATATATCTGAGAGGCGTGTCATACATCTGAGAGGCGTGTCATACATCTGAGATGCGAGTACTGCTACATCTGAGAGGTGTGTCATACATCTGAGAGGCGTGTCATACCTCTGAGAGGCGTGTCATACATCTGAGAGCCGTGTCATACATCTGAGAGGCGTGTACTGCTACATCTGAGAGTCGTGTCATACATCTGAGAGGCGTGTACTGCTACATCTGAGAGGCGTGTCATACATTTGAGAGGCATGTACTGCTACATCTGAGAGGCATGTCATACATCTGAGAGACATGTACTGCTACATCTGAGAGTCGTGTCATACATCTGAGAGGCATGTACTGCTACATCTGAGAGTCGTGTCATACATCTGAGAGGCGTGTACTGCTACATCTGAGAGGCGTGTCATACATCTGAGAGGCGTGTACTGCTACATCTGAGGGGCATGTCATACATCTGAGAGGCGTGTCATACATCTGAGAGGCGTGTCATACATCTGAGGGGAGTGTACTTCTACATCTAAGAGGCATGTCATACATCTGAGGGGCGTGTCATACATCTGAGAGGCGTGTCATACATCTGAGAGGCGTGTCATACATCTGAGAGGCGTGTACTGCTACATCTGAGAGAGGTGTCATACATCTGAGAGGCGTGTACTGCTACATCTGAGAGGCGTGTCATACATCTGAGAGGCGTGTACTGCTACATCTGAGAGGCGTGTCATACATCTGAGAGGCGTGTCATACACCTGAGAGGCGTGTCATACAACTGAGGGGCGTGTACTTCTACATCTAAGAGGCATGTCATACATCTGAGGGGCGTGTCATACATCTGACAGGCGTGTAATACATCTGAGAGGCGTGTCATACGTCTGGGAGGCGTGTACTGCTACATCTGAGAGTCGTGTCATACATCTGAGAGGCGTGTACTGCTACATCTGAGAGGCGTGTCATACATCTGAGAGGCGTGTACTGCTACATCTGAGGGGCATGTCATACATCTGAGAGGAGTGTCATACATCTGAGAGGCGTGTACTGCTACATCTTAGAGTTATGTCATACATCTGAGAGGCGTGTCATACATCTGAGATTCGTGTCATACATCTGAGAGTCGTGTCATACATCTGAGAGGCATGTCATACATCTGAGAGGCGTGTCATACATCTGAGAGGCGTGTACTGCTACATCTGAGGGGCATGTCATACATCTGAGAGTTGTGTCATACATCTGAGAGCCGTGTCATACATCTGAGAGGCGTGTCATACATCTGAGAGGCGAGTACTGCTACATCTGAGAGGTGTGTCATACATCTGAGAGGCGTGTCATACATCTGAGAGGCGTGTCATACATCTGAGAGCCGTGTCATACATCTGAGAGGCGTGTACTGCTACATCTGAGAGTCGTGTCATACATCTGAGAGGCGTGTACTGCTACATCTGAGAGGCGTGTCTTACATTTGAGAGGCATGTACTGCTACATCTGAGAGGCATGTCGTACATCTGAGAGTTGTGTCATACATCTGAGAGGCATGTACTGCTACATCTGAGAGTCGTGTCATACATCTGAGAGGCGTGTACTGCTACATCTGAGAGGCGTGTCATACATCTGATAGGCGTGTACTGCTACATCTGAGGGGCATGTCATACATCTGAGAGGCGTGTCATACATCTGAGAGGCGTGTACTGCTACATCTGAGAGTCGTGTCATACATCTGAGAGGCATGTACTGATACATCTGAGAGGCGTGTCATACATCTGAGAGGCGTGCACTGCTACATCTGAGGGCATGTCATACATCTGAGAGTCGTGTCATACATCTGAGGGGCGTGTCATACATCTGAGAGGCGTGTACTGCTACATCTGAGAGGCGTGTCATACATCTGAGAGGCGTGTCATACATCTGAGAGGCGAGTCATACATCTGAGAGTCATGTACTGCTACATCTGAGAGGCGTGTCATACATCTGAGGGGCGTGTTCTGCTACATCTGAGAGGCGTGTCATACATCTGAGAGGCGTGCACTGCTACATCTGAGAGGCGTGTCATACATCTGAGAGGCGTGTACTGCTACATCTGAGAGGCGCGTCAAACATCTGAGAGGCGTGTCATACATCTGAGAGGCGTGTCATACATCTGAGAGGCATGTACTACTACATCTGAGAGGCGTGTCATACATCTGAGAAGCGTGTACTGCTACATCTGAGAGGCGCGTCATACATCTGAGAGGCGTGTACTGCTACATCTGAGAGTCGTGTCATACATCTGAGGGGCGTGTCATACATCTGAGAGGCATGTACTGCTACATCTGAGAGGCGTGTCATACATCTGAGAGGCGTGTCATACATCTGAGAGGCATGTACTGCTACATCTGAGAGGCATGTCATGCATCTGAGAGGCGTGTACTGCTACATCTGAGAGGCGCGTCATACATCTGAGAGGCGTGTCATACATCTGAGAGTCGTGTCATACATCTGAGAGGCGTGTCATACATCTGAGAGGCGTGTCATACATCTGAGAGGCGTGTACTGCTACATCTGAGAGGCGTGTCATACATCTGAGAGGCGTGTCATACATCTGAGAGGGGGGTCATACATCTGAGAGGCGGGTCATACATCTGAGAGGTGTGTACTGCTACATCTGAGAGTCGTGTCATACATATGAGAGGCGTGTATTGCTACATCTGAGAGGCATGTCATACATCTGAGAGGCATGTACTGCTACATCTGAGAGGCGTGTCATACATCTGAGAGGCGTGTCATACATCTGAGAGGCGTGTACTGCTACATCTGAGAGACATGTCATACATCTGAGAGGCGTGTACTGCTACATCTGTGGGGCGTGTCATACATCTGAGAGGTGTGTACTGCTACATCTGAGAGGCGTGTCATACATCTGAGAGGCTTGTCATACATCTGAAAGGCGTGTCATACATCTGAGGGGCGTGTACATCTACATCTAAGAGGCATGTCATACATCTGAGGGGCGTGTCATACATCTGAGAGGCGTGTCATACATCTGAGAGGCGTGTCATACATCTGAGAGGCGTGTACTGCTACATCTGAGAGTCATGTCATACATCTGAGAGGCGTCTACTGCTACATCTGAGAGGCGTGTCATACATCTGAGAGGCGTGTACTGCTACATCTGAGAGGCATGTCATACATCTGAGAGGCGTGTCATACATCTGAGAGGCGTGTCATACATCTGAGGGGCGTGTACTTCTACATCTAAGAGGCATGTCATACATCTGAGGGGCGTGTCATACATCTGAGAGGCGTGTCATACATCTGAGAGGCGTGTCATACATCTGAGAGGCGTGTACTGCTACATCTGAGAGTCGTGTCATACATCTGAGAGGCATGTACTGCAACATCTGAGAGGCGTGTCATACATCTGAGAGGCGTGTACTGCTACATCTGAGGGGCTTGTCATACATCTGAGAGGCATGTCATACATCTGAGAGGCGTGTCATACATCTGAGAGGCGTGTACTGCTACATCTGAGAGTCGTGTCATACATCTGAGAGGCGTGTCATTCATCTGAGAGTCATGTCATACATCTGAGAGTCGTGTCATACATCTGAGAGGCGTGTCATACATCTGAGAGGCGTGTACTACTACTTCTGAGGGGCATGTCATACATCGGAGAGTCTTGTCATACATCTGAGAGGCGTGTCATACATCTGAGAGGCGTGTACTGCTACATCTGAGAGTCGTGTCATACATCTGAGAGGCGTGTCATACATCTGAGAGGCGTGTCATACATCTGAGAGGCGTGTACTGCTACATCTGAGAGGCGTGTCATACATCTGAGAGGCGTGTCATACATCTGAGAGGCGTGTCATACATCTGAGAGGCGTGTACTGCTACATCTGAGAGTCGTGTCATACATCTGAGAGGCGTGTACTGCTACATCTGGGAGGCGTGTCATACATCTGAGAGGCGTGTCATACATCTTAGAGGCGTGTCATACATCTGAGGGGCGTGTACTTCTACATCTAAGAGGAATGTCATACATCTGAGGGGCGTGTCATACATCTGAGAGGTGTGTCATACATCTGAGAGGCGTGTCATACATCTGAGAGGCGTGTACTGCTACATCTGAGAGTCGTGTCATACATCTGAGAGGCGTGTACTGCTACATCTGAGAGGCGTGTCATACATCTGAGAGGCGTGTACTTCTACATCTGAGAGGCGTGTCATACATCTGAGAGGTGTGTCATACATCTGAGAGGCGTGTATTACCTCTGAGGGGCGTGTACTTCTACATCTAAGAGGCATGTCATACATCTGAGGGGCGTGTCATACATCTGAGAGGCGTGTCATACATTTGAGAGGCGTGTACTGCTACATCTGAGAGTGGTGTCATACATCTGAGAGGCGTGTACTGCTACATCTGAGAGGCGTGTCATACATCTGAGAGGCGTGTACTGCTACATCTGAGAGGCGTGTCATACATCTGAGAGGCGTGTCATACATCTGAGAGGCGTGTCATACAACTGAGGGGCGTGTACTTCTACATCTAAGAGGCATGTCATACATCTGAGAAGCGTGTCATACATCTGAGAGGCGTGTCATACATCTGAGAGGCGTGTCATACATCTGGGAGGCTTGTACTGCTACATCTGAGAGTCGTGTCATACATCTGAGAGGCGTGTACTGCTACATCTGAGAGGCGTGTCATACATCTGAGAGGCGTGTACTGCTACATCTGAGGGACATGTCATACATCTGAGAGGAGTGTCATACATCTGAGAGGCGTGTACTGCTACATCTGAGAGTCGTGTCATACATCTGAGAGGCGTGTCATACATCTGAGAGTCATGTCATACGTCTGAGAGGCGTGTCATTCATCTGAGAGGCGTGTACTGCTACATCTGAGGGGCATGTCATATATCTGAGAGGCGTGTCATACATCTGAGAGGCGTGTCATACATCTGAGATGCGAGTACTGCTACATCTGAGAGGTGTGTCATACATCTGAGAGGCGTGTCATACCTCTGAGAGGCGTGTCATACATCTGAGAGCCGTGTCATACATCTGAGAGGCGTGTACTGCTACATCTGAGAGTCGTGTCATACATCTGAGAGGCGTGTACTGCTACATCTGAGAGGCGTGTCATACATTTGAGAGGCATGTACTGCTACATCTGAGAGGCATGTCATACATCTGAGAGACATGTACTGCTACATCTGAGAGTCGTGTCATACATCTGAGAGGCATGTACTGCTACATCTGAGAGTCGTGTCATACATCTGAGAGGCGTGTACTGCTACATCTGAGAGGCGTGTCATACATCTGAGAGGCGTGTACTGCTACATCTGAGGGGCATGTCATACATCTGAGAGGCGTGTCATACATCTGAGAGGCGTGTCATACATCTGAGGGGAGTGTACTTCTACATCTAAGAGGCATGTCATACATCTGAGGGGCGTGTCATACATCTGAGAGGCGTGTCATACATCTGAGAGGCGTGTCATACATCTGAGAGGCGTGTACTGCTACATCTGAGAGAGGTGTCATACATCTGAGAGGCGTGTACTGCTACATCTGAGAGGCGTGTCATACATCTGAGAGGCGTGTACTGCTACATCTGAGAGGCGTGTCATACATCTGAGAGGCGTGTCATACACCTGAGAGGCGTGTCATACAACTGAGGGGCGTGTACTTCTACATCTAAGAGGCATGTCATACATCTGAGGGGCGTGTCATACATCTGACAGGCGTGTAATACATCTGAGAGGCGTGTCATACGTCTGGGAGGCGTGTACTGCTACATCTGAGAGTCGTGTCATACATCTGAGAGGCGTGTACTGCTACATCTGAGAGGCGTGTCATACATCTGAGAGGCGTGTACTGCTACATCTGAGGGGCATGTCATACATCTGAGAGGAGTGTCATACATCTGAGAGGCGTGTACTGCTACATCTTAGAGTTATGTCATACATCTGAGAGGCGTGTCATACATCTGAGATTCGTGTCATACATCTGAGAGTCGTGTCATACATCTGAGAGGCATGTCATACATCTGAGAGGCGTGTCATACATCTGAGAGGCGTGTACTGCTACATCTGAGGGGCATGTCATACATCTGAGAGTTGTGTCATACATCTGAGAGCCGTGTCATACATCTGAGAGGCGTGTCATACATCTGAGAGGCGAGTACTGCTACATCTGAGAGGTGTGTCATACATCTGAGAGGCGTGTCATACATCTGAGAGGCGTGTCATACATCTGAGAGCCGTGTCATACATCTGAGAGGCGTGTACTGCTACATCTGAGAGTCGTGTCATACATCTGAGAGGCGTGTACTGCTACATCTGAGAGGCGTGTCTTACATTTGAGAGGCATGTACTGCTACATCTGAGAGGCATGTCGTACATCTGAGAGTTGTGTCATACATCTGAGAGGCATGTACTGCTACATCTGAGAGTCGTGTCATACATCTGAGAGGCGTGTACTGCTACATCTGAGAGGCGTGTCATACATCTGATAGGCGTGTACTGCTACATCTGAGGGGCATGTCATACATCTGAGAGGCGTGTCATACATCTGAGAGGCGTGTACTGCTACATCTGAGAGTCGTGTCATACATCTGAGAGGCATGTACTGATACATCTGAGAGGCGTGTCATACATCTGAGAGGCGTGCACTGCTACATCTGAGGGCATGTCATACATCTGAGAGTCGTGTCATACATCTGAGGGGCGTGTCATACATCTGAGAGGCGTGTACTGCTACATCTGAGAGGCGTGTCATACATCTGAGAGGCGTGTCATACATCTGAGAGGCGAGTCATACATCTGAGAGTCATGTACTGCTACATCTGAGAGGCGTGTCATACATCTGAGGGGCGTGTTCTGCTACATCTGAGAGGCGTGTCATACATCTGAGAGGCGTGCACTGCTACATCTGAGAGGCGTGTCATACATCTGAGAGGCGTGTACTGCTACATCTGAGAGGCGCGTCAAACATCTGAGAGGCGTGTCATACATCTGAGAGGCGTGTCATACATCTGAGAGGCATGTACTACTACATCTGAGAGGCGTGTCATACATCTGAGAAGCGTGTACTGCTACATCTGAGAGGCGCGTCATACATCTGAGAGGCGTGTACTGCTACATCTGAGAGTCGTGTCATACATCTGAGGGGCGTGTCATACATCTGAGAGGCATGTACTGCTACATCTGAGAGGCGTGTCATACATCTGAGAGGCGTGTCATACATCTGAGAGGCATGTACTGCTACATCTGAGAGGCATGTCATGCATCTGAGAGGCGTGTACTGCTACATCTGAGAGGCGCGTCATACATCTGAGAGGCGTGTCATACATCTGAGAGGCGTGTCATACATCTGAGAGGCGTGTCATACATCTGAGGGGCGTGTACTTCTACATCTAAGAGGCATGTCATACATCTTAGGGGCTTGTCATACATCTGAGAGGCATGCCATACATCTGAGAGGCGTGTCATACATCTGAGAGGCGAGTACTGCTACATCTGAGAGTCGTATCATACATCTGAGAGGCGTGTACTGCTACATCTGAGAGGCATGTCATACATCTGAGAGGCGTGTACTGCTACATCTGAGAGGCGTGTCATACATCTGAGAGGCGTGTCATACATCTGAGTGGCATGTCTTACCTCTGAGGGGTGTGTGCTTCTACATCTAAGAGGCATGTCATACATCTGAGGGGCGTGTCATACATCTGAGAGGCGTGTCATACATCTGAGAGGCGTGTCATACATCTGAGAGGCGTGTACCGCTACATCTGAGAGTGGTGTCATACATCTGAGAGGCTTGTACTGCTACATCTGAGAGGCGTGTCATACATCTGAGAGGCGTGTACTGCTACATCTGAGAGGCATGTCATACATCTGAGAGGCGTGTCATACATCTGAGAGGCGTGTCATACATCTGAGGGGCGTGTACTTCTACATCTAAGAGGCATGTCATACATCTGAGGGGCGTGTCATACATCTGAGAGGTGTGTCATACATCTGAGAGGCGTGTCATACATCTGAGAGGCGTGTCATACATCTGAGAGGCGTGTCATACATCTGAGAGGCGTGTACTGCTACATCTGAGAGTCGTGTCATAAATCTGAGTGGCGTGTACTGTTACATCTGAGAGGCGTGTCATACATCTGAGAGGCGTGTACTGCTACATCTGAGAGGCGTGTCATACATCTGAGAGGCGTGTACTGCTACATCTGAGAGGCGTGTCATACATCTGAGAGGTGTGTCATACATCTGAGAGGCGAGTACTGCTACATCTGAGAGTCGTGTCAAACATCTGAGAGGCGTGTCATACATCTGAGAGGCGTGTCATACATATGAGAGGCGTGTCATACATCTGAGAGGCGTGTCATACATCTGAGAGGCGTGTCATACATCTGAGAGGCGTGTACTGCTACATCTGAGGGGCATGTCATACATCTGAGTGTCGTGTCATACATCTGATAGGCGTGTCATACATCTGAGAGGCGTGTCATACATCTGAGAGGCATGTACTGCTACATCTGAGAGGCGTGTCATACATCTGAGAGGCGTCTCATACATCTGAGAGGCGTGTCATACATCTGAGAGGCGTGTACTGCTACATCTGAGAGTCGTGTCATACATCTGAGAGGCGTGTACTGCTACATCTGAGAGGCGTGTCATACATCTGAGAGGCGTGTACTGCTACATCTGAGAGTCGTGTCATACATCTGAGAGGCGTGTACTGCTACATCTGAGAGTCGTGTCATACATCTGAGAGGCGTGTCATACATCTGAGAGGCGTGTCATACATCTGAGAGGCGTGTACTGCTACATCTGAGAGGCGTGTCATACATCTGAGAGGCGTGTCATACATCTGAGAGGGGGGTCATACATCTGAGAGGCGGGTCATTTATCTGAGAGGCGTGTACTGCTACATCTGAGAGTCGTGTCATACATATGAGAGGCGTGTATTGCTACATCTGAGAGGCATGTCATACATCTGAGAGGCATGTACTGCTACATCTGAGAGGCGTGTCATACATCTGAGAGGCGTGTCATACATCTGAGAGGCGTGTACTGCTACATCTGAGAGACATGTCATACATCTGAGAGGCGTGTACTGCTACATCTGTGGGGCGTGTCATACATCTGAGAGGTGTGTACTGCTACATCTGAGAGGCGTGTCATACATCTGAGAGGCTTGTCATACATCTGAAAGGCGTGTCATACATCTGAGGGGCGTGTACATCTACATCTAAGAGGCATGTCATACATCTGAGGGGCGTGTCATACATCTGAGAGGCGTGTCATACATCTGAGAGGCGTGTCATACATCTGAGAGGCGTGTACTGCTACATCTGAGAGTCATGTCATACATCTGAGAGGCGTCTACTGCTACATCTGAGAGGCGTGTCATACATCTGAGAGGCGTGTACTGCTACATCTGAGAGGCATGTCATACATCTGAGAGGCGTGTCATACATCTGAGAGGCGTGTCATACATCTGAGGGGCGTGTACTTCTACATCTAAGAGGCATGTCATACATCTGAGGGGCGTGTCATACATCTGAGAGGCGTGTCATACATCTGAGAGGCATGTCATACATCTGAGAGGCGTGTACTGCTACATCTGAGAGTCGTGTCATACATCTGAGAGGCGTGTACTGCTACATCTGAGATGCGTGTCATACATCTGAGAGGCTTGTACTGCTACATCTGAGGGGCTTGTCATACATCTGAGAGGCATGTCATACATCTGAGAGGCGTGTCATACATCTGAGAGGCGTGTACTGCTACATCTGATAGTCGTGTCATACATCTGAGAGGCGTGTCATTCATCTGAGAGTCGTGTCATACATCTGAGAGTCGTGTCATACATCTGAGAGGCGTGTCATACATCTGAGAGGCGTGTACTACTACTTCTGAGGGGCATGTCATACATCGGAGAGTCTTGTCATACATCTGAGAGGCGTGTCATACATCTGAGAGGCGTGTACTGCTACATCTGAGAGTCGTGTCATACATCTGAGAGGCGTGTCATACATCTGAGAGGCGTGTCATACATCTGAGAGGCGTGTACTGCTACATCTGAGAGGCGTGTCATACATCTGAGAGGCGTGTCATACATCTGAGAGGCATGTCATACATCTGAGAGGCGTGTCATACATCTGAGAGGCGTGTACTGCTACATCTGAGAGTCGTGTCATACATCTGAGAGGCGTGTACTGCTACATCTGGGAGGCGTGTCATACATCTGAGAGGCGTGTCATACATCTTAGAGGCGTGTCATACATCTGAGGGGCGTGTACTTCTACATCTAAGAGGCATGTCATACATCTGAGGGGCGTGTCATACATCTGAGAGGTGTGTCATACATCTGAGAGGCGTGTCATACATCTGAGAGGCGTGTACTGCTACATCTGAGAGTCGTGTCATACATCTGAGAGGCGTGTACTGCTACATCTGAGAGGCGTGTCATACATCTGAGAGGCGTGTACTTCTACATCTGAGAGGCGTGTCATACATCTGAGAGGTGTGTCATACATCTGAGAGGCGTGTATTACCTCTGAGGGGCGTGTACTTCTACATCTAAGAGGCATGTCATACATCTGAGGGGCGTGTCATACATCTGAGAGGCGTGTCATACATTTGAGAGGCGTGTACTGCTACATCTGAGAGTGGTGTCATACATCTGAGAGGCGTGTACTGCTACATCTGAGAGGCGTGTCATACATCTGAGAGGCGTGTACTGCTACATCTGAGAGGCGTGTCATACATCTGAGAGGCGTGTCATACATCTGAGAGGCGTGTCATACAACTGAGGGGCGTGTACTTCTACATCTAAGAGGCATGTCATACATCTGAGAAGCGTGTCATACATCTGAGAGGCGTGTCATACATCTGAGAGGCGTGTCATACATCTGGGAGGCTTGTACTGCTACATCTGAGAGTCGTGTCATACATCTGAGAGGCGTGTACTGCTACATCTGAGAGGCGTGTCATACATCTGAGAGGCGTGTACTGCTACATCTGAGGGACATGTCATACATCTGAGAGGAGTGTCATACATCTGAGAGGCGTGTACTGCTACATCTGAGAGTCGTGTCATACATCTGAGAGGCGTGTCATACATCTGAGAGTCGTGTCATACATCTGAGAGGCGTGTCATTCATCTGAGAGGCGTGTACTGCTACATCTGAGGGGCATGTCATATATCTGAGAGGCGTGTCATACATCTGAGAGGCGTGTCATACATCTGAGATGCGAGTACTGCTACATCTGAGAGGTGTGTCATACATCTGAGAGGCGTGTCATACCTCTGAGAGGCGTGTCATACATCTGAGAGCCGTGTCATACATCTGAGAGGCGTGTACTGCTACATCTGAGAGTCGTGTCATACATCTGAGAGGCGTGTACTGCTACATCTGAGAGGCGTGTCATACATTTGAGAGGCATGTACTGCTACATCTGAGAGGCATGTCATACATCTGAGAGACATGTACTGCTACATCTGAGAGTCGTGTCATACATCTGAGAGGCATGTACTGCTACATCTGAGAGTCGTGTCATACATCTGAGAGGCGTGTACTGCTACATCTGAGAGGCGTGTCATACATCTGAGAGGCGTGTACTGCTACATCTGAGGGGCATGTCATACATCTGAGAGGCGTGTCATACATCTGAGAGGCGTGTCATACATCTGAGAGGCGTGTACTGCTACATCTGAGAGAGGTGTCATACATCTGAGAGGCGTGTACTGCTACATCTGAGAGGCGTGTCATACATCTGAGAGGCGTGTACTGCTACATCTGAGAGGCGTGTCATACATCTGAGAGGCGTGTCATACACCTGAGAGGCGTGTCATACAACTGAGGGGCGTGTACTTCTACATCTAAGAGGCATGTCATACATCTGAGGGGCGTGTCATACATCTGACAGGCGTGTCATACATCTGAGAGGCGTGTCATACGTCTGGGAGGCGTGTACTGCTACATCTGAGAGTCGTGTCATACATCTGAGAGGCGTGTACTGCTACATCTGAGAGGCGTGTCATACATCTGAGAGGCGTGTACTGCTACATCTGAGGGGCATGTCATACATCTGAGAGGAGTGTCATACATCTGAGAGGCGTGTACTGCTACATCTTAGAGTTATGTCATACATCTGAGAGGCGTGTCATACATCTGAGATTCGTGTCATACATCTGAGAGTCGTGTCATACATCTGAGAGGCATGTCATACATCTGAGAGGCGTGTCATACATCTGAGAGGCGTGTACTGCTACATCTGAGGGGCATGTCATACATCTGAGAGTTGTGTCATACATCTGAGAGGCGTGTCATACATCTGAGAGGCGTGTCATACATCTGAGAGGCGAGTACTGCTACATCTGAGAGGTGTGTCATACATCTGAGAGGCGTGTCATACATCTGAGAGGCGTGTCATACATCTGAGAGCCGTGTCATACATCTGAGAGGCGTGTACTGCTACATCTGAGAGTCGTGTCATACATCTGAGAGGCGTGTACTGCTACATCTGAGAGGCGTGTCTTACATTTGAGAGGCATGTACTGCTACATCTGAGAGGCATGTCGTACATCTGAGAGACATGTACTGCTACATCTGAGAGTTGTGTCATACATCTGAGAGGCATGTACTGCTACATCTGAGAGTCGTGTCATACATCTGAGAGGCGTGTACTGCTACATCTGAGAGGCGTGTCATACATCTGATAGGCGTGTACTGCTACATCTGAGGGGCATGTCATACATCTGAGAGGCATGTCATACATCTGAGAGGTGTGTACTGCTACATCTGAGAGTCGTGTCATACATCTGAGAGGCATGTACTGATACATCTGAGAGGCGTGTCATACATCTGAGAGGAGTGTACTGCTACATCTGAGGGGCATGTTATACATCTGAGAGGCGTGTCATACATCTGAGAGGCGTGTCATACATCTGAGAGGCGTGTACTGCTACATCTGAGAGTCGTGTCATACATCTGAGAGGCGTGTCATACATCTGAGAGGAATGTCATACATCTGAGAGTTGTGTCATACATCTGAGAGGCATGTCATACATCTGAGAAGCATGTCATACATCTGAGAGGCGTGCACTGCTACATCTGAGGGCATGTCATACATCTGAGAGTCGTGTCATACATCTGAGGGGCGTGTCATACATCTGAGAGGCGTGTACTGCTACATCTGAGAGGCGTGTCATACATCTGAGAGGCGTGTCATACATCTGAGAGGCGAGTCATACATCTGAGAGTCATGTACTGCTACATCTGAGAGGCGTGTCATACATCTGAGGGGCGTGTTCTGCTACATCTGAGAGGCGTGTCATACATCTGAGAGGCGTGCACTGCTACATCTGAGAGGCGTGTCATACATCTGAGAGGCGTGTACTGCTACATCTGAGAGGCGCGTCAAACATCTGAGAGGCGTGTCATACATCTGAGAGGCGTGTCATACATCTGAGAGGCATGTACTACTACATCTGAGAGGCGTGTCATACATCTGAGAAGCGTGTACTGCTACATCTGAGAGGCGCGTCATACATCTGAGAGGCGTGTACTGCTACATCTGAGAGTCGTGTCATACATCTGAGGGGCGTGTCATACATCTGAGAGGCATGTACTGCTACATCTGAGAGGCGTGTCATACATCTGAGAGGCTTGTCATACATCTGAGAGGCATGTACTGCTACATCTGAGAGGCATGTCATGCATCTGAGAGGCGTGTACTGCTACATCTGAGAGGCGCGTCATACATCTGAGAGGCGTGTCATACATCTGAGAGGCGTGTCATACATCTGAGAGGCATGTACTACTACATCTGAGAGGCGTGTCATACATCTGAGAAGCGTGTACTGCTACATCTGAGAGGCGCGTCATACATCTGAGAGGCGTGTACTGCTACATCTGAGGGGTGTGTCATACATCTGAGAGGCGTGTACTGCTAAATCTGAGAGGCGTGTCATACATCTGAGAGGCGTGTCATACATCTGAGAGGCGTGTCATACATCTGAGAGGCATGTACTGCTACATCTGAGAGGCATGTCATACATCTGAGAGGCGTGTACTGCTACATCTGAGAGGCGTGTCATACATCTGAGAGGCGTGTCATACATCTGAGAGGCGTGTCATACATCTGAGGGGCGTGTACTTCTACATCTAAGAGGCATGTCATACATCTGAGGGGCGTGTCATACATCTGAGAGGCGTGTCATACTTCTGAGAGGCGTGTCATACATCTGAGAGGCGTGTACTGCTACATCTCAGAGGCGTGTCATACATCTGAGAGGCATACATCTGAGAGGCATGTACTGCTACATCTGAGAGGCGTGTCATACATCTGAGAGGCATGTACTGCTACATCTGAGAGTCGTGTCATACATCTGAGAGGCATGTACTGCTACATCTGAGAGTCGTGTCATACATCTGAGAGGCGTGTACTGCTACATCTGAGAGGCGCATCATACATCTGAGAGGCATGTACTGCTACATCTGAGAGGCGTGTCATACATCTGAGAGGCATGTCATACATCTGAGAGGCGTGTACTGCTACATCTGAGAGTCGTGTCATACATCTGAGAGGCGTGTCATACATCTGAGAGGCGTGTACTGCTACATCTGAGAGGGGTGTCATACATCTGAGAGGCGTGTCGTACATCTGAGAGGCGTGTCATACATCTGAGGGGAGTGTACTTCTACATCTAAGAGGCATGTCATACATCTGAGGGGCGTGTCATACATCTGAGAGGCGTGTCATACTTCTGAGAGGCGTGTCATACATCTGAGAGGCATGTACTGCTACATCTGAGAGACGTGTCATACATCTGAGAGGCGTGTCATGCATCTGAGAGGCGTGTCATACATCTGAGAGGCGTGTCATACATCTGAGGGACGAGTACTTCTACATCTAAGAGGCATGTCATACATCTGAGGGGCGTGTCATACATCTGAGAGGCGTGTCATACATCTGAGAGGCGTGTCATACATCTGAGGGGCGTATACTTCTACATCTAAGAGGCATGTGATACATCTGAGGGGCGTGTCATACATCTGAGAGGCGTGTCATACATCTGAGAGGCGTGTACTGCTACATGTGAGAGTCGTGTCATACATCTGAGAGGCGTGTACTGCTACATCTGAGAGTCGTGTCATACATCTGAGAGGCGTGCACTGCTACATCTGAGAGGCATGTCATACATCTGAGAGGCGTGTCATACATCTGAGAGGCATGTCATACATCTGAGGGGCGTGTACTTCTACATCTAAGAGGCATGTCCTACACCTGAGGGGCGTGTCATACATCTGAGAGGCGTGTCATACATCTGAGAGGCGTGTACTTCTACAATGAAGAGGCATGTCATACATCTGAGGGGCGTGTCATACATCTGAGGGGCGTGTACTGCTACATCTGAGAGGCGTGTCATACATCTGAGAGGCGTGTCATACATCTGAGAGGCATGTCATACATCTGAGAGTTGTGTCATACATCTGAGAGGCATGTCATACATCTGAGAAGCATGTCATACATCTGAGAGGCGTGCACTGCTACATCTGAGGGCATGTCATACATCTGAGAGTCGTGTCATACATCTGAGGGGCGTGTCATACATCTGAGAGGCGTGTACTGCTACATCTGAGAGGCGTGTCATACATCTGAGAGGCGTCTCATACATCTGAGAGGCGTGTCATACATCTGAGAGTCATGTACTGCTACATCTGAGAGGTGTGTCATACATCTGAGGGGCGTGTTCTGCTACATCTGAGAGGCGTGTCATACATCTGAGAGGCGTGCACTGCTACATCTGAGAGGCGTGTCATACATCTGAGAGGCGTGTACTGCTACATCTGAGAGGCGCGTCAAACATCTGAGAGGCGTGTCATACATCTGAGAGGCGTGTCATACATCTGAGAGGCATGTACTACTACATCTGAGAGGCGTGTCATACATCTGAGAAGCGTGTACTGCTAGATCTGAGAGGCGCGTCATACATCTGAGAGTCGTGTCATACATCTGAGGGGCGTGTCATACATCTGAGAGGCGTGTACTGCTACATCTGAGAGGCGTGTCATACATCTGAGAGGCGTGTCATACATCTGAGAGGCATGTACTGCTACATCTGAGAGGCTTGTCATGCATCTGAGAGGCGTGTACTGCTACATCTGAGAGGTGCGTCATACATCTGAGAGGCGTGTCATACATCTGAGAGGTGTGTCATACATCTGAGAGGCATGTACTACTACATCTGAGAGGCGTGTCATACATCTGAGAAGCGTGTACTGCTACATCTGAGAGGTGCGTCATACATCTGAGAGGCGTGTACTGCTACATCTGAGGGGCGTGTCATACATCTGAGAGGCGTGTACTGCTACATCTGAGAGGCGTGTCATACATCTGAGAGGCGTGTCATACATCTGAGAGGCGTGTCATACATCTGAGAGGCATGTACTGCTACATCTGAGAGGCGTGTCATACATCTGAGAGGCGTGTACTGCTACATCTGAGAGGCATATCATACATCTGAGAGGCATGTCATACATCTGAGAGGTGTGTACTGCTACATCTGAGAGTCGTGTCATACATCTGAGGGGCGTGTCATACATCTGAGAGGCGTGTACAGCTACATCTGAGAGGCATGTCATACATCTGAGAGGCGTGTCATACATCTGAGAGGCGTGTCATACATCTGAGGGGCGTGTACTTCTACATCTAAGAGGCATGTCATACATCTGAGGGGCGTGTCATACATCTGAGAGGCGTGTCATACTTCTGAGAGGCGTGTCATACATCTGAGAGGCGTGTATTGCTACATCTCAGAGGCGTGTCATACATCTGAGAGGCATACATCTGAGAGGCATGTACTGCTACATCTGAGAGGCGTGTCATACATCTGAGAGGCATGTACTGCTACATCTGAGAGTCGTGTCATACATCTGAGAGGCATGTACTGCTACATCTGAGAGTCGTGTCATACATCTGAGAGGCGTGTACTGCTACATCTGAGAGGCGCATCATACATCTGAGAGGCATGTACTGCTACATCTGAGAGGCGTGTCATACATCTGAGAGGCATGTCATACATCTGAGAGGCGTGTACTGCTACATCTGAGAGTCGTGTCATACATCTGAGAGGCGTGTCATACATCTGAGAGGCGTGTACTGCTACATCTGAGAGGTGTGTCATACATCTGAGAGGTGTGTCGTACATCTGAGAGGCGTGTCATACATCTGAGGGGCGTGTACTTCTACATCTAAGAGGCATGTCATACATCTGAGGGGCATGTCATACATCTGAGAGGCGTGTCATACTTCTGAGAGGCATGTCATACATCTGAGAGGCGTGTACTGCTACATCTAAGAGTTGTGTCATACATCTGAGAGGCGTGTCATGCATCTGAGAGGCGTGTCATACATCTGAGAGGCGTGTCATACATCTGAGGGACGTGTACTTCTACATCTAAGAGGCATGTCATACATCTGAGGGGCGTGTCATACATCTGAGAGGCGTGTCATACATCTGAGAGGCGTGTCATACATCTGAGGGGCGTGTACTTCTACATCTAAGAGGCATGTGATACATCTGAGGGGCGTGTCATACATCTGAGAGGCGTGTCATACATCTGAGAGGCGTGTACTGCTACATGTGAGAGTCGTGTCATACATCTGAGAGGCGTGTACTGCTACATCTGAGAGTCGTGTCATACATCTGAGAGGCGTGCACTGCTACATCTGAGAGGCATGTCATACATCTGAGAGGCGTGTCATACATCTGAGAGGCGTGTCATACATCTGAGGGGCGTGTACTTCTACATCTAAGAGGCATGTCCTACACCTGAGGGGTGTGTCATACATCTGAGAGGCGTGTCATACATCTGAGAGGCGTGTACTTCTACAATGAAGAGGCGTGTCATACATCTGAGGGGCGTGTACTGCTACATCTGAGAGGCGTGTCATACATCTGAGGGGCGTGTACTGCTACATCTGTGGGGCGTGTCATACATCTGAGAGGCATGTACTGCTACATCTGAGGGGCATGTCATACATCTGAGAGGTGTGTCATACATCTGAGAGGCGTGTCATACATCTGAGAGGCGTGTACTGCTACATCTGAGGGGCATGTCATACATTTGAGAGTCGTGTCATACATCTGAGTGGCGTGTCATACATCTGAGAGGCATGTCATACATCTGAGAGGCGTGTCATACATCTGAGAGGCGTGTCATACATCTGAGAGGCGTGTACTGCTACATCTGAGAGTCGTGTCATACATCTGAGAGGCGTGTACTGCTACATCTGAGAGGCGTGTCATACATCTGAGAGGCGTGTCATACATCTGAGAGTCGTGTCATACATCTGAGGGGCGTGTACTTCTACATCTAAGAGGCATGTCATACATCTTAGGGGCTTGTCATACATCTGAGAGGCATGTCATACATCTGAGAGGTGTGTCATACATCTGAGAGGCATGTACTACTACATCTGAGAGGCGTGTCATACATCTGAGAAGCGTGTACTGCTACATCTGAGAGGCGCGTCATACATCTGAGAGGCGTGTACTGCTACATCTGAGGGGCGTGTCATACATCTGAGAGGCGTGTACTGCTACATCTGAGAGGCGTGTCATACATCTGAGAGGCGTGTCATACATCTGAGAGGCATGTACTGCTACATCTGAGAGGCGTGTCATACATCTGAGAGGCGTGTACTGCTACATCTGAGAGGCATATCATACATCTGAGAGGCATGTCATACATCTGAGAGGTGTGTACTGCTACATCTGAGAGTCGTGTCATACATCTGAGGGGCGTGTCATACATCTGAGAGGCGTGTACAGCTACATCTGAGAGGCATGTCATACATCTGAGAGGCGTGTCATACATCTGAGAGGCGTGTCATACATCTGAGGGGCGAGTACTTCTACATCTAAGAGGCATGTCATACATCTGAGGGGCGTGTCATACATCTGAGAGGCATGTCATACTTCTGAGAGGCGTGTCATACATCTGAGAGGCGTGTATTGCTACATCTCAGAGGCGTGTCATACATCTGAGAGGCATACATCTGAGAGGCATGTACTGCTACATCTGAGAGGCGTGTCATACATCTGAGAGGCATGTACTGCTACATCTGAGAGTCGTGTCATACATCTGAGAGGCATGTACTGCTACATCTGAGAGTCGTGTCATACATCTGAGAGGCGTGTACTGCTACATCTGAGAGGCGCATCATACATCTGAGAGGCATGTACTGCTACATCTGAGAGGCATGTCATACATCTGAGAGGCATGTCATACATCTGAGATGCGTGTACTGCTACATCTGAGAGTCGTGTCATACATCTGAGAGGCGTGTCATACATCTGAGAGGCGTGTACTGCTACATCTGAGAGGCATGTCATACATCTGAGAGGTGTGTCGTACATCTGAGAGGCGTGTCATACATCTGAGGGGCGTGTACTTCTACATCTAAGAGGCATGTCATACATCTGAGGGGCATGTCATACATCTGAGAGGCGTGTCATACTTCTGAGAGGCGTGTCATACATCTGAGAGGCGTGTACTGCTACATCTAAGAGTCGTGTCATACATCTGAGAGGCGTGTCATGCATCTGAGAGGCGTGTCATACATCTGAGAGGCGTGTCATACATCTGAGGGACGTGTACTTCTACATCTAAGAGGCATGTCATACATCTGAGGGGCGTGTCATACATCTGAGAGGCGTGTCATACATCTGAGAGGCGTGTCATACATCTGAGGGGCGTGTACTTCTACATCTAAGAGGCATGTGATACATCTGAGGGGCGTGTCATACATCTGAGAGGCGTGTCATACATCTGAGAGGCGTGTACTGCTACATGTGAGAGTCGTGTCATACATCTGAGAGGCGTGTACTGCTACATCTGAGAGTCGTGTCATACATCTGAGAGGCGTGCACTGCTACATCTGAGAGGCATGTCATACATCTGAGAGGCGTGTCATACATCTGAGAGGCGTGTCATACATCTGAGGGGCGTGTACTTCTACATCTAAGAGGCATGTCCTACACCTGAGGGGTGTGTCATACATCTGAGAGGCGTGTCATACATCTGAGAGGCGTGTACTTCTACAATGAAGAGGCGTGTCATACATCTGAGGGGCGTGTACTGCTACAATGAAGAGGCGTGTCATACATCTGAGGGGCGTGTACTGCTACATCTGTGGGGCGTGTCATACATCTGAGAGGCATGTACTGCTACATCTGAGGGGCATGTCATACATCTGAGAGGTGTGTCATACATCTGAGAGGCGTGTCATACATCTGAGAGGCGTGTACTGCTACATCTGAGGGGCATGTCATACATTTGAGAGTCGTGTCATACATCTGAGTGGCGTGTCATACATCTGAGAGGCATGTCATACATCTGAGAGGCGTGTCATACATCTGAGAGGCGTGTCATACATCTGAGAGGCGTGTACTGCTACATCTGAGAGTCGTGTCATACATCTGAGAGGCGTGTACTGCTACATCTGAGAGGCGTGTCATACATCTGAGAGGCGTGTCATACATCTGAGAGTCGTGTCATACATCTGAGGGGCGTGTACTTCTACATCTAAGAGGCATGTCATACATCTTAGGGGCTTGTCATACATCTGAGAGGCATGTCATACATCTGAGAGGCGTGTCATACATCTGAGAGGCGTGTACTGCTACATCTGAGAGTCGTATCATACATCTGAGAGGCGTGTACTGCTACATCTGAGAGGCATGTCATACATCTGAGAGGCGTGTACTGCTACATCTGAGAGGCGTGTCATACATCTGAGAGGCGTGTCATACATCTGAGTGGCATTTCTTACCTCTGAGGGGTGTGTGCTTCTACATCTAAGAGGCATGTCATACATCTGAGGGGCGTGTCATACATCTGAGAGGCGTGTCATACATCTGAGAGTGGTGTCATACATCTGAGAGGCTTGTACTGCTACATCTGAGAGGCGTGTCATACATCTGAGAGGCGTGTACTGCTACATCTGAGAGGCATGTCATACATCTGAGAGGCGTGTCATACATCTGAGAGGCGTGTCATACATCTGAGGGGCGTGTACTTCTACATCTAAGAGGCATGTCATACATCTGAGGGGCGTGTCATACATCTGAGAGGTGTGTCATACATCTGAGAGGCGTGTCATACATCTGAGAGGCGTTTCATACATCTGAGAGGCGTGTCATACATCTGAGAGGCGTGTACTGCTACATCTGAGAGTCGTGTCATACATCTGAGTGGCGTGTACTGTTACATCTGAGAGGCGTGTCATACATCTGAGAGGCGTGTACTGCTACATCTGAGAGGCGTGTCATACATCTGAGAGGCGTGTACTGCTACATCTGAGAGGCGTGTCATACATCTGAGAGGTGTGTCATACATCTGAGAGGCGAGTACTGCTACATCTGAGAGTCGTGTCAAACATCTGAGAGGCGTGTCATACATCTGAGAGGCGTGTCATACATATGAGAGGTGTGTCATACATCTGAGAGGCGTGTCATACATCTGAGAGGCGTGTCATACATCTGAGAGGCGTGTACTGCTACATCTGAGGGGCATGTCATACATCTGAGTGTCGTGTCATACATCTGATAGGCGTGTCATACATCTGAGAGGCGTGTCATACATCTGAGAGGCGTGTACTGCTACATCTGAGAGGCGTGTCATACATCTGAGAGGCGTGTACTGCTACATCTGAGAGTCGTGTCATACATCTGAGAGGCGTGTACTGCTACATCTGAGGGGCGTGTCATACATCTGAGAGGCATGTTATACATCTGAGAGGCGTGTCATACATCTAAGAGGCGTGTCATACATCTGAGAGGCGTGTACTGCTACATCTGTGGGGCATGTCATACATCTGAGAGTCGTGTCATACATCTGAGAAGCGTGTACTGCTACATCTGAGAGTCGTGTCATACATCTGAGAGGCGTGTCATACATCTAAGAGGCGTGTCATACATCTGAGAGGCGTGTACTGCTACATCTGTGGGGCATGTCATACATCTGAGAGTCGTGTCATACATCTGAGAAGCGTGTACTGCTACATCTGAGAGTCGTGTCATACATCTGAGAGGCGTGTCATACATCTGAGAGGCGTGTCATACATCTGAGAGGCGTGTACTGCTACATCTGAGAGGCGTGTCATACATCTGAGAGGCGTGTCATACATCTGAGAGGGGGGTCATACATCTGAGAGGCGGGTCATACATCTGAGAGGCGTGTACTGCTACATCTGAGAGTCGTGTCATACATATGAGAGGCGTGTATTGCTACATCTGAGAGGCATGTCATACATCTGAGAGGCATGTACTGCTACATCTGAGAGGCGTGTCATACATCTGAGAGGCGTGTCATACATCTGAGAGGCGTGTACTGCTACATCTGAGAGACATGTCATACATCTGAGAGGCGTGTACTGCTACATCTGTGGGGCGTGTCATACATCTGAGAGGTGTGTACTGCTACATCTGAGAGGCGTGTCATACATCTGAGAGGCTTGTCATACATCTGAAAGGCGTGTCATACATCTGAGGGGCGTGTACATCTACATCTAAGAGGCATGTCATACATCTGAGGGGCGTGTCATACATCTGAGAGGCGTGTCATACATCTGAGAGGCGTGTCATACATCTGAGAGGCGTGTACTGCTACATCTGAGAGTCATGTCATACATCTGAGAGGCGTCTACTGCTACATCTGAGAGGCGTGTCATACATCTGAGAGGCGTGTACTGCTACATCTGAGAGGCATGTCATACATCTGAGAGGCGTGTCATACATCTGCGAGGCGTGTCATACATATGAGGGGCGTGTACTTCTACATCTAAGAGGCATGTCATACATCTGAGGGGCGTGTCATACATCTGAGAGGCGTGTCATACATCTGAGAGGCGTGTCATACATCTGAGAGGCGTGTACTGCTACATCTGAGAGTCGTGTCATACATCTGAGAGGCGTGTACTGCTACATCTGAGAGGCGTGTCATACATCTGAGAGGCGTGTACTGCTACATCTGAGGGGCTTGTCATACATCTGAGAGGCATGTCATACATCTGAGAGGCGTGTCATACATCTGAGAGGCGTGTACTGCTACATCTGAGAGTCGTGTCATACATCTGAGAGGCGTGTCATTCATCTGAGAGTCGTGTCATACATCTGAGAGGCGTGTCATACATCTGAGAGGCGTGTACTGCTACTTCTGAGGGGCATGTCATACATCGGAGAGTCTTGTCATACATCTGAGAGGCGTGTCATACATCTGAGAGGCGTGTACTGCTACATCTGAGAGTCGTGTCATACATCTGAGAGGCGTGTCATACATCTGAGAGGCGTGTCATACATCTGAGAGGCGTGTACTGCTACATCTGAGAGGCGTGTCATACATCTGAGAGGCGTGTCATACATCTGAGAGGCATGTCATACATCTGAGAGGCGTGTCATACATCTGAGAGGCGTGTACTGCTACATCTGAGAGTCGTGTCAAACATCTGAGAGGCGTGTCATACATCTGAGAGGCGTGTCATACATATGAGAGGCGTGTCATACATCTGAGAGGCGTGTCATACATCTGAGAGGCGTGTCATACATCTGAGAGGCGTGTACTGCTACATCTGAGGGGCATGTCATACATCTGAGTGTCGTGTCATACATCTGATAGGCGTGTCATACATCTGAGAGTCGTGTCATACATCTGAGAGGCGTGTACTGCTACATCTGAGAGGCGTGTCATACATCTGAGAGGCGTGTACTGCTACATCTGAGAGTCGTGTCATACATCTGAGAGGCGTGTACTGCTACATCTGAGGGGCGTGTCATACATCTGAGAGGCATGTTATACATCTGAGAGGCGTGTCATACATCTAAGAGGCGTGTCATACATCTGAGAGGCGTGTACTGCTACATCTGTGGGGCATGTCATACATCTGAGAGTCGTGTCATACATCTGAGAAGCGTGTACTGCTACATCTGAGAGTCGTGTCATACATCTGAGAGGCGTGTCATACATCTGAGAGGCGTGTCATACATCTGAGAGGCGTGTACTGCTACATCTGAGAGGCGTGTCAAACATCTGAGAGGCGTGTCATACATCTGAGAGGGGGGTCATACATCTGAGAGGCGGGTCATACATCTGAGAGGCGTGTACTGCTACATCTGAGAGTCGTGTCATACATATGAGAGGCGTGTATTGCTACATCTGAGAGGCATGTCATACATCTGAGAGGCAAGTACTGCTACATCTGAGAGGCGTGTCATACATCTGAGAGGCGTGTCATACATCTGAGAGGCGTGTACTGCTACATCTGAGAGACATGTCATACATCTGAGAGGCGTGTACTGCTACATCTGTGGGGCGTGTCATACATCTGAGAGGTGTGTACTGCTACATCTGAGAGGCGTGTCATACATCTGAGAGGCTTGTCATACATCTGAAAGGCGTGTCATACATCTGAGGGGCGTGTACATCTACATCTAAGAGGCATGTCATACATCTGAGGGGCGTGTCATACATCTGAGAGGCGTGTCATACATCTGAGAGGCGTGTCATACATCTGAGAGGCGTGTACTGCTACATCTGAGAGTCATGTCATACATCTGAGAGGCGTCTACTGCTACATCTGAGAGGCGTGTCATACATCTGAGAGGCATGTACTGCTACATCTGAGAGGCATGTCATACATCTGAGAGGCGTGTCATACATCTGAGAGGCGTGTCATACATATGAGGGGCGTGTACTTCTACATCTAAGAGGCATGTCATACATCTGAGGGGCGTGTCATACATCTGAGAGGCGTGTCATACATCTGAGAGGCGTGTCATACATCTGAGAGGCGTGTACTGCTACATCTGAGAGTCGTGTCATACATCTGAGAGGCGTGTACTGCTACATCTGAGAGGCGTGTCATACATCTGAGAGGCGTGTACTGCTACATCTGAGGGGCTTGTCATACATCTGAGAGGCATGTCATACATCTGAGAGGCGTGTCATACATCTGAGAGGCGTGTACTGCTACATCTGAGAGTCGTGTCATACATCTGAGAGGCGTGTCATTCATCTGAGAGTCGTGTCATACATCTGAGAGTCGTGTCATACATCTGAGAGGCGTGTCATACATCTGAGAGGCGTGTACTGCTACTCTGAGGGGCATGTCATACATCGGAGAGTCTTGTCATACATCTGAGAGGCGTGTACTGCTACATCTGAGAGTCGTGTCATACATCTGAGAGGCGTGTCATACATCTGAGAGGCGTGTCATACATCTGAGAGGCATGTCATACATCTGAGAGGCGTGTCATACACCTGAGAGGCGTGTACTGCTACATCTGAGAGTCGTGTCATACATCTGAGAGGCGTGTACTGCTACATCTGGGAGGCGTGTCATACATCTGAGAGGCGTGTCATACATCTGAGAGGCGTGTCATACATCTGAGGGGCGTGTACTTCTACATCTAAGAGGCATGTCATACATCTGAGGGGCGTGTCATACATCTGAGAGGTGTGTCATACATCTGAGAGGCGTGTCATACATCTGAGAGGCGTGTACTGCTACATCTGAGAGTCGTGTCATACATCTGAGAGGCGTGTCATACATCTGAGAGGCGTGTCATACATCTGAGAGGCGTGTACTTCTACATCTGAGAGGCGTGTCATACATCTGAGAGGTGTGTCATACATCTGAGAGGCGTGTATTACCTCTGAGGGGCGTGTACTTCTACATCTAAGAGGCATGTCATACATCTGAGGGGCGTGTCATACATCTGAGAGGCGTGTCATACATCTGAGAGGCGTGTACTGCTACATCTGAGAGTGGTGTCATACATCTGAGAGGCGTGTACTGCTACATCTGAGAGGCGTGTCATACATCTGAGAGGCGTGTACTGCTACATCTGAGAGGCGTGTCATACATCTGAGAGGCGTGTCATACATCTGAGAGGCGTGTCATACAACTGAGGGGCGTGTACTTCTACATCTAAGAGGCATGTCATACATCTGAGGAGCGTGTCATACATCTGAGAGGCGTGTCATACATCTGAGAGGCGTGTCATACATCTGGGAGGGGGGTCATACATCTGAGAGGGGGGTCATACATCTGAGAGGCGGGTCATACATCTGAGAGGCGTGTACTGCTACATCTGAGAGTCGTGTCATACATATGAGAGGCGTGTATTGCTACATCTGAGAGGCATGTCATACATCTGAGAGGCATGTACTGCTACATCTGAGAGGCGTGTCATACATCTGAGAGGCGTGTCATACATCTGAGAGGCGTGTACTGCTACATCTGAGAGACATGTCATACATCTGAGAGGCGTGTACTGCTACATCTGTGGGGCGTGTCATACATCTGAGAGGTGTGTACTGCTACATCTGAGAGGCGTGTCATACATCTGAGGGGCGTGTACTTCTACATCTAAGAGGCATGTCATACATCTGAGGGGCGTGTCATACATCTGAGAGGCGTGTCATACTTCTGAGAGGCGTGTCATACATCTGAGAGGCGTGTATTGCTACATCTCAGAGGCGTGTCATACATCTGAGAGGCATACATCTGAGAGGCATGTACTGCTACATCTGAGAGGCGTGTCATACATCTGAGAGGCATGTACTGCTACATCTGAGAGTCGTGTCATACATCTGAGAGGCGTGTACTGCTACATCTGAGAGTCGTGTCATACATCTGAGAGGCGTGCACTGCTACATCTGAGAGGCATGTCATACATCTGAGAGGCGTGTCATACATCTGAGAGGCGTGTCATACATCTGAGGGGCGTGTACTTCTACATCTAAGAGGCATGTCCTACACCTGAGGGGTGTGTCATACATCTGAGAGGCGTGTCATACATCTGAGAGGCGTGTACTTCTACAATGAAGAGGCGTGTCATACATCTGAGGGGCGTGTACTGCTACATCTGAGAGGCGTGTCATACATCTGAGGGGCGTGTACTGCTACATCTGTGGGGCGTGTCATACATCTGAGAGGCATGTACTGCTACATCTGAGGGGCATGTCATACATCTGAGAGGTGTGTCATACATCTGAGAGGCGTGTCATACATCTGAGAGGCGTGTACTGCTACATCTGAGGGGCATGTCATACATTTGAGAGTCGTGTCATACATCTGAGTGGCGTGTCATACATCTGAGAGGCATGTCATACATCTGAGAGGCGTGTCATACATCTGAGAGGCGTGTCATACATCTGAGAGGCGTGTACTGCTACATCTGAGAGTCGTGTCATACATCTGAGAGGCGTGTACTGCTACATCTGAGAGGCGTGTCATACATCTGAGAGGCGTGTCATACATCTGAGAGTCGTGTCATACATCTGAGGGGCGTGTACTTCTACATCTAAGAGGCATGTCATACATCTTAGGGGCTTGTCATACATCTGAGAGGCATGTCATACATCTGAGAGGTGTGTCATACATCTGAGAGGCATGTACTACTACATCTGAGAGGCGTGTCATACATCTGAGAAGCGTGTACTGCTACATCTGAGAGGCGCGTCATACATCTGAGAGGCGTGTACTGCTACATCTGAGGGGCGTGTCATACATCTGAGAGGCGTGTACTGCTACATCTGAGAGGCGTGTCATACATCTGAGAGGCGTGTCATACATCTGAGAGGCATGTACTGCTACATCTGAGAGGCGTGTCATACATCTGAGAGGCGTGTACTGCTACATCTGAGAGGCATATCATACATCTGAGAGGCATGTCATACATCTGAGAGGTGTGTACTGCTACATCTGAGAGTCGTGTCATACATCTGAGGGGCGTGTCATACATCTGAGAGGCGTGTACAGCTACATCTGAGAGGCATGTCATACATCTGAGAGGCGTGTCATACATCTGAGAGGCGTGTCATACATCTGAGGGGCGAGTACTTCTACATCTAAGAGGCATGTCATACATCTGAGGGGCGTGTCATACATCTGAGAGGCGTGTCATACTTCTGAGAGGCGTGTCATACATCTGAGAGGCGTGTATTGCTACATCTCAGAGGCGTGTCATACATCTGAGAGGCATACATCTGAGAGGCATGTACTGCTACATCTGAGAGGCGTGTCATACATCTGAGAGGCATGTACTGCTACATCGGAGAGTCGTGTCATACATCTGAGAGGCATGTACTGCTACATCTGAGAGTCGTGTCATACATCTGAGAGGCGTGTACTGCTACATCTGAGAGGCGCATCATACATCTGAGAGGCATGTACTGCTACATCTGAGAGGCGTGTCATACATCTGAGAGGCATGTCATACATCTGAGAGGCGTGTACTGCTACATCTGAGAGTCGTGTCATACATCTGAGAGGCGTGTCATACATCTGAGAGGCGTGTACTGCTACATCTGAGAGGCATGTCATACATCTGAGAGGTGTGTCGTACATCTGAGAGGCGTGTCATACATCTGAGGGGCGTGTACTTCTACATCTAAGAGGCATGTCATACATCTGAGGGGCATGTCATACATCTGAGAGGCGTGTCATACTTCTGAGAGGCGTGTCATACATCTGAGAGGCGTGTACTGCTACATCTAAGAGTCGTGTCATACATCTGAGAGGCGTGTCATGCATCTGAGAGGCGTGTCATACATCTGAGAGGCGTGTCATACATCTGAGGGACGTGTACTTCTACATCTAAGAGGCATGTCATACATCTGAGGGGCGTGTCATACATCTGAGAGGCGTGTCATACATCTGAGAGGCGTGTCATACATCTGAGGGGCGTGTACTTCTACATCTAAGAGGCATGTGATACATCTGAGGGGCGTGTCATACATCTGAGAGGCGTGTCATACATCTGAGAGGCATGTACTGCTACATGTGAGAGTCGTGTCATACATCTGAGAGGCGTGTACTGCTACATCTGAGAGTCGTGTCATACATCTGAGAGGCGTGCACTGCTACATCTGAGAGGCATGTCATACATCTGAGAGGCGTGTCATACATCTGAGAGGCGTGTCATACATCTGAGGGGCGTGTACTTCTACATCTAAGAGGCATGTCCTACACCTGAGGGGTGTGTCATACATCTGAGAGGCGTGTCATACATCTGAGAGGCGTGTACTTCTACAATGAAGAGGCGTGTCATACATCTGAGGGGCGTGTACTGCTACATCTGAGAGGCGTGTCATACATCTGAGGGGCGTGTACTGCTACATCTGTGGGGCGTGTCATACATCTGAGAGGCATGTACTGCTACATCTGAGGGGCATGTCATACATCTGAGAGGTGTGTCATACATCTGAGAGGCGTGTCATACATCTGAGAGGCGTGTACTGCTACATCTGAGGGGCATGTCATACATTTGAGAGTCGTGTCATACATCTGAGTGGCGTGTCATACATCTGAGAGGCATGTCATACATCTGAGAGGCGTGTCATACATCTGAGAGGCGTGTCATACATCTGAGAGGCGTGTACTGCTACATCTGAGAGTCGTGTCATACATCTGAGAGGCGTGTACTGCTACATCTGAGAGGCGTGTCATACATCTGAGAGGCGTGTCATACATCTGAGAGTCGTGTCATACATCTGAGGGGCGTGTACTTCTACATCTAAGAGGCATGTCATACATCTTAGGGGCTTGTCATACATCTGAGAGGCATGTCATACATCTGAGAGGCGTGTCATACATCTGAGAGGCGTGTACTGCTACATCTGAGAGTCGTATCATACATCTGAGAGGCGTGTACTGCTACATCTGAGAGGCATGTCATACATCTGAGAGGCGTGTACTGCTACATCTGAGAGGCGTGTCATACATCTGAGAGGCGTGTCATACATCTGAGTGGCATGTCTTACCTCTGAGGGGTGTGTGCTTCTACATCTAAGAGGCATGTCATACATCTGAGGGGCGTGTCATACATCTGAGAGGCGTGTCATACATCTGAGAGTGGTGTCATACATCTGAGAGGCTTGTACTGCTACATCTGAGAGGCGTGTCATACATCTGAGAGGCGTGTACTGCTACATCTGAGAGGCATGTCATACATCTGAGAGGCGTGTCATACATCTGAGAGGCGTGTCATACATCTGAGGGGCGTGTACTTCTACATCTAAGAGGCATGTCATACATCTGAGGGGCGTGTCATACATCTGAGAGGTGTGTCATACATCTGAGAGGCGTGTCATACATCTGAGAGGCGTTTCATACATCTGAGAGGCGTGTCATACATCTGAGAGGCGTGTACTGCTACATCTGAGAGTCGTGTCATACATCTGAGTGGCGTGTACTGTTACATCTGAGAGGCGTGTCATACATCTGAGAGGCGTGTACTGCTACATCTGAGAGGCGTGTCATACATCTGAGAGGCGTGTACTGCTACATCTGAGAGGCGTGTCATACATCTGAGAGGTGTGTCATACATCTGAGAGGCGAGTACTGCTACATCTGAGAGTCGTGTCAAACATCTGAGAGGCGTGTCATACATCTGAGAGGCGTGTCATACATATGAGAGGTGTGTCATACATCTGAGAGGCTTGTCATACATCTGAGAGGCGTGTCATACATCTGAGAGGCGTGTACTGCTACATCTGAGGGGCATGTCATACATCTGAGTGTCGTGTCATACATCTGATAGGCGTGTCATACATCTGAGAGGCGTGTCATACATCTGAGAGGCGTGTACTGCTACATCTGAGAGGCGTGTCATACATCTGAGAGGCGTGTACTGCTACATCTGAGAGTCGTGTCATACATCTGAGAGGCGTGTACTGCTACATCTGAGGGGCGTGTCATACATCTGAGAGGCATGTTATACATCTGAGAGGCGTGTCATACATCTAAGAGGCGTGTCATACATCTGAGAGGCGTGTACTGCTACATCTGTGGGGCATGTCATACATCTGAGAGTCGTGTCATACATCTGAGAAGCGTGTACTGCTACATCTGAGAGTCGTGTCATACATCTGAGAGGCGTGTCATACATCTGAGAGGCGTGTCATACATCTGAGAGGCGTGTACTGCTACATCTGAGAGGCGTGTCATACATCTGAGAGGCGTGTCATACATCTGAGAGGGGGGTCATACATCTGAGAGGCGGGTCATACATCTGAGAGGCGTGTACTGCTACATCTGAGAGTCGTGTCATACATATGAGAGGCGTGTATTGCTACATCTGAGAGGCATGTCATACATCTGAGAGGCATGTACTGCTACATCTGAGAGGCGTGTCATACATCTGAGAGGCGTGTCATACATCTGAGAGGCGTGTACTGCTACATCTGAGAGACATGTCATACATCTGAGAGGCGTGTACTGCTACATCTGTGGGGCGTGTCATACATCTGAGAGGTGTGTACTGCTACATCTGAGAGGCGTGTCATACATCTGAGAGGCTTGTCATACATCTGAAAGGCGTGTCATACATCTGAGGGGCGTGTACATCTACATCTAAGAGGCATGTCATACATCTGAGGGGCGTGTCATACATCTGAGAGGCGTGTCATACATCTGAGAGGCGTGTCATACATCTGAGAGGCGTGTACTGCTACATCTGAGAGTCATGTCATACATCTGAGAGGCGTCTACTGCTACATCTGAGAGGCGTGTCATACATCTGAGAGGCGTGTACTGCTACATCTGAGAGGCATGTCATACATCTGAGAGGCGTGTCATACATCTGAGAGGCGTGTCATACATATGAGGGGCGTGTACTTCTACATCTAAGAGGCATGTCATACATCTGAGGGGCGTGTCATACATCTGAGAGGCGTGTCATACATCTGAGAGGCGTGTCATACATCTGAGAGGCGTGTACTGCTACATCTGAGAGTCGTGTCATACATCTGAGAGGCGTGTACTGCTACATCTGAGAGGCGTGTCATACATCTGAGAGGCGTGTACTGCTACATCTGAGGGGCTTGTCATACATCTGAGAGGCATGTCATACATCTGAGAGGCGTGTCATACATCTGAGAGGCGTGTACTGCTACATCTGAGAGTCGTGTCATACATCTGAGAGGCGTGTCATTCATCTGAGAGTCGTGTCATACATCTGAGAGTCGTGTCATACATCTGAGAGGCGTGTCATACATCTGAGAGGCGTGTACTGCTACTTCTGAGGGGCATGTCATACATCGGAGAGTCTTGTCATACATCTGAGAGGCGTGTCATACATCTGAGAGGCGTGTACTGCTACATCTGAGAGTCGTGTCATACATCTGAGAGGCGTGTCATACATCTGAGAGGCGTGTCATACATCTGAGAGGCGTGTACTGCTACATCTGAGAGGCGTGTCATACATCTGAGAGGCGTGTCATACATCTGAGAGGCATGTCATACATCTGAGAGGCGTGTCATACATCTGAGAGGCGTGTACTGCAACATCTGAGAGTCGTGTCAAACATCTGAGAGGCGTGTCATACATCTGAGAGGCGTGTCATACATATGAGAGGCGTGTCATACATCTGAGAGGCGTGTCATACATCTGAGAGGCGTGTCATACATCTGAGAGGCGTGTACTGCTACATCTGAGGGGCATGTCATACATCTGAGTGTCGTGTCATACATCTGATAGGCGTGTCATACATCTGAGAGTCGTGTCATACATCTGAGAGGCGTGTACTGCTACATCTGAGAGGCGTGTCATACATCTGAGAGGCGTGTACTGCTACATCTGAGAGTCGTGTCATACATCTGAGAGGCGTGTACTGCTACATCTGAGGGGCGTGTCATACATCTGAGAGGCATGTTATACATCTGAGAGGCGTGTCATACATCTAAGAGGCGTGTCATACATCTGAGAGGCGTGTACTGCTACATCTGTGGGGCATGTCATACATCTGAGAGTCGTGTCATACATCTGAGAAGCGTGTACTGCTACATCTGAGAGTCGTGTCATACATCTGAGAGGCGTGTCATACATCTGAGAGGCGTGTCATACATCTGAGAGGCGTGTACTGCTACATCTGAGAGGCGTGTCAAACATCTGAGAGGCGTGTCATACATCTGAGAGGGGGGTCATACATCTGAGAGGCGGGTCATACATCTGAGAGGCGTGTACTGCTACATCTGAGAGTCGTGTCATACATATGAGAGGCGTGTATTGCTACATCTGAGAGGCATGTCATACATCTGAGAGGCATGTACTGCTACATCTGAGAGGCGTGTCATACATCTGAGAGGCGTGTCATACATCTGAGAGGCGTGTACTGCTACATCTGATAGACATGTCATACATCTGAGAGGCGTGTACTGCTACATCTGTGGGGCGTGTCATACATCTGAGAGGTGTGTACTGCTACATCTGAGAGGCGTGTCATACATCTGAGAGGCTTGTCATACACCTGAAAGGCGTGTCATACATCTGAGGGGCGTGTACATCTACATCTAAGAGGCATGTCATACATCTGAGGGGCGTGTCATACATCTGAGAGGCGTGTCATACATCTGAGAGGCGTGTCATACATCTGAGAGGCGTGTACTGCTACATCTGAGAGTCATGTCATACATCTGAGAGGCGTCTACTGCTACATCTGAGAGGCGTGTCATACATCTGAGAGGCATGTACTGCTACATCTGAGAGGCATGTCATACATCTGAGAGGCGTGTCATACATCTGAGAGGCGTGTCATACATATGAGGGGCGTGTACTTCTACATCTAAGAGGCATGTCATACATCTGAGGGGCGTGTCATACATCTGAGAGGCGTGTCATACATCTGAGAGGCGTGTCATACATCTGAGAGGCGTGTACTGCTACATCTGAGAGTCGTGTCATACATCTGAGAGGCGTGTACTGCTACATCTGAGAGGCGTGTCATACATCTGAGAGGCGTGTACTGCTACATCTGAGGGGCTTGTCATACATCTGAGAGGCATGTCATACATCTGAGAGGCGTGTCATACATCTGAGAGGCGTGTACTGCTACATCTGAGAGTCGTGTCATACATCTGAGAGGCGTGTCATTCATCTGAGAGTCGTGTCATACATCTGAGAGTCGTGTCATACATCTGAGAGGCGTGTCATACATCTGAGAGGCGTGTACTGCTACTCTGAGGGGCATGTCATACATCGGAGAGTCTTGTCATACATCTGAGAGGCGTGTACTGCTACATCTGAGAGTCGTGTCATACATCTGAGAGGCGTGTCATACATCTGAGAGGCGTGTCATACATCTGAGAGGCATGTCATACATCTGAGAGGCGTGTCATACATCTGAGAGGCGTGTACTGCTACATCTGAGAGTCGTGTCATACATCTGAGAGGCGTGTACTGCTACATCTGGGAGGCGTGTCATACATCTGAGAGGCGTGTCATACATCTGAGAGGCGTGTCATACATCTGAGGGGCGTGTACTTCTACATCTAAGAGGCATGTCATACATCTGAGGGGCGTGTCATACATCTGAGAGGTGTGTCATACATCTGAGAGGCGTGTCATACATCTGAGAGGCGTGTACTGCTACATCTGAGAGTCGTGTCATACATCTGAGAGGCGTGTCATACATCTGAGAGGCGTGTCATACATCTGAGAGGCGTGTACTTCTACATCTGAGAGGCGTGTCATACATCTGAGAGGTGTGTCATACATCTGAGAGGCGTGTATTACCTCTGAGGGGCGTGTACTTCTACATCTAAGAGGCATGTCATACATCTGAGGGGCGTGTCATACATCTGAGAGGCGTGTCATACATCTGAGAGGCGTGTACTGCTACATCTGAGAGTGGTGTCATACATCTGAGAGGCGTGTACTGCTACATCTGAGAGGCGTGTCATACATCTGAGAGGCGTGTACTGCTACATCTGAGAGGCATGTCATACATCTGAGAGGCGTGTCATACATCTGAGAGGCGTGTCATACAACTGAGGGGCGTGTACTTCTACATCTAAGAGGCATGTCATACATCTGAGGAGCGTGTCATACATCTGAGAGGCGTGTCATACATCTGAGAGGCGTGTCATACATCTGGGAGGGGGGTCATACATCTGAGAGGGGGGTCATACATCTGAGAGGCGGGTCATACATCTGAGAGGCGTGTACTGCTACATCTGAGAGTCGTGTCATACATATGAGAGGCGTGTATTGCTACATCTGAGAGGCATGTCATACATCTGAGAGGCATGTACTGCTACATCTGAGAGGCGTGTCATACATCTGAGAGGCATGTCATACATCTGAGAGGCGTGTACTGCTACATCTGAGAGACATGTCATACATCTGAGAGGCGTGTACTGCTACATCTGTGGGGCGTGTCATACATCTGAGAGGTGTGTACTGCTACATCTGAGAGGCGTGTCATACATCTGAGAGGCTTGTCATACATCTGAAAGGTGTGTCATACATCTGAGGGGCGTGTACATCTACATCTAAGAGGCATGTCATACATCTGAGGGGCGTGTCATACATCTGAGAGGCGTGTCATACATCTGAGAGGCGTGTCATACATCTGAGAGGCGTGTACTGCTACATCTGAGAGTCATGTCATACATCTGAGAGGCGTCTACTGCTACATCTGAGAGGCGTGTCATACATCTGAGAGGCATGTACTGCTACATCTGAGAGGCATGTCATACATCTGAGAGGCGTGTCATACATCTGAGAGGCGTGTCATACATATGAGGGGCGTGTACTTCTACATCTAAGAGGCATGTCATACATCTGAGGGGCGTGTCATACATCTGAGAGGCGTGTCATACATCTGAGAGGCGTGTCATACATCTGAGAGGCGTGTACTGCTACATCTGAGAGTCGTGTCATACATCTGAGAGGCGTGTACTGCTACATCTGAGAGGCGTGTCATACATCTGAGAGGCGTGTACTGCTACATCTGAGGGGCTTGTCATACATCTGAGAGGCATGTCATACATCTGAGAGGCGTGTCATACATCTGAGAGGCGTGTACTGCTACATCTGAGAGTCGTGTCATACATCTGAGAGGCGTGTCATTCATCTGAGAGTCGTGTCATACATCTGAGAGTCGTGTCATACATCTGAGAGGCGTGTCATACTTCTGAGAGGCGTGTACTGCTACTTCTGAGGGGCATGTCATACATCGGAGAGTCTTGTCTTACATCTGAGAGGCGTGTCATACATCTGAGAGGCGTGTACTGCTACATCTGAGAGTCGTGTCATACATCTGAGAGGCGTGTCATACATCTGAGAGGCGTGTCATACATCTGAGAGGCGTGTACTGCTACATCTGAGGGGCATGTCATACATTTGAGAGTCGTGTCATACATCTGAGTGGCGTGTCATACATCTGAGAGGCATGTCATACATCTGAGAGGCGTGTCATACATCTGAGAGGCGTGTCATACATCTGAGAGGCGTGTACTGCTACATCTGAGAGTCGTGTCATACATCTGAGAGGCGTGTACTGCTACATCTGAGAGGCGTGTCATACATCTGAGAGGCGTGTCATACATCTGAGAGTCGTGTCATACATCTGATGGGCGTGTACTTCTACATCTAAGAGGCATGTCATACATCTTAGGGGCTTGTCATACATCTGAGAGGCATGTCATACATCTGAGAGGTGTGTCATACATCTGAGAGGCATGTACTACTACATCTGAGAGGCGTGTCATACATCTGAGAAGCGTGTACTGCTACATCTGAGAGGCGCGTCATACATCTGAGAGGCGTGTACTGCTACATCTGAGGGGCGTGTCATACATCTGAGAGGCGTGTACTGCTACATCTGAGAGGCATGTCATACATCTGAGAGGCGTGTCATACATCTGAGAGGCATGTACTGCTACATCTGAGAGGCGTGTCATACATCTGAGAGGCGTGTACTGCTACATCTGAGAGGCATATCATACATCTGAGAGGCATGTCATACATCTGAGAGGTGTGTACTGCTACATCTGAGAGTCGTGTCATACATCTGAGGGGCGTGTCATACATCTGAGAGGCGTGTACAGCTACATCTGAGAGGCATGTCATACATCTGAGAGGCGTGTCATACATCTGAGAGGCGTGTCATACATCTGAGGGGCGAGTACTTCTACATCTAAGAGGCATGTCATACATCTGAGGGGCGTGTCATACATCTGAGAGGCATGTCATACTTCTGAGAGGCGTGTCATACATCTGAGAGGCGTGTATTGCTACATCTCAGAGGCGTGTCATACATCTGAGAGGCATACATCTGAGAGGCATGTACTGCTACATCTGAGAGGCGTGTCATACATCTGAGAGGCATGTACTGCTACATCTGAGAGTCGTGTCATACATCTGAGAGGCATGTACTGCTACATCTGAGAGTCGTGTCATACATCTGAGAGGCGTGTACTGCTACATCTGAGAGGCGCATCATACATCTGAGAGGCATGTACTGCTACATCTGAGAGGCGTGTCATACATCTGAGAGGCATGTCATACATCTGAGAGGCGTGTACTGCTACATCTGAGAGTCGTGTCATACATCTGAGAGGCGTGTCATACATCTGAGAGGCGTGTCATACATCTGAGAGGCGTGTACTGCTACATCTGAGGGGCATGTCATACATCTGAGTGTCGTGTCATACATCTGATAGGCGTGTCATACATCTGAGAGGCGTGTCATACATCTGAGAGGCGTGTACTGCTACATCTGAGAGGCGTGTCATACATCTGAGAGGCGTGTACTGCTACATCTGAGAGTCGTGTCATACATCTGAGAGGCATGTTATACATCTGAGAGGCGTGTCATACATCTAAGAGGCGTGTCATACATCTGAGAGGCGTGTACTGCTACATCTGTGGGGCATGTCATACATCTGAGAGTCGTGTCATACATCTGAGAAGCGTGTACTGCTACATCTGAGAGTCGTGTCATACATCTGAGAGGCGTGTCATACATCTGAGAGGCGTGTCATACATCTGAGAGGCGTGTACTGCTACATCTGAGAGGCGTGTCATACATCTGAGAGGCGTGTCATACATCTGAGAGGGGGGTCATACATCTGAGAGGCGGGTCATACATCTGAGAGGCGTGTACTGCTACATCTGAGAGTCGTGTCATACATATGAGAGGCGTGTATTGCTACATCTGAGAGGCATGTCATACATCTGAGAGGCATGTACTGCTACATCTGAGAGGCGTGTCATACATCTGAGAGGCGTGTCATACATCTGAGAGGCGTGTACTGCTACATCTGAGAGACATGTCATACATCTGAGAGGCGTGTACTGCTACATCTGTGGGGCGTGTCATACATCTGAGAGGTGTGTACTGCTACATCTGAGAGGCGTGTCATACATCTGAGAGGCTTGTCATACATCTGAAAGGCGTGTCATACATCTGAGGGGCGTGTACATCTACATCTAAGAGGCATGTCATACATCTGAGGGGCGTGTCATACATCTGAGAGGCGTGTCATACATCTGAGAGGCGTGTCATACATCTGAGAGGCGTGTACTGCTACATCTGAGAGTCATGTCATACATCTGAGAGGCGTCTACTGCTACATCTGAGAGGCGTGTCATACATCTGAGAGGCGTGTACTGCTACATCTGAGAGGCATGTCATACATCTGAGAGGCGTGTCATACATCTGAGAGGCGTGTCATACATATGAGGGGCGTGTACTTCTACATCTAAGAGGCATGTCATACATCTGAGGGGCGTGTCATACATCTGAGAGGCGTGTCATACATCTGAGAGGCGTGTCATACATCTGAGAGGCGTGTACTGCTACATCTGAGAGTCGTGTCATACATCTGAGAGGCGTGTACTGCTACATCTGAGAGGCGTGTCATACATCTGAGAGGCGTGTACTGCTACATCTGAGGGGCTTGTCATACATCTGAGAGGCATGTCATACATCTGAGAGGCGTGTCATACATCTGAGAGGCGTGTACTGCTACATCTGAGAGTCGTGTCATACATCTGAGAGGCGTGTCATTCATCTGAGAGTCGTGTCATACATCTGAGAGTCGTGTCATACATCTGAGAGGCGTGTCATACATCTGAGAGGCGTGTACTGCTACTTCTGAGGGGCATGTCATACATCGGAGAGTCTTGTCATACATCTGAGAGGCGTGTCATACATCTGAGAGGCGTGTACTGCTACATCTGAGAGTCGTGTCATACATCTGAGAGGCGTGTCATACATCTGAGAGGCGTGTCATACATCTGAGAGGCGTGTACTGCTACATCTGAGAGGCGTGTCATACATCTGAGAGGCGTGTCATACATCTGAGAGGCATGTCATACATCTGAGAGGCGTGTCATACATCTGAGAGGCGTGTACTGCTACATCTGAGAGTCGTGTCAAACATCTGAGAGGCGTGTCATACATCTGAGAGGCGTGTCATACATATGAGAGGCGTGTCATACATCTGAGAGGCGTGTCATACATCTGAGAGGCGTGTCATACATCTGAGAGGCGTGTACTGCTACATCTGAGGGGCATGTCATACATCTGAGTGTCGTGTCATACATCTGATAGGCGTGTCATACATCTGAGAGTCGTGTCATACATCTGAGAGGCGTGTACTGCTACATCTGAGAGGCGTGTCATACATCTGAGAGGCGTGTACTGCTACATCTGAGAGTCGTGTCATACATCTGAGAGGCGTGTACTGCTACATCTGAGGGGCGTGTCATACATCTGAGAGGCATGTTATACATCTGAGAGGCGTGTCATACATCTAAGAGGCGTGTCATACATCTGAGAGGCGTGTACTGCTACATCTGTGGGGCATGTCATACATCTGAGAGTCGTGTCATACATCTGAGAAGCGTGTACTGCTACATCTGAGAGTCGTGTCATACATCTGAGAGGCGTGTCATACATCTGAGAGGCGTGTCATACATCTGAGAGGCGTGTACTGCTACATCTGAGAGGCGTGTCAAACATCTGAGAGGCGTGTCATACATCTGAGAGGGGGGTCATACATCTGAGAGGCGGGTCATACATCTGAGAGGCGTGTACTGCTACATCTGAGAGTCGTGTCATACATATGAGAGGCGTGTATTGCTACATCTGAGAGGCATGTCATACATCTGAGAGGCATGTACTGCTACATCTGAGAGGCGTGTCATACATCTGAGAGGCGTGTCATACATCTGAGAGGCGTGTACTGCTACATCTGATAGACATGTCATACATCTGAGAGGCGTGTACTGCTACATCTGTGGGGCGTGTCATACATCTGAGAGGTGTGTACTGCTACATCTGAGAGGCGTGTCATACATCTGAGAGGCTTGTCATACATCTGAAAGGCGTGTCATACATCTGAGGGGCGTGTACATCTACATCTAAGAGGCATGTCATACATCTGAGGGGCGTGTCATACATCTGAGAGGCGTGTCATACATCTGAGAGGCGTGTCATACATCTGAGAGGCGTGTACTGCTACATCTGAGAGTCATGTCATACATCTGAGAGGCGTCTACTGCTACATCTGAGAGGCGTGTCATACATCTGAGAGGCATGTACTGCTACATCTGAGAGGCATGTCATACATCTGAGAGGCGTGTCATACATCTGAGAGGCGTGTCTTACATATGAGGGGCGTGTACTTCTACATCTAAGAGGCATGTCATACATCTGAGGGGCGTGTCATACATCTGAGAGGCGTGTCATACATCTGAGAGGCGTGTCATACATCTGAGAGGCGTGTACTGCTACATCTGAGAGTCGTGTCATACATCTGAGAGGCGTGTACTGCTACATCTGAGAGGCGTGTCATACATCTGAGAGGCGTGTACTGCTACATCTGAGGGGCTTGTCATACATCTGAGAGGCATGTCATACATCTGAGAGGCGTGTCATACATCTGAGAGGCGTGTACTGCTACATCTGAGAGTCGTGTCATACATCTGAGAGGCGTGTCATTCATCTGAGAGTCGTGTCATACATCTGAGAGTCGTGTCATACATCTGAGAGGCGTGTCATACATCTGAGAGGCGTGTACTGCTACTCTGAGGGGCATGTCATACATCGGAGAGTCTTGTCATACATCTGAGAGGCGTGTACTGCTACATCTGAGAGTCGTGTCATACATCTGAGAGGCGTGTCATACATCTGAGAGGCGTGTCATACATCTGAGAGGCATGTCATACATCTGAGAGGCGTGTCATACATCTGAGGGGCGTGTACTTCTACATCTAAGAGGCATGTCATACATCTGAGGGGCGTGTCATACATCTGAGAGGCGTGTCATACATCTGAGAGGCGTGTACTGCTACATCTGAGAGTGGTGTCATACATCTGAGAGGCGTGTACTGCTACATCTGAGAGGCGTGTCATACATCTGAGAGGCGTGTACTGCTACATCTGAGAGGCGTGTCATACATCTGAGAGGCGTGTCATACATCTGAGAGGCGTGTCATACAACTGAGGGGCGTGTACTTCTACATCTAAGAGGCATGTCATACATCTGAGGAGCGTGTCATACATCTGAGAGGCGTGTCATACATCTGAGAGGCGTGTCATACATCTGGGAGGGGGGTCATACATCTGAGAGGGGGGTCATACATCTGAGAGGCGGGTCATACATCTGAGAGGCGTGTACTGCTACATCTGAGAGTCGTGTCATACATATGAGAGGCGTGTATTGCTACATCTGAGAGGCATGTCATACATCTGAGAGGCATGTACTGCTACATCTGAGAGGTGTGTCATACATCTGAGAGGCATGTCATACATCTGAGAGGCGTGTACTGCTACATCTGAGAGACATGTCATACATCTGAGAGGCGTGTACTGCTACATCTGTGGGGCGTGTCATACATCTGAGAGGTGTGTACTGCTACATCTGAGAGGCGTGTCATACATCTGAGAGGCTTGTCATACATCTGAAAGGCGTGTCATACATCTGAGGGGCGTGTACATCTACATCTAAGAGGCATGTCATACATCTGAGGGGCGTGTCATACATCTGAGAGGCGTGTCATACATCTGAGAGGCGTGTCATACATCTGAGAGGCGTGTACTGCTACATCTGAGAGTCATGTCATACATCTGAGAGGCGTCTACTGCTACATCTGAGAGGCGTGTCATACATCTGAGAGGCGTGTACTGCTACATCTGAGAGGCATGTCATACATCTGAGAGGCGTGTCATACATCTGAGAGGCGTGTCATACATATGAGGGGCGTGTACTTCTACATCTAAGAGGCATGTCATACATCTGAGGGGCGTGTCATACATCTGAGAGGCGTTTCATACATCTGAGAGGCGTGTCATACATCTGAGAGGCGTGTACTGCTACATCTGAGAGTCGTGTCATACATCTGAGTGGCGTGTACTGTTACATCTGAGAGGCGTGTCATACATCTGAGAGGCGTGTACTGCTACATCTGAGAGGCGTGTCATACATCTGAGAGGCGTGTACTGCTACATCTGAGAGGCGTGTCATACATCTGAGAGGTGTGTCATACATCTGAGAGGCGAGTACTGCTACATCTGAGAGTCGTGTCAAACATCTGAGAGGCGTGTCATACATCTGAGAGGCGTGTCATACATATGAGAGGTGTGTCATACATCTGAGAGGCGTGTCATACATCTGAGAGGCGTGTCATACATCTGAGAGGCGTGTACTGCTACATCTGAGGGGCATGTCATACATCTGAGTGTCGTGTCATACATCTGATAGGCGTGTCATACATCTGAGAGGCGTGTCATACATCTGAGAGGCGTGTACTGCTACATCTGAGAGGCGTGTCATACATCTGAGAGGCGTGTACTGCTACATCTGAGAGTCGTGTCATACATCTGAGAGGCGTGTACTGCTACATCTGAGGGGCGTGTCATACATCTGAGAGGCATGTTATACATCTGAGAGGCGTGTCATACATCTAAGAGGCGTGTCATACATCTGAGAGGCGTGTACTGCTACATCTGTGGGGCATGTCATACATCTGAGAGTCGTGTCATACATCTGAGAAGCGTGTACTGCTACATCTGAGAGTCGTGTCATACATCTGAGAGGCGTGTCATACATCTGAGAGGCGTGTCATACATCTGAGAGGCGTGTACTGCTACATCTGAGAGGCGTGTCATACATCTGAGAGGCGTGTCATACATCTGAGAGGGGGGTCATACATCTGAGAGGCGGGTCATACATCTGAGAGGCGTGTACTGCTACATCTGAGAGTCGTGTCATACATATGAGAGGCGTGTATTGCTACATCTGAGAGGCATGTCATACATCTGAGAGGCATGTACTGCTACATCTGAGAGGCGTGTCATACATCTGAGAGGCGTGTCATACATCTGAGAGGCGTGTACTGCTACATCTGAGAGACATGTCATACATCTGAGAGGCGTGTACTGCTACATCTGTGGGGCGTGTCATACATCTGAGAGGTGTGTACTGCTACATCTGAGAGGCGTGTCATACATCTGAGAGGCTTGTCATACATCTGAAAGGCGTGTCATACATCTGAGGGCGTGGTACATCTACATCTAAGAGGCATGTCATACATCTGAGGGGCGTGTCATACATCTGAGAGGCGTGTCATACATCTGAGAGGCGTGTCATACATCTGAGAGGCGTGTACTGCTACATCTGAGAGTCATGTCATACATCTGAGAGGCGTCTACTGCTACATCTGAGAGGCGTGTCATACATCTGAGAGGCGTGTACTGCTACATCTGAGAGGGCATGTCATACATCTGAGAGGCGTGTCATACATCTGCGAGGCGTGTCATACATATGAGGGGCGTGTACTTCTACATCTAAGAGGCATGTCATACATCTGAGGGGCGTGTCATACATCTGAGAGGCGTGTCATACCATCTGAGAGGGCGTGTCCATACATCTGAGAGGCGTGTACTGCTACATCTGAGAGGTCGTGTCATACATCTGAGAGGCGTGTACTGCTACATCTGAGAGGCGTGTCATACATCTGAGAGGCGTGTACTGCTACATCTGAGGGGGCTTGTCATACATCTGAGAGGCATGTCATACATCTGAGAGGCGTGTCATACATCTGAGAGGCGTGTACTGCTACATCTGAGAGTCGTGTCATACATCTGAGAGGCGTGTCATTCATCTGAGAGTCGTGTCATACATCTGAGAGGGCGTGTCATACATCTGAGAGGCGTGTACTGCTACCTTCTGAGGGGCATGTCATACATCGGAGAGTCTTGTCCATACATCTGAGAGGGCGTGTCATACATCTGAGAGGCGTGTACTTGCTACATCTGAGAGTCGTGTCATACATCTGAGAGGCGTGTCATACATCTGAGAGGCGTGTCATACATCTGAGAGGCGTGTACTGCTACATCTGAGAGGCGTGTCATACATCTGAGAGGCGTGTCATACATCTGAGAGGCATGTCATACATCTGAGAGGCGTGTCATACATCTGAGAGGCGTGTACTGCTACATCTGAGAGTCGTGTCAAACATCTGAGAGGCGTGTCATACATCTGAGAGGCGTGTCATACATATGAGAGGCGTGTCATACATCTGAGAGGCGTGTCATACATCTGAGAGGCGTGTCATACATCTGAGAGGCGTGTACTGCTACATCTGAGGGGCATGTCATACATCTGAGTGTCGTGTCATACATCTGATAGGCGTGTCATACATCTGAGAGTCGTGTCATACATCTGAGAGGCGTGTACTGCTACATCTGAGAGGCGTGTCATACATCTGAGAGGCGTGTACTGCTACATCTGAGAGTCGTGTCATACATCTGAGAGGCGTGTACTGCTACATCTGAGGGGCGTGTCATACATCTGAGAGGCATGTTATACATCTGAGAGGCGTGTCATACATCTAAGAGGCGTGTCATACATCTGAGAGGCGTGTACTGCTACATCTGTGGGGCATGTCATACATCTGAGAGTCGTGTCATACATCTGAGAAGCGTGTACTGCTACATCTGAGAGTCGTGTCATACATCTGAGAGGCGTGTCATACATCTGAGAGGCGTGTCATACATCTGAGGAGGCGTGTACTGCTACATCTGAGAGGCGTGTCAAACATCTGAGAGGCGTGTCATACATCTGAGAGGGGGGTCATACATCTGAGAGGCGGGTCATACATCTGAGAGGCTGTACTGCTACATCTGAGAGTCGTGTCATACATATGAGAGGCGTGTATTGCTACATCTGAGAGGCATGTCATACATCTGAGAGGCATGTACTGCTACATCTGAGAGGCGTGTCATACATCTGAGAGGCGTGTCATACATCTGAGAGGCGTGTACTGCTACATCTGAGAGACATGTCATACATCTGAGAGGCGTGTACTGCTACATCTGTGGGGCGTGTCATACATCTGAGAGGTGTGTACTGCTACATCTGAGAGGCGTGTCATACATCTGAGAGGCTTGTCATACATCTGAAAGGCGTGTCATACATCTGAGGGGCGTGTACATCTACATCTAAGAGGCATGTCATACATCTGAGGGGCGTGTCATACATCTGAGAGGCGTGTCATACATCTGAGAGGCGTGTCATACATCTGAGAGGCGTGTACTGCTACATCTGAGAGTCATGTCATACATCTGAGAGGCGTCTACTGCTACATCTGAGAGGCGTGTCATACATCTGAGAGGCATGTACTGCTACATCTGAGAGGCATGTCATACATCTGAGAGGCGTGTCATACATCTGAGAGGCGTGTCATACATATGAGGGGCGTGTACTTCTACATCTAAGAGGCATGTCATACATCTGAGGGGCGTGTCATACATCTGAGAGGCGTGTCATACATCTGAGAGGCGTGTCATACATCTGAGAGGCGTGTACTGCTACATCTGAGAGTCGTGTCATACATCTGAGAGGCGTGTACTGCTACATCTGAGAGGCGTGTCATACATCTGAGAGGCGTGTACTGCTACATCTGAGGGGCTTGTCATACATCTGAGAGGCATGTCATACATCTGAGAGGCGTGTCATACATCTGAGAGGCGTGTACTGCTACATCTGAGAGTCGTGTCATACATCTGAGAGGCGTGTCATTCATCTGAGAGTCGTGTCATACATCTGAGAGTCGTGTCATACATCTGAGAGGCGTGTCATACATCTGAGAGGCGTGTACTGCTACTCTGAGGGGCATGTCATACATCGGAGAGTCTTGTCATACATCTGAGAGGCGTGTACTGCTACATCTGAGAGTCGTGTCATACATCTGAGAGGCGTGTCATACATCTGAGAGGCGTGTCATACATCTGAGAGGCATGTCATACATCTGAGAGGCGTGTCATACATCTGAGAGGCGTGTACTGCTACATCTGAGAGTCGTGTCATACATCTGAGAGGCGTGTACTGCTACATCTGGGAGGCGTGTCATACATCTGAGAGGCGTGTCATACATCTGAGAGGCGTGTCATACATCTGAGGGGCGTGTACTTCTACATCTAAGAGGCATGTCATACATCTGAGGGGCGTGTCATACATCTGAGAGGTGTGTCATACATCTGAGAGGCGTGTAATACATCTGAGAGGCGTGTACTGCTACATCTGAGAGTCGTGTCATACATCTGAGAGGCGTGTCATACATCTGAGAGGCGTGTCATACATCTGAGAGGCGTGTACTTCTACATCTGAGAGGCGTGTCATACATCTGAGAGGTGTGTCATACATCTGAGAGGCGTGTATTACCTCTGAGGGGCGTGTACTTCTACATCTAAGAGGCATGTCATACATCTGAGGGGCGTGTCATACATCTGAGAGGCGTGTCATACATCTGAGAGGCGTGTACTGCTACATCTGAGAGTGGTGTCATACATCTGAGAGGCGTGTACTGCTACATCTGAGAGGCGTGTCATACATCTGAGAGGCGTGTACTGCTACATCTGAGAGGCGTGTCATACATCTGAGAGGCGTGTCATACATCTGAGAGGCGTGTCATACAACTGAGGGGCGTGTACTTCTACATCTAAGAGGCATGTCATACATCTGAGGAGCGTGTCATACATCTGAGAGGCGTGTCATACATCTGAGAGGCGTGTCATACATCTGGGAGGGGGGTCATACATCTGAGAGGGGGGTCATACATCTGAGAGGCGGGTCATACATCTGAGAGGCGTGTACTGCTACATCTGAGAGTCGTGTCATACATATGAGAGGCGTGTATTGCTACATCTGAGAGGCATGTCATACATCTGAGAGGCATGTACTGCTACATCTGAGAGGCGTGTCATACATCTGAGAGGCGTGTCATACATCTGAGAGGCGTGTACTGCTACATCTGAGAGACATGTCATACATCTGAGAGGCGTGTACTGCTACATCTGTGGGGCGTGTCATACATCTGAGAGGTGTGTACTGCTACATCTGAGAGGCGTGTCATACATCTGAGGGGCGTGTACTTCTACATCTAAGAGGCATATCATACATCTGAGGGGCGTGTCATACATCTGAGAGGCGTGTCATACTTCTGAGAGGCGTGTCATACATCTGAGAGGCGTGTATTGCTACATCTCAGAGGCGTGTCATACATCTGAGAGGCATACATCTGAGAGGCATGTACTGCTACATCTGAGAGGCGTGTCATACATCTGAGAGGCATGTACTGCTACATCTGAGAGTCGTGTCATACATCTGAGAGGCGTGTACTGCTACATCTGAGAGTCGTGTCATACATCTGAGAGGCGTGCACTGCTACATCTGAGAGGCATGTCATACATCTGAGAGGCGTGTCATACATCTGAGAGGCGTGTCATACATCTGAGGGGCGTGTAATTCTACATCTAAGAGGCATGTCCTACACCTGAGGGGTGTGTCATACATCTGAGAGGCGTGTCATACATCTGAGAGGCGTGTACTTCTACAATGAAGAGGCGTGTCATACATCTGAGGGGCGTGTACTGCTACATCTGAGAGGCGTGTCATACATCTGAGGGGCGTGTACTGCTACATCTGTGGGGCGTGTCATACATCTGAGAGGCATGTACTGCTACATCTGAGGGGCATGTCATACATCTGAGAGGTGTGTCATACATCTGAGAGGCGTGTCATACATCTGAGAGGCGTGTACTGCTACATCTGAGGGGCATGTCATACATTTGAGAGTCGTGTCATACATCTGAGTGGCGTGTCATACATCTGAGAGGCATGTCATACATCTGAGAGGCGTGTCATACATCTGAGAGGCGTGTCATACATCTGAGAGGCGTGTACTGCTACATCTGAGAGTCGTGTCATACATCTGAGAGGCGTGTACTGCTACATCTGAGAGGCGTGTCATACATCTGAGAGGCGTGTCATACATCTGAGAGTCGTGTCATACATCTGAGGGGCGTGTACTTCTACATCTAAGAGGCATGTCATACATCTTAGGGGCTTGTCATACATCTGAGAGGCATGTCATACATCTGAGAGGTGTGTCATACATCTGAGAGGCATGTACTACTACATCTGAGAGGCGTGTCATACATCTGAGAAGCGTGTACTGCTACATCTGAGAGGCGCGTCATACATCTGAGAGGCGTGTACTGCTACATCTGAGGGGCGTGTCATACATCTGAGAGGCGTGTACTGCTACATCTGAGAGGCGTGTCATACATCTGAGAGGCGTGTCATACATCTGAGAGGCATGTACTGCTACATCTGAGAGGCGTGTCATACATCTGAGAGGCGTGTACTGCTACATCTGAGAGGCATATCATACATCTGAGAGGCATGTCATACATCTGAGAGGTGTGTACTGCTACATCTGAGAGTCGTGTCATACATCTGAGGGGCGTGTCATACATCTGAGAGGCGTGTACAGCTACATCTGAGAGGCATGTCATACATCTGAGAGGCGTGTCATACATCTGAGAGGCGTGTCATACATCTGAGGGGCGAGTACTTCTACATCTAAGAGGCATGTCATACATCTGAGGGGCGTGTCATACATCTGAGAGGCGTGTCATACTTCTGAGAGGCGTGTCATACATCTGAGAGGCGTGTATTGCTACATCTCAGAGGCGTGTCATACATCTGAGAGGCATACATCTGAGAGGCATGTACTGCTACATCTGAGAGGCGTGTCATACATCTGAGAGGCATGTACTGCTACATCTGAGAGTCGTGTCATACATCTGAGAGGCATGTACTGCTACATCTGAGAGTCGTGTCATACATCTGAGAGGCGTGTACTGCTACATCTGAGAGGCGCATCATACATCTGAGAGGCATGTACTGCTACATCTGAGAGGCGTGTCATACATCTGAGAGGCATGTCATACATCTGAGAGGCGTGTACTGCTACATCTGAGAGTCGTGTCATACATCTGAGAGGCGTGTCATACATCTGAGAGGCGTGTACTGCTACATCTGAGAGGCATGTCATACATCTGAGAGGTGTGTCGTACATCTGAGAGGCGTGTCATACATCTGAGGGGCGTGTACTTCTACATCTAAGAGGCATGTCATACATCTGAGGGGCATGTCATACATCTGAGAGGCGTGTCATACTTCTGAGAGGCGTGTCATACATCTGAGAGGCGTGTACTGCTACATCTAAGAGTCGTGTCATACATCTGAGAGGCGTGTCATGCATCTGAGAGGCGTGTCATACATCTGAGAGGCGTGTCATACATCTGAGGGACGTGTACTTCTACATCTAAGAGGCATGTCATACATCTGAGGGGCGTGTCATACATCTGAGAGGCGTGTCATACATCTGAGAGGCGTGTCATACATCTGAGGGGCGTGTACTTCTACATCTAAGAGGCATGTGATACATCTGAGGGGCGTGTCATACATCTGAGAGGCGTGTCATACATCTGAGAGGCGTGTACTGCTACATGTGAGAGTCGTGTCATACATCTGAGAGGCGTGTACTGCTACATCTGAGAGTCGTGTCATACATCTGAGAGGCGTGCACTGCTACATCTGAGAGGCATGTCATACATCTGAGAGGCGTGTCATACATCTGAGAGGCGTGTCATACATCTGAGGGGCGTGTACTTCTACATCTAAGAGGCATGTCCTACACCTGAGGGGTGTGTCATACATCTGAGAGGCGTGTCATACATCTGAGAGGCGTGTACTTCTACAATGAAGAGGCGTGTCATACATCTGAGGGGCGTGTACTGCTACATCTGAGAGGCGTGTCATACATCTGAGGGGCGTGTACTGCTACATCTGTGGGGCGTGTCATACATCTGAGAGGCATGTACTGCTACATCTGAGGGGCATGTCATACATCTGAGAGGTGTGTCATACATCTGAGAGGCGTGTCATACATCTGAGAGGCGTGTACTGCTACATCTGAGGGGCATGTCATACATTTGAGAGTCGTGTCATACATCTGAGTGGCGTGTCATACATCTGAGAGGCATGTCATACATCTGAGAGGCGTGTCATACATCTGAGAGGCGTGTCATACATCTGAGAGGCGTGTACTGCTACATCTGAGAGTCGTGTCATACATCTGAGAGGCGTGTACTGCTACATCTGAGAGGCGTGTCATACATCTGAGAGGCGTGTACTGCTACATCTGAGAGGCATGTCATACATCTGAGAGGCGTGTACTGCTACATCTGAGAGGCGTGTCATACATCTGAGAGGCGTGTCATACATCTGAGTGGCATGTCTTACCTCTGAGGGGTGTGTGCTTCTACATCTAAGAGGCATGTCATACATCTGAGGGGCGTGTCATACATCTGAGAGGCGTGTCATACATCTGAGAGTGGTGTCATACATCTGAGAGGCTTGTACTGCTACATCTGAGAGGCGTGTCATACATCTGAGAGGCGTGTACTGCTACATCTGAGAGGCATGTCATACATCTGAGAGGCGTGTCATACATCTGAGAGGCGTGTCATACATCTGAGGGGCGTGTACTTCTACATCTAAGAGGCATGTCATACATCTGAGGGGCGTGTCATACATCTGAGAGGTGTGTCATACATCTGAGAGGCGTGTCATACATCTGAGAGGCGTTTCATACATCTGAGAGGCGTGTCATACATCTGAGAGGCGTGTACTGCTACATCTGAGAGTCGTGTCATACATCTGAGTGGCGTGTACTGTTACATCTGAGAGGCGTGTCATACATCTGAGAGGCGTGTACTGCTACATCTGAGAGGCGTGTCATACATCTGAGAGGCGTGTACTGCTACATCTGAGAGGCGTGTCATACATCTGAGAGGTGTGTCATACATCTGAGAGGCGAGTACTGCTACATCTGAGAGTCGTGTCAAACATCTGAGAGGCGTGTCATACATCTGAGAGGCGTGTCATACATATGAGAGGTGTGTCATACATCTGAGAGGCGTGTCATACATCTGAGAGGCGTGTCATACATCTGAGAGGCGTGTACTGCTACATCTGAGGGGCATGTCATACATCTGAGTGTCGTGTCATACATCTGATAGGCGTGTCATACATCTGAGAGGCGTGTCATACATCTGAGAGGCGTGTACTGCTACATCTGAGAGGCGTGTCATACATCTGAGAGGCGTGTACTGCTACATCTGAGAGTCGTGTCATACATCTGAGAGGCGTGTACTGCTACATCTGAGGGGCGTGTCATACATCTGAGAGGCATGTTATACTTCTGAGAGGCGTGTCATACATCTAAGAGGCATGTCATACATCTGAGAGGCGTGTACTGCTACATCTGTGGGGCATGTCATACATCTGAGAGTCGTGTCATACATCTGAGAAGCGTGTACTGCTACATCTGAGAGTCGTGTCATACATCTGAGAGGCGTGTCATACATCTGAGAGGCGTGTCATACATCTGAGAGGCGTGTACTGCTACATCTGAGAGGCGTGTCATACATCTGAGAGGCGTGTCATACATCTGAGAGGGGGGTCATACATCTGAGAGGCGGGTCATACATCTGAGAGGCGTGTACTGCTACATCTGAGAGTCGTGTCATACATATGAGAGGCGTGTATTGCTACATCTGAGAGGCATGTCATACATCTGAGAGGCATGTACTGCTACATCTGAGAGGCGTGTCATACATCTGAGAGGCGTGTCATACATCTGAGAGGCGTGTACTGCTACATCTGAGAGACATGTCATACATCTGAGAGGCGTGTACTGCTACATCTGTGGGGCGTGTCATACATCTGAGAGGTGTGTACTGCTACATCTGAGAGGCGTGTCATACATCTGAGAGGCTTGTCATACATCTGAAAGGCGTGTCATACATCTGAGGGGCGTGTACATCTACATCTAAGAGGCATGTCATACATCTGAGGGGCGTGTCATACATCTGAGAGGCGTGTCATACATCTGAGAGGCGTGTCATACATCTGAGAGGCGTGTACTGCTACATCTGAGAGTCATGTCATACATCTGAGAGGCGTCTACTGCTACATCTGAGAGGCGTGTCATACATCTGAGAGGCGTGTACTGCTACATCTGAGAGGCATGTCATACATCTGAGAGGCGTGTCATACATCTGAGAGGCGTGTCATACATATGAGGGGCGTGTACTTCTACATCTAAGAGGCATGTCATACATCTGAGGGGCGTGTCATACATCTGAGAGGCGTGTCATACATCTGAGAGGCGTGTCATACATCTGAGAGGCGTGTACTGCTACATCTGAGAGTCGTGTCATACATCTGAGAGGCGTGTACTGCTACATCTGAGAGGCGTGTCATACATCTGAGAGGCGTGTACTGCTACATCTGAGGGGCTTGTCATACATCTGAGAGGCATGTCATACATCTGAGAGGCGTGTCATACATCTGAGAGGCGTGTACTGCTACATCTGAGAGTCGTGTCATACATCTGAGAGGCGTGTCATTCATCTGAGAGTCGTGTCATACATCTGAGAGTCGTGTCATACATCTGAGAGGCGTGTCATACATCTGAGAGGCGTGTACTGCTACTTCTGAGGGGCATGTCATACATCGGAGAGTCTTGTCATACATCTGAGAGGCGTGTCATACATCTGAGAGGCGTGTACTGCTACATCTGAGAGTCGTGTCATACATCTGAGAGGCGTGTCATACATCTGAGAGGCGTGTCATACATCTGAGAGGCGTGTACTGCTACATCTGAGAGGCGTGTCATACATCTGAGAGGCGTGTCATACATCTGAGAGGCATGTCATACATCTGAGAGGCGTGTCATACATCTGAGAGGCGTGTACTGCTACATCTGAGAGTCGTGTCAAACATCTGAGAGGCGTGTCATACATCTGAGAGGCGTGTCATACATATGAGAGGCGTGTCATACATCTGAGAGGCGTGTCATACATCTGAGAGGCGTGTCATACATCTGAGAGGCGTGTACTGCTACATCTGAGGGGCATGTCATACATCTGAGTGTCGTGTCATACATCTGATAGGCGTGTCATACATCTGAGAGTCGTGTCATACATCTGAGAGGCGTGTACTGCTACATCTGAGAGGCGTGTCATACATCTGAGAGGCGTGTACTGCTACATCTGAGAGTCGTGTCATACATCTGAGAGGCGTGTACTGCTACATCTGAGGGGCGTGTCATACATCTGAGAGGCATGTTATACATCTGAGAGGCGTGTCATACATCTAAGAGGCGTGTCATACATCTGAGAGGCGTGTACTGCTACATCTGTGGGGCATGTCATACATCTGAGAGTCGTGTCATACATCTGAGAAGCGTGTACTGCTACATCTGAGAGTCGTGTCATACATCTGAGAGGCGTGTCATACATCTGAGAGGCGTGTCATACATCTGAGAGGCGTGTACTGCTACATCTGAGAGGCGTGTCAAACATCTGAGAGGCGTGTCATACATCTGAGAGGGGGGTCATACATCTGAGAGGCGGGTCATACATCTGAGAGGCGTGTACTGCTACATCTGAGAGTCGTGTCATACATATGAGAGGCGTGTATTGCTACATCTGAGAGGCATGTCATACATCTGAGAGGCATGTACTGCTACATCTGAGAGGCGTGTCATACATCTGAGAGGCGTGTCATACATCTGAGAGGCGTGTACTGCTACATCTGATAGACATGTCATACATCTGAGAGGCGTGTACTGCTACATCTGTGGGGCGTGTCATACATCTGAGAGCTGTGTACTGCTACATCTGAGAGGCGTGTCATACATCTGAGAGGCTTGTCATACATCTGAAAGGCGTGTCATACATCTGAGGGGCGTGTACATCTACATCTAAGAGGCATGTCATACATCTGAGGGGCGTGTCATACATCTGAGAGGCGTGTCATACATCTGAGAGGCGTGTCATACATCTGAGAGGCGTGTACTGCTACATCTGAGAGTCATGTCATACATCTGAGAGGCGTCTACTGCTACATCTGAGAGGCGTGTCATACATCTGAGAGGCATGTACTGCTACATCTGAGAGGCATGTCATACATCTGAGAGGCGTGTCATACATCTGAGAGGCGTGTCATACATATGAGGGGCGTGTACTTCTACATCTAAGAGGCATGTCATACATCTGAGGGGCGTGTCATACATCTGAGAGGCGTGTCATACATCTGAGAGGCGTGTCATACATCTGAGAGGCGTGTACTGCTACATCTGAGAGTCGTGTCATACATCTGAGAGGCGTGTACTGCTACATCTGAGAGGCGTGTCATACATCTGAGAGGCGTGTACTGCTACATCTGAGGGGCTTGTCATACATCTGAGAGGCATGTCATACATCTGAGAGGCGTGTCATACATCTGAGAGGCGTGTACTGCTACATCTGAGAGTCGTGTCATACATCTGAGAGGCGTGTCATTCATCTGAGAGTCGTGTCATACATCTGAGAGTCGTGTCATACATCTGAGAGGCGTGTCATACATCTGAGAGGCGTGTACTGCTACTCTGAGGGGCATGTCATACATCGGAGAGTCTTGTCATACATCTGAGAGGCGTGTACTGCTACATCTGAGAGTCGTGTCATACATCTGAGAGGCGTGTCATACATCTGAGAGGCGTGTCATACATCTGAGAGGCATGTCATACATCTGAGAGGCGTGTCATACATCTGAGAGGCGTGTACTGCTACATCTGAGAGTCGTGTCATACATCTGAGAGGCGTGTACTGCTACATCTGGGAGGCGTGTCATACATCTGAGAGGCGTGTCATACATCTGAGAGGCGTGTCATACATCTGAGGGGCGTGTACTTCTACATCTAAGAGGCATGTCATACATCTGAGGGGCGTGTCATACATCTGAGAGGTGTGTCATACATCTGAGAGGCGTGTCATACAACTGAGAGGCGTGTACTGCTACATCTGAGAGTCGTGTCATACATCTGAGAGGCGTGTCATACATCTGAGAGGCGTGTCATACATCTGAGAGGCGTGTACTTCTACATCTGAGAGGCGTGTCATACATCTGAGAGGTGTGTCATACATCTGAGAGGCGTGTATTACCTCTGAGGGGCGTGTACTTCTACATCTAAGAGGCATGTCATACATCTGAGGGGCGTGTCATACATCTGAGAGGCGTGTCATACATCTGAGAGGCGTGTACTGCTACATCTGAGAGTGGTGTCATACATCTGAGAGGCGTGTACTGCTACATCTGAGAGGCGTGTCATACATCTGAGAGGCGTGTACTGCTACATCTGAGAGGCATGTCATACATCTGAGAGGCGTGTCATACATCTGAGAGGCGTGTCATACAACTGAGGGGCGTGTACTTCTACATCTAAGAGGCATGTCATACATCTGAGGAGCGTGTCATACATCTGAGAGGCGTGTCATACATCTGAGAGGCGTGTCATACATCTGGGAGGGGGGTCATACATCTGAGAGGGGGGTCATACATCTGAGAGGCGGGTCATACATATGAGAGGCGTGTATTGCTACATCTGAGAGGCATGTCATACATCTGAGAGGCATGTACTGCTACATCTGAGAGGCGTGTCATACATCTGAGAGGCATGTCATACATCTGAGAGGCGTGTACTGCTACATCTGAGAGACATGTCATACATCTGAGAGGCGTGTACTGCTACATCTGTGGGGCGTGTCATACATCTGAGAGGTGTGTACTGCTACATCTGAGAGGCGTGTCATACATCTGAGAGGCTTGTCATACATCTGAAAGGCGTGTCATACATCTGAGGGGCGTGTACATCTACATCTAAGAGGCATGTCATACATCTGAGGGGCGTGTCATACATCTGAGAGGCGTGTCATACATCTGAGAGGCGTGTCATACATCTGAGAGGCGTGTACTGCTACATCTGAGAGTCATGTCATACATCTGAGAGGCGTCTACTGCTACATCTGAGAGGCGTGTCATACATCTGAGAGGCGTGTACTGCTACATCTGAGAGGCATGTCATACATCTGAGAGGCGTGTCATACATCTGAGAGGCGTGTCATACATATGAGGGGCGTGTACTTCTACATCTAAGAGGCATGTCATACATCTGAGGGGCGTGTCATACATCTGAGAGGCATGTCATACATCTGAGAGGCGTGTCATACATCTGAGAGGCGTGTACTGCTACATCTGAGAGTCGTGTCATACATCTGAGAGGCGTGTACTGCTACATCTGAGAGGCGTGTCATACATCTGAGAGGCGTGTACTGCTACATCTGAGGGGCTTGTCATACATCTGAGAGGCATGTCATACATCTGAGAGGCGTGTCATACATCTGAGAGGCGTGTACTGCTACATCTGAGAGTCGTGTCATACATCTGAGAGGCGTGTCATTCATCTGAGAGTCGTGTCATACATCTGAGAGTCGTGTCATACATCTGAGAGGCGTGTCATACATCTGAGAGGCGTGTACTGCTACTTCTGAGGGGCATGTCATACATCGGAGAGTCTTGTCATACATCTGAGAGGCGTGTCATACATCTGAGAGGCGTGTACTGCTACATCTGAGAGTCGTGTCATACATCTGAGAGGCGTGTCATACATCTGAGAGGCGTGTCATACATCTGAGAGGCGTGTACTGCTACATCTGAGGGGCATGTCATACATTTGAGAGTCGTGTCATACATCTGAGTGGCGTGTCATACATCTGAGAGGCATGTCATACATCTGAGAGGCGTGTCATACATCTGAGAGGCGTGTCATACATCTGAGAGGCATGTACTGCTACATCTGAGAGTCGTGTCATACATCTGAGAGGCGTGTACTGCTACATCTGAGAGGCGTGTCATACATCTGAGAGGCGTGTCATACATCTGAGAGTCGTGTCATACATCTGATGGGCGTGTACTTCTACATCTAAGAGGCATGTCATACATCTTAGGGGCTTGTCATACATCTGAGAGGCATGTCATACATCTGAGAGGTGTGTCATACATCTGAGAGGCATGTACTACTACATCTGAGAGGCGTGTCATACATCTGAGAAGCGTGTACTGCTACATCTGAGAGGCGCGTCATACATCTGAGAGGCGTGTACTGCTACATCTGAGGGGCGTGTCATACATCTGAGAGGCGTGTACTGCTACATCTGAGAGGCGTGTCATACATCTGAGAGGCGTGTCATACATCTGAGAGGCATGTACTGCTACATCTGAGAGGCGTGTCATACATCTGAGAGGCGTGTACTGCTACATCTGAGAGGCATATCATACATCTGAGAGGCATGTCATACATCTGAGAGGTGTGTACTGCTACATCTGAGAGTCGTGTCATACATCTGAGGGGCGTGTCATACATCTGAGAGGCGTGTACAGCTACATCTGAGAGGCATGTCATACATCTGAGAGGCGTGTCATACATCTGAGAGGCGTGTCATACATCTGAGGGGCGAGTACTTCTACATCTAAGAGGCATGTCATACATCTGAGGGGCGTGTCATACATCTGAGAGGCATGTCATACTTCTGAGAGGCGTGTCATACATCTGAGAGGCGTGTATTGCTACATCTCAGAGGCGTGTCATACATCTGAGAGGCATACATCTGAGAGGCATGTACTGCTACATCTGAGAGGCGTGTCATACATCTGAGAGGCATGTACTGCTACATCTGAGAGTCGTGTCATACATCTGAGAGGCATGTACTGCTACATCTGAGAGTCGTGTCATACATCTGAGAGGCGTGTACTGCTACATCTGAGAGGCGCATCATACATCTGAGAGGCATGTACTGCTACATCTGAGAGGCGTGTCATACATCTGAGAGGCATGTCATACATCTGAGAGGCGTGTACTGCTACATCTGAGAGTCGTGTCATACATCTGAGAGGCGTGTCATACATCTGAGAGGCGTGTCATACATCTGAGAGGCGTGTACTGCTACATCTGAGGGGCATGTCATACATCTGAGTGTCGTGTCATACATCTGATAGGCGTGTCATACATCTGAGAGGCGTGTCATACATCTGAGAGGCGTGTACTGCTACATCTGAGAGGCGTGTCATACATCTGAGAGGCGTGTACTGCTACATCTGAGAGTCGTGTCATACATCTGAGAGGCGTGTACTGCTACATCTGAGGGGCGTGTCATACATCTGAGAGGCATGTTATACATCTGAGAGGCGTGTCATACATCTAAGAGGCGTGTCATACATCTGAGAGGCGTGTACTGCTACATCTGTGGGGCATGTCATACATCTGAGAGTCGTGTCATACATCTGAGAAGCGTGTACTGCTACATCTGAGAGTCGTGTCATACATCTGAGAGGCGTGTCATACATCTGAGAGGCGTGTCATACATCTGAGAGGCGTGTACTGCTACATCTGAGAGGCGTGTCATACATCTGAGAGGCGTGTCATACATCTGAGAGGGGGGTCATACATCTGAGAGGCGGGTCATACATCTGAGAGGCGTGTACTGCTACATCTGAGAGTCGTGTCATACATATGAGAGGCGTGTATTGCTACATCTGAGAGGCATGTCATACATCTGAGAGGCATGTACTGCTACATCTGAGAGGCGTGTCATACATCTGAGAGGCGTGTCATACATCTGAGAGGCGTGTACTGCTACATCTGAGAGACATGTCATACATCTGAGAGGCGTGTACTGCTACATCTGTGGGGCGTGTCATACATCTGAGAGGTGTGTACTGCTACATCTGAGAGGCGTGTCATACATCTGAGAGGCTTGTCATACATCTGAAAGGCGTGTCATACATCTGAGGGGCGTGTACATCTACATCTAAGAGGCATGTCATACATCTGAGGGGCGTGTCATACATCTGAGAGGCGTGTCATACATCTGAGAGGCGTGTCATACATCTGAGAGGCGTGTACTGCTACATCTGAGAGTCATGTCATACATCTGAGAGGCGTCTACTGCTACATCTGAGAGGCGTGTCATACATCTGAGAGGCGTGTACTGCTACATCTGAGAGGCATGTCATACATCTGAGAGGCGTGTCATACATCTGAGAGGCGTGTCATACATATGAGGGGCGTGTACTTCTACATCTAAGAGGCATGTCATACATCTGAGGGGCGTGTCATACATCTGAGAGGCGTGTCATACATCTGAGAGGCGTGTCATACATCTGAGAGGCGTGTACTGCTACATCTGAGAGTCGTGTCATACATCTGAGAGGCGTGTACTGCTACATCTGAGAGGCGTGTCATACATCTGAGAGGCGTGTACTGCTACATCTGAGGGGCTTGTCATACATCTGAGAGGCATGTCATACATCTGAGAGGCGTGTCATACATCTGAGAGGCGTGTACTGCTACATCTGAGAGTCGTGTCATACATCTGAGAGGCGTGTCATTCATCTGAGAGTCGTGTCATACATCTGAGAGTCGTGTCATACATCTGAGAGGCGTGTCATACATCTGAGAGGCGTGTACTGCTACTTCTGAGGGGCATGTCATACATCGGAGAGTCTTGTCATACATCTGAGAGGCGTGTCATACATCTGAGAGGCGTGTACTGCTACATCTGAGAGTCGTGTCATACATCTGAGAGGCGTGTCATACATCTGAGAGGCGTGTCATACATCTGAGAGGCGTGTACTGCTACATCTGAGAGGCGTGTCATACATCTGAGAGGCGTGTCATACATCTGAGAGGCATGTCATACATCTGAGAGGCGTGTCATACATCTGAGAGGCGTGTACTGCTACATCTGAGAGTCGTGTCAAACATCTGAGAGGCGTGTCATACATCTGAGAGGCGTGTCATACATATGAGAGGCGTGTCATACATCTGAGAGGCGTGTCATACATCTGAGAGGCGTGTCATACATCTGAGAGGCGTGTACTGCTACATCTGAGGGGCATGTCATACATCTGAGTGTCGTGTCATACATCTGATAGGCGTGTCATACATCTGAGAGGCGTGTCATACATCTGAGAGGCATGTACTGCTACATCTGAGAGGCATGTCATACATCTGAGAGGCGTGTCATACATCTGAGAGGCGTGTCATACATATGAGGGGCGTGTACTTCTACATCTAAGAGGCATGTCATACATCTGAGGGGCGTGTCATACATCTGAGAGGCGTGTCATACATCTGAGAGGCGTGTCATACATCTGAGAGGCGTGTACTGCTACATCTGAGAGTCGTGTCATACATCTGAGAGGCGTGTACTGCTACATCTGAGAGGCGTGTCATACATCTGAGAGGCGTGTACTGCTACATCTGAGGGGCTTGTCATACATCTGAGAGGCATGTCATACATCTGAGAGGCGTGTCATACATCTGAGAGGCGTGTACTGCTACATCTGAGAGTCGTGTCATACATCTGAGAGGCGTGTCATTCATCTGAGAGGCGTGTCATACATCTGAGGGGCGTGTACTTCTACATCTAAGAGGCATGTCATACATCTGAGGGGCGTGTCATACATCTGAGAGGTGTGTCATACATCTGAGAGGCGTGTCATACATCTGAGAGGCGTGTACTGCTACATCTGAGAGTCGTGTCATACATCTGAGAGGCGTGTCATACATCTGAGAGGCGTGTCATACATCTGAGAGGCGTGTACTTCTACATCTGAGAGGCGTGTCATACATCTGAGAGGTGTGTCATACATCTGAGAGGCGTGTATTACCTCTGAGGGGCGTGTACTTCTACATCTAAGAGGCATGTCATACATCTGAGGGGCGTGTCATACATCTGAGAGGCGTGTCATACATCTGAGAGGCGTGTACTGCTACATCTGAGAGTGGTGTCATACATCTGAGAGGCGTGTACTGCTACATCTGAGAGGCGTGTCATACATCTGAGAGGCGTGTACTGCTACATCTGAGAGGCGTGTCATACATCTGAGAGGCGTGTCATACATCTGAGAGGCGTGTCATACAACTGAGGGGCATGTACTTCTACATCTAAGAGGCATGTCATACATCTGAGGAGCGTGTCATACATCTGAGAGGCGTGTCATACATCTGAGAGGCGTGTCATACATCTGGGAGGGGGGTCATACATCTGAGAGGGGGGTCATACATCTGAGAGGCGGGTCATACATCTGAGAGGCGTGTACTGCTACATCTGAGAGTCGTGTCATACATATGAGAGGCGTGTATTGCTACATCTGAGAGGCATGTCATACATCTGAGAGGCATGTACTGCTACATCTGAGAGGTGTGTCATACATCTGAGAGGCATGTCATACATCTGAGAGGCGTGTACTGCTACATCTGAGAGACATGTCATACATCTGAGAGGCGTGTACTGCTACATCTGTGGGGCGTGTCATACATCTGAGAGGTGTGTACTGCTACATCTGAGAGGCGTGTCATACATCTGAGAGGCTTGTCATACATCTGAAAGGCGTGTCATACATCTGAGGGGCGTGTACATCTACATCTAAGAGGCATGTCATACATCTGAGGGGCGTGTCATACATCTGAGAGGCGTGTCATACATCTGAGAGGCGTGTCATACATCTGAGAGGCGTGTACTGCTACATCTGAGAGTCATGTCATACATCTGAGAGGCGTCTACTGCTACATCTGAGAGGCGTGTCATACATCTGAGAGGCGTGTACTGCTACATCTGAGAGGCATGTCATACATCTGAGAGGCGTGTCATACATCTGAGAGGCGTGTCATACATATGAGGGGCGTGTACTTCTACATCTAAGAGGCATGTCATACATCTGAGGGGCGTGTCATACATCTGAGAGGCGTGTCATACATCTGAGAGGCGTGTCATACATCTGAGAGGCGTGTACTGCTACATCTGAGAGTCGTGTCATACATCTGAGAGGCGTGTACTGCTACATCTGAGAGGCGTGTCATACATCTGAGAGGCGTGTACTGCTACATCTGAGGGGCTTGTCATACATCTGAGAGGCATGTCATACATCTGAGAGGCGTGTCATACATCTGAGAGGCGTGTACTGCTACATCTGAGAGTCGTGTCATACATCTGAGAGGCGTGTCATTCATCTGAGAGTCGTGTCATACATCTGAGAGTCGTGTCATACATCTGAGAGGCGTGTCATACATCTGAGAGGCGTGTACTGCTACTTCTGAGGGGCATGTCATACATCGGAGAGTCTTGTCATACATCTGAGAGGCGTGTCATACATCTGAGAGGCGTGTACTGCTACATCTGAGAGTCGTGTCATACATCTGAGAGGCGTGTCATACATCTGAGAGGCGTGTCATACATCTGAGAGGCGTGTACTGCTACATCTGAGAGGCGTGTCATACATCTGAGAGGCGTGTCATACATCTGAGAGGCATGTCATACATCTGAGAGGCGTGTCATACATCTGAGAGGCGTGTACTGCTACATCTGAGAGTCGTGTCAAACATCTGAGAGGCGTGTCATACATCTGAGAGGCGTGTCATACATATGAGAGGCGTGTCATACATCTGAGAGGCGTGTCATACATCTGAGAGGCGTGTCATACATCTGAGAGGCGTGTACTGCTACATCTGAGGGGCATGTCATACATCTGAGTGTCGTGTCATACATCTGATAGGCGTGTCATACATCTGAGAGTCGTGTCATACATCTGAGAGGCGTGTACTGCTACATCTGAGAGGCGTGTCATACATCTGAGAGGCGTGTACTGCTACATCTGAGAGTCGTGTCATACATCTGAGAGGCGTGTACTGCTACATCTGAGGGGCGTGTCATACATCTGAGAGGCATGTTATACATCTGAGAGGCGTGTCATACATCTAAGAGGCGTGTCATACATCTGAGAGGCGTGTACTGCTACATCTGTGGGGCATGTCATACATCTGAGAGTCGTGTCATACATCTGAGAAGCGTGTACTGCTACATCTGAGAGTCGTGTCATACATCTGAGAGGCGTGTCATACATCTGAGAGGCGTGTCATACATCTGAGAGGCGTGTACTGCTACATCTGAGAGGCGTGTCAAACATCTGAGAGGCGTGTCATACATCTGAGAGGGGGGTCATACATCTGAGAGGCGGGTCATACATCTGAGAGGTGTGTACTGCTACATCTGAGAGTCGTGTCATACATATGAGAGGCGTGTATTGCTACATCTGAGAGGCATGTCATACATCTGAGAGGCATGTACTGCTACATCTGAGAGGCGTGTCATACATCTGAGAGGCGTGTCATACATCTGAGAGGCATGTACTGCTACATCTGAGAGACATGTCATACATCTGAGAGGCGTGTACTGCTACATCTGTGGGGCGTGTCATACATCTGAGAGGTGTGTACTGCTACATCTGAGAGGCGTGTCATACATCTGAGAGGCTTGTCATACATCTGAAAGGCGTGTCATACATCTGAGGGGCGTGTACATCTACATCTAAGAGGCATGTCATACATCTGAGGGGCGTGTCATACATCTGAGAGGCGTGTCATACATCTGAGAGGCGTGTCATACATCTGAGAGGCGTGTACTGCTACATCTGAGAGTCGTGTCATACATCTGAGAGGCGTGTACTGCTACATCTGAGAGGCGTGTCATACATCTGAGAGGCGTGTACTGCTACATCTGAGGGGCTTGTCATACATCTGAGAGGCATGTCATACATCTGAGAGGCGTGTCATACATCTGAGAGGCGTGTACTGCTACATCTGAGAGTCGTGTCATACATCTGAGAGGCGTGTCATTCATCTGAGAGTCGTGTCATACATCTGAGAGTCGTGTCATACATCTGAGAGGCGTGTCATACATCTGAGAGGCGTGTACTGCTACTTCTGAGGGGCATGTCATACATCGGAGAGTCTTGTCATACATCTGAGAGGCGTGTACTGCTACATCTGAGAGTCGTGTCATACATCTGAGAGGCGTGTCATACATCTGAGAGGCGTGTCATACATCTGAGAGGCATGTCATACATCTGAGAGGCGTGTCATACATCTGAGAGGCGTGTACTGCTACATCTGAGAGTCGTGTCATACATCTGAGAGGCGTGTACTGCTACATCTGGGAGGCGTGTCATACATCTGAGAGGCGTGTCATACATCTGAGAGGCGTGTCATACATCTGAGGGGCGTGTACTTCTACATCTAAGAGGCATGTCATACATCTGAGGGGCGTGTCATACATCTGAGAGGTGTGTCATACATCTGAGAGGCGTGTCATACATCTGAGAGGCGTGTACTGCTACATCTGAGAGTCGTGTCATACATCTGAGAGGCGTGTCATACATCTGAGAGGCGTGTCATACATCTGAGAGGCGTGTACTTCTACATCTGAGAGGCGTGTCATACATCTGAGAGGTGTGTCATACATCTGAGAGGCGTGTATTACCTCTGAGGGGCGTGTACTTCTACATCTAAGAGGCATGTCATACATCTGAGGGGCGTGTCATACATCTGAGAGGCGTGTCATACATCTGAGAGGCGTGTACTGCTACATCTGAGAGTGGTGTCATACATCTGAGAGGCGTGTACTGCTACATCTGAGAGGCGTGTCATACATCTGAGAGGCGTGTACTGCTATATCTGAGAGGCGTGTCATACATCTGAGAGGCGTGTCATACATCTGAGAGGCGTGTCATACAACTGAGGGGCGTGTACTTCTACATCTAAGAGGCATGTCATACATCTGAGGAGCGTGTCATACATCTGAGAGGCGTGTCATACATCTGAGAGGCGTGTCATACATCTGGGAGGTGTGTACTGCTACATCTGAGAGTCGTGTCATACATCTGAGAGGCGTGTACTGCTACATCTGAGAGGCGTGTCATACATCTGAGAGGCGTGTACTGCTACATCTGAGGGACATGTCATACATCTGAGAGGAGTGTCATACATCTGAGAGGCATGCACTGCTACATCTGAGAGTCGTGTCATACATCTGAGAGGCGTGTCATACATCTGAGAGGCGTGTCATACATCTGAGAGTCGTGTCATACATCTGAGAGGCGTGTCATACATCTGAGAGGCGTGTACTGCTACATCTGAGGGGCATATCATATATCTGAGAGGCGTGTCATACATCTGAGAGGCGTGTCATACATCTGAGATGCGAGTACTGCTACATCTGAGAGGTGTGTCATACATCTGAGAGGCGTGTCATACCTCTGAGAGGCGTGTCATACATCTGAGAGCCGTGTCATACATCTGAGAGGCGTGTACTGCTACATCTGAGGGGCATGTCATACATCTGAGAGGCATGTCATACATCTGAGAGGCATGTACTGCTACATCTGAGAGGCGTGTCATACATCTGAGAGGCGTGTACTGCTACATCTGAGAGGCGTGTCATACCTCTGAGAGGCGTGTCATACATCTGAGAGCCGTGTCATACATCTGAGAGGCGTGTACTGCTACATCTGAGGGGCATGTCATACATCTGAGAGGCATGTCATACATCTGAGAGGCATGTCATACATCTGAGAGGCATGTACTGCTACATCTGAGAGGCGTGTCATACATCTGAGAGGCGTGTCATACATCTGGGAGGCGTGTCATAAAATTGATTTACTTCCAAATCTAAACGAGCCCCAAAGCAGTCAGTAAGATCTATGTGTTCAAGAAAACACACTGATACATTACAGACAATAAATGTAACCATAGTGATCATTGTGCTCTATACCCAATGCAGGTAAATGACACTAATGATCCCATTTGAATGTATATATCTCTGTTTTTTTTTTATAACAGCTACATAATGGGGGCAGGGCTGGACTGGGACTAAAAATAGGTCCTGGTAATTAAAGCACACAGGCCCACCTTGTGTCAGCACCTGGCTCCTGGCATAGACTCCTCCCCTTATATTCCTGACTCCACCCACTTCTTAGTCTATGCTCTTACACATATAATTAATATCAGAACAACATACAAGTGTACATCATTCTCTGTAATAGAATTCACACAACAGAGCTCATCCTGCAAGGGATACATACATGTGCCATAGTCAGACATTTGGTTGGCTCTGTTAGGTAAAGCTGGCACTACATTGGTGGAGGTCACACACATAGATAAGGGAAGGTATTTTCCCAATTGACCAAGGCCTAGCTTAATAGTTGTAGAGGGATAGATAGTGATCACTGTAGGATTTTTTAAGGCAGGGGTGCTGAACGCAGAGGATGACACATCTGTGCAACCACTGCAGAGCTGTGATTATAATATATGCTGGTTCCCTTAGGTACATAAAGCACATTGGTAGCCTCAACCATAACTGAAGGAGGGAGAGCCAAAAAATACAGGAGTGGTCTCACTGGGAAGGGTTGTGACCAGGGGCGGATTGGGAATTTAAAGTGGCCCTGAAAAAAAATATGACATTTCGTCCGAAGGCGCGTGCCCGAAAAAGTGGGTGTGATCAGGTTCAAAAGGGTGTGGCCTAACGTGAAATGTCATGCACACAAGCCACTCCCCCTGTTTTTGGCATGTTGATGGCATGCCCACCACTACAGGAGCTGATAGCCATGCCCCCAATCACTCTCTCCAGTAAATAAGCACAGAAAGCATGTGAATGAGTATTTTCTTACCTATATGATATCTCTGCAACGGGGAACCTCTGAAGAAATTGATCCTCCCTGGACACTATTCATGCAGGAAATCAGATGGTCTGGAAGCCGCCTGTTTGTGTAGCAATAAAGCCAATGTCATCATCGTGCAACAGAAGTTCAACCAGATAATACATGATAACAGAAGTTTTGGGGCAGGACAGGGTTTTCCTTAAAATGTATATTAATAAAATATATTTGTCATTTGGTACAATTTGCATCAGTAATATGGTTTCATTAGAATTGTTGTTTAACAGAAGTTACTGTCACCCAGTCTTTTCTTCTAATAGTACCAGAGGTCCTACCATCCTTGGTGTGTTTCCAGCCAATCCCACCCTGTTTGTCTCCCCAGCGATACCCCCCTGCACATCTCACAAGACTGGTGGCACATAAGTTACATGTGGAGAAGACTGGTGGCACATAAATTACATGTGGAGGAGACTGGTGGCACATAAGTTACATGTGGAGGAGACTGGTGGCACATAAGTTACATGTGGAGGAGACTGGTGGCACATAAGTTACAAGTGGAGGAGACTGGTGGCACATAAGTTACATGTGGAGAAACTGGTGGCACATAGGAGGCATGTAGAGGAGACTGGTGGCACATAAGTTACATGTGGAGAAGACTGGTGGCATATAGGGGGCATGTGGAGGAGACTGATGGCACATAAGTTACATGTGGAGTAGACTGGTGGCATATAAGTTACATGTGGAGAGACTGTTGGCACATAGGGGGCATGTAGAGGAGACTGGTGGCACATAAGTTACAAGTGGAGGAGACTGGTGGCACATAAGTTACATGTGGAGAAGACTGGTGGCACATAAATTACATGTGGAGAAGACTGGTGGCACCTAGGAGGCATGTGGAGTAGACTGGTAGCACATAAATTACATGTGGAGGAGAATAGTGGCACATAAGTTACATGTGGAGAAAACTGGTGGCACATAAGTTACATGTGGAGAAGACTGGTGGCACATAGGGGGCATGTGGAGAAGACTGGTGGCACATAAGTTACATGTGGAGAAGACTGGTGGCACATAAGTTAAATGTGGAGGATACTGGTGGCACATAAATTACATGAGGAGGAGACTGGTGGCACATAAGTTACATGTGGAGAAGACTGAAGGCACATAAGTTTCATGTGAAGAAGACTGTTGGCACATAAGTTACATGTAGAGAAGACTGGTGGCACATAAGTTACATGAGGAGAAGACAGGTGGCACATAAGTTAAAGTGGAGGAGACTGGTGGCACATAAGTTACATGCGGAGGAGACTGGTGGCACATAAGTTACATGTGGAGGAGACTGGTGGCACATAAGTTACAAGTGGAGGAGACTGGTGGCACATAAGTTACATGTGGAGAAGACTGCTGGCACATACGTTACATGTGGAGAAGACTGGTGGCACATAAGTTACATGTGGAGGAGACTGGTGGGACATAAGTTACATGTGGAGAAGACTGGTGGCAAATAGGTTACACATGGAGAAGACTTGTGGCACATAAGTTAGATGTGGAGAGACTGGTGTCACATAAGTTACATGTGGAGGATACTGGTGGGACATAAGTTACATGTGGAGGAGGCAGGTGGCACATAAGTTACATGTGGAGGAGACTGGTGGCACATAAGTTACATGTGGAGAAGACTGGTGGCACATAAATTACATGTGGAGAAGACTGTTGGCACATAGTGGGTATGTGGAGGAGACTGGTGGCCCATAAGTTACATGTGGAGAAGACTGGTGGCACATCAGTTACATGTGGAGGAGACTGCTGGCACATAAGTTTCATGTGTAGAAGACTGGTGGTACATAAGTTACATGTGGAGGAAATTGTTGGCACATAAGTTACATGTGGAGAGACTGGTGGCACATAAGGTACATGTGGAGAAGACTGGTGGCACCTAGGGGGCATGTGGAGATGACTGGTGGCACATAAATGACATGTGGAGGAGACTGGTGGCACATAAGTTACATGTGGTGGAGACTGGTGGCACATAAGTTACATGTGGAGAAGAATGGTGGCACATAAGTTACATGTGGAGAAGACTGGTGGCAAATAGGGGGCATTTGGAGGAGACTGGTGGCACATAAGTTACATGTGGAGGAGACTGGTGGCTCATAAGTTACATGCGGAGAAGACTGGTGGCACATAAGTTACATGTGGAGGAGACTGTTGGCACATAAGTTACATGTGGAGAAGAAAGGTGGCACATAAGTTACATGTGGAGGAGACTGGTGGCACATAAGTTACATGTGGAGAAGACTGGTGGCACATAACTTACATGTGGAGGAGAATGGGGGCACATAAGTTACATGTGGAGAAGACTGATGGCATATAGGGGACATGTGGAGGAGACTGGGGGCACATAAGTTACATGTGGAGAAGACTGGTGGCATATAGGGGCATGTGTAGGAGACTGGTAGCACATATGCTACATGTGGAGAAGACTGGTGGCACATAAGTTACATGTGGAGAAGACTGGTGGCACATAGGGGGCATGTGGAGAAGACTGGTGGCACACAAGTTACATGTGGAGGAGACTGGTGGCACATAATTTACATGTGGAGAAGACTGGTGGCACATAAGTTACATGTGGAGAAGACTGGAGGCAGTTACATGTGGAGGAGACTGGTGGCACATAAGTTACATGTGGAGGAGACTGGTGGCACATAAGTTACATGTGGAGAGACTGGTGGCACATAAGTTACATGTGGAGAAGAGTGCTGGCATATAGTGGGGATGTGGAGGGGACTGGTGGCACATAAGCTACATGTGTAGGAGACTGGTGGCACATAAGCTACATGTGTAGGAGACTGGTGGCACATAAGTGACATGTGGAGGAGACTGGTGGCACTTAGGGGGCATGAGGAGAAGACTGGTGGCACATCAGTTACATGTGGAGGAGACTAGTGGCACATAAGTTACATGTGGAGAAGACTGGTGGCACATAAGTTACATGTGGAGAGACTGGTGGCACATAAGTAACATTTGGAGAAGACTGGTGGCACATAAGTAACATGTGGAGAATACTGGTGGCACATAATTTACATGTGGAGAAGACTGGTGGCACCTAAGGGGTATGTGGAGAAGACTGATGGCATTTAAGTTACATGTGGAGGAGACTGGTGGCACATAAGTTACATGTGGAGAAGACTGGTGGCACCTTGGGGGCATGTGGAGTAGACTGGTGGCACATAAGTTACATGTGGAGGACACTGGTGGCACATAAGTTACATGTGGAGAGACTGGTGGCACATAAGTTACATGTGGAGAAGACTGGCGGCACATAGGGGTCATGTGGAGGAGACTGGTGGCACATAAGTTACATGTGGAGAAGACTGGTGGCACATAAGTTACATGTGGAGGATACTGGTGGCACATAAGTTACATGTGGAGAAGTCTGTAGGTACATAGGGGGTATGTGGAGGAGACTGGTGGCACATAAGTTACATGTGGAGGAGACGTGGCACATAAGTTACATGTGGAGAAGACTGGTGGCACATAAGTTACATGTGGAGAAGACTGGTGGCACTTAAGTTACATGTGCAGAGACTGGTGGCACATAAGTTACATGTGGAGAAGACTGGTGGCACCTAGGTGGCATGTGGAGAAGAGTGGTAGCACATAATTACATGTGGAGGAGAATGGTGGCAAATAAGTTACATGTGGAGAAGACTGGTGGCATATAGGGGGCATGTGGAGGAGACTGGGGGCACATAAGTTACATGTGGAGAAGACTGGTGGCATATAGGGGGCATGTGGAGGAGATTGGTGGCCCATATGCTACATGTGGAGAAGACTGGTGGCACATAAGTTACATGTGGAGGAGACTGGTGGCACATAAGTTACATGTGGAGGAGACTGGTGTCACATAAGTTACATGTTGAGAAGACTGTTGGCACATAAGTTACATGTGGAGAAGACTGGTGGCACATAGGGGGCATGTGGAGAACACTGGTGGCACATAAGTTACATGTGGAGTAGACTGCTGGCACATATGTTACATGTGGAGAAGACTGGTGGCACATAGGGGGCATGTGGAGGAGTGTAGTGGCACATAAGTTACATGTGGAGGAGACTGGTGGCACATAATTTACATGTGGAGAAGACTGGTGGCACATAAGTTACATGTGGAGAAGACTGGTGGCACATAAGTTACATGTGGAGGAGACTGGTGGCACATAAGTTACATGTGGAGAGACTGGTGGCACATAAGTTACATGTGGAGAAGAGTGGTGGCATATAGGGGGCATGTGGAGGAGACTGGTGGCAAATAAGTTACATGTGGAGGAGACTGGAGGCCCATAAGCTATATGTATAGGAGACTGGTGGCACATAAGTGACATGTGGAGGAGACTGGTGGCACATAGGGGGCATGAGGAGAAGACTGGTGGCACATAAGTTACAAGTGGAGAAGACTGGTGGCACATAAGTTACATGTGGAGAAGACTGGTGGCACATAAGTTACATTTGTAGAAAACTGGTGGCACATAAGTTACATGTGGAGAAGACTTTTGACACATAAGTTACATTTGTAGAAAACTGGTGGCACATAAGTTACATGTGGAGAAGACTGGTGGCACCTAAGGGGCATGTGGAGAAGACTGGTGGCTCATAAGTTACATGTGGAGGAGACTGGTGGCAAATAAGTTACATGTGGAGGAGACTGGAGGCACATAAGTCACACGTGGAGAGATTGGTGGCACATAAGTTACACGTGGAGAAGACTGGTGGCACATAAGTTATATGTGGAGAAGACTGGTGGCACATAAGTTACATGTGGAGAATACTGGTGGCACATAAGGTACATGTGGAGAAGACTGGTGGCACATAAGGTGCATGAGGAGAACACTGGTGTCACATAAGTTACATGTGGAGGATACTGGTGGGACATAAGTTACATGTTGAGGAGGCAGGTGGCACATAAGTTACATGTGGAGGAGACTGGTGGCACATAAGTTACATGTGGAGAGACTGGTTGCACATAAGTTACACGTGGAGAAGACTGGTGGCACATAAGTTACATGTGGAGGAGACTGGTGGCACATAAGTTACATGTGGAGAGACTGGTGGCACATAAGTTACATGTGGAGAAGACTGGTGGCATATAGGGGGCATGTGGAGGAGACTGGGGGCACATAAGTTACATGTTGAGAAGACTGGTGGAATATAGGGGGCATGTGGAGGAGACTGGTGGCACATATGCTACATGTTGAGAAGACTGGTGGCACATAAGTTACATGTGGAGAAGACTGGTGGCACATAAGTTACATGTGGAGAAGACTGTTGGCACATAGGTGATATGTGGAGGAGACTGGTGGCACATAAGTTACATGTGGAGAAGACTGGTGGCACATAAGTTACATGTGGAGAAGACTGGTGGCACCTAGGGGGCATGTGGAGAAGACTGGTGGCACATAAATGACATGTGGAGGAGACTGGTGGCACATAAGTTACAAGTGGAGGAGACTGGTGGCATATAAGTTACATGTGGAGAAGACTGGTGGCAGATAGGGGGCATGTGGAGAAAACTGGTGGCACATAAGTTACATGTGGAGGAGACTGGTGGCACATAAGTTACATGTGGAGAAGAATGGTGGCACATAAGTTGCATGTGGAGAAGACTGGTGGCAAATAGGGGGCATGTGGAGGAGACTGGTGGCACATAAGTTACATGTGGAGGAGACTGGTGGCACATAAGTTACATGTGAAGGAGACTGGTGGCACATAATTTACATGTGGAGAAGACTGGTGGCACATAGGGGGCATGTGGAGAAGACTGGTGGCACATAAGTTACATTTGTAGAAGACTGGTGGCACATAAGTTACATTTGTAGAAAACTGGTGCCACATAAGTTACATGTGGAGAAGACTGGTGGCACCTAGGGGGCATGTGGAGAAGACTGGTGGCACATAAGTTACATGTGGAGGAGACTGGTGGCAAATAAGTTACATGTGGAGGAGACTGGAGGCACATAAGTTACACGTGGAGAGATTGGTGGCACATAAGTTACACTTGGAGCAGACTGGTGGCACATAAGTTACATGTGGAGAAGACTGGTGGCACATAAGTTACATGTGGAGAATACTGGTGGCACATAAGGTACATGTGGAGAAGACTGGTGGCACAAAGGGGGCATGAGGAGAACACTGGTGGCACATAAGTTACAAGTGGAGAAAACTGGTGGCACATAAGTTACATGTGGAGGATACTGGTGGGACATAAGTTACATGTGGAGGAGACAGGTGGCACGTAAGTTTCATGTGGAGGAGACTGGTGGCACATAAGTTGCATGTGGAGAGACTGGTGGCACATAAGTTACATGTGGAGAAGACTGGTGGCACATAGGGGGCATGTGGAGAAGACTGGTGGCACATAAGTTACATGTGGAGAAGACTGGTGGCACATAGGGGGCATGTGGAGAAGACTGGTGGCACATAAGTTACATGTGGAGGAGACTGGAGGCACATAAGTTACATGTGGAGAAGACTGGTGGCAACTAGGGGGCATGTGGAGAAGACTGGTGGCACAAATGTTACATGTGGAGGAGACTGGTGGCACATAAGTTACATGTGGAGAGACTTGTGGAACATAAGTTAATATGTGGAGAAGACTGGCCGCACATAGGGGGCATGTGGAGGAGACTGGTGGCAAATAAGTTACATGTGGAGAAGACTGGTGGCACATAAGTTACATGTGGAGGAGACTGGTGGCACATAAGTTACATGTAGAGAAGACTTTTGGCACATAGGGGGTATTTGGAGGAGACTGGTGGCACATAAGGTACATGTGGAGGAGACTGGTGTCACACAAGTTACATGTGGAGAAGACTGGTGGCACATAAGTTACATGTGGAGGAGACTGGTGGCACATAATTTACATGTGGAGAAGAAAGGTGGCACATAAGTTACATGTGGAGTGACTGGTGGCACATAACTTACATGTGGAGAAGATTGGTGGCATATAGGGGGCATGTGGAGGAGACTGGGGGCACATAAGTTACATGTGGAGAAGACAGGTGGCATATAGGGGGCATGTGGAGGAGACTGGTGGCACATATGCTACATGTTGAGAAGACTGGTGGCACATAAGTTACATGTGGAGAAGACTGGTGGCACATAAGTTACATGTGGAGAAGACTGGTGGCACATAAGTTACATGTGGAGAAGACTGTTGGCACATAGGGGATATGTGGAGGAGACTGGTGGCCCAAAAGTTACATGTGGAGGAGACTGGTGGCACATAAGTTACATGTTGAGAAGACTGGTGGCACATAAGTTACATGTGGAGGAGACTGGTGGCACATAAGTTACATGTGGAGAGACTGGTGGCACATAAGTTACATGTTGAGAAGACTGGTGGCACCTTGGGGGCATGTGGAGAAGACTGGTAGCACAAAAATTACATGTAGAGGAGAATGGGGGCACATAAGTTACATGTGGAGAAGACTGCTGGCATATAGGGGGCATGTGGAGGAGACTGGTAGCACATATGCTACATGTGGAGAAGACTGGTGGCACATAAGTTACATGTGGAGAAGACTGGTGGCACATAGTGGGCATGTGGAGAAGACTGGTGGCACATAAGTTACATGTGGAGAAGACTGGTAGCACATATTCTACATGTGGAGAAGACTGGTGGCACATAAGTTACATGTGGAGAAGACTGGTGGCACATAGGGGGCATGTGGAGAAGACTGGTGGCACATAAGTTACATGTGGAGAAGACTGGTGGCACATAAATTACATGTGGAGAAGACTGTTGGCACATAGTGGGTATGTGGAGGAGACTGGTGGCCCATAAGTTACATGTGGAGAAGACTGGTGGCACATCAGTTACATGTGGAGGAGACTGCTGGCACATAAGTTTCATGTGTAGAAGACTGGTGGCACATAAGTTACATGTGGAGGAGACTGGTGGCACATAATTTACATGTGGAGAAGAAAGGTGGCACATAAGTTACATGTGGAGTGACTGGTGGCACATAACTTACATGTGGAGAAGATTGGTGGCATATAGGGGGCATGTGGAGGAGACTGGGGGCACATAAGTTACATGTGGAGAAGACAGGTGGCATATAGGGGGCATGTGGAGGAGACTGGTGGCACATATGCTACATGTTGAGAAGACTGGTGGCACATAAGTTACATGTGGAGAAGACTGGTGGCACATAAGTTACATGTGGAGAAGACTGGTGGCACATAAGTTACATGTGGAGAAGACTGTTGGCACATAGGGGATATGTGGAGGAGACTGGTGGCCCAAAAGTTACATGTGGAGGAGACTGGTGGCACACAAGTTACATGTTGAGAAGACTGGTGGCACATAAGTTACATGTGGAGGAGACTGGTGGCACATAAGTTACATGTGGAGAGACTGGTGGCACATAAGTTACATGTTGAGAAGACTGGTGGCACCTTGGGGGCATGTGGAGAAGACTGGTAGCACAAAAATTACATGTAGAGGAGAATGGGGGCACATAAGTTACATGTGGAGAAGACTGCTGGCATATAGGGGGCATGTGGAGGAGACTGGTAGCACATATGCTACATGTGGAGAAGACTGGTGGCACATAAGTTACATGTGGAGAAGACTGGTGGCACATAGTGGGCATGTGGAGAAGACTGGTGGCACATAAGTTACATGTGGAGAAGACTGGTAGCACATATTCTACATGTGGAGAAGACTGGTGGCACATAAGTTACATGTGGAGAAGACTGGTGGCACATAGGGGGCATGTGGAGAAGACTGGTGGCACATAAGTTACATGTGGAGAAGACTGGTGGCACATAAATTACATGTGGAGAAGACTGTTGGCACATAGTGGGTATGTGGAGGAGACTGGTGGCCCATAAGTTACATGTGGAGAAGACTGGTGGCACATCAGTTACATGTGGAGGAGACTGCTGGCACATAAGTTTCATGTGTAGAAGACTGGTGGTACATAAGTTACATGTGGAGGAAATTGTTGGCACATAAGTTACATGTGGAGAGACTGGTGGCACATAAGGTACATGTGGAGAAGACTGGTGGCACCTAGGGGGCATGTGGAGATGACTGGTGGCACATAAATTACATGTGGAGGAGACTGGTGGCACATAAGTTACATGTGGTGGAGACTGGTGGCACATAAGTTACATGTGGAGAAGAATGGTGGCACATAAGTTACATGTGGAGAAGACTGGTGGCAAATAGGGGGCATTTGGAGGAGACTGGTGGCACATAAGTTACATGTGGAGGAGACTGGTGGCTCATAAGTTACATGTGGAGAAGACTGGTGGCACATAAGTTACATGTGGAGGAGACTGTTGGCACATAAGTTACATGTGGAGAAGAAAGGTGGCACATAAGTTACATGTGGAGGAGACTGGTGGCACATAAGTTACATGTGGAGAGACTGGTGGCACATAACTTACATGTGGAGGAGAATGGGGGCACATAAGTTACATGTGGAGAAGACTGATGGCATATAGGGGACATGTGGAGGAGACTGGGGGCACATAAGTTACATGTGGAGAAGACTGGTGGCATATAGGGGCATGTGTAGGAGACTGGTAGCACATATGCTACATGTGGAGAAGACTGGTGGCACATAAGTTACATGTGGAGAAGACTGGTGGCACATAGGGGGCATGTGGAGAAGACTGGTGGCACACAAGTTACATGTGGAGGAGACTGGTGGCACATAATTTACATGTGGAGAAGACTGGTGGCACATAAGTTACATGTGGAGAAGACTGGAGGCAGTTACATGTGGAGGAGACTGGTGGCACATAAGTTACATGTGGAGGAGACTGGTGGCACATAAGTTACATGTGGAGAGACTGGTGGCACATAAGTTACATGTGGAGAAGAGTGCTGGCATATAGTGGGGATGTGGAGGTGACTGGTGGCACATAAGCTACATGTGTAGGAGACTGGTGGCACATAAGCTACATGTGTAGGAGACTGGTGGCACATAAGTGACATGTGGAGGAGATTGGTGGCACTTAGGGGGCATGAGGAGAAGACTGGTGGCACATAAGTTACATGTGGAGGAGACTAGTGGCACATAAGTTACATGTGGAGAAGACTGGTGGCACATAAGTTACATGTGGAGAGACTGGTGGCACATAAGTAACATTTGGAGAAGACTGGTGGCACATAAGTAACATGTGGAGAATACTGGTGGCACATAATTTACATGTGGAGAAGACTGGTGGCACCTAAGGGGTATGTGGAGAAGACTGATGGCATTTAAGTTACATGTGGAGGAGACTGGTGGCACATAAGTTACATGTAGAGAAGACTGGTGGCACCTTGGGGGCATGTGGAGTAGACTGGTGGCACATAAGTTACATGTGGAGGACACTGGTGGCACATAAGTTACATGTGGAGAGACTGGTGGCACATAAGTTACATGTGGAGAAGACTGGCGGCACATAGGGGTCATGTGGAGGAGACTGGTGGCACATAAGTTACATGTGGAGAAGACTGGTGGCACATAAGTTACATGTGGAGGATACTGGTGGCACATAAGTTACATGTGGAGAAGTCTGTAGGTACATAGGGGGTATGTGGAGGAGACTGGTGGCACATAAGTTACATGTGGAGGAGACGTGGCACATAAGTTACATGTGGAGAAGACTGGTGGCACATAAGTTACATGTGGAGAAGACTGGTGGCACTTAAGTTACATGTGCAGAGACTGGTGGCACATAAGTTACATGTGGAGAAGACTGGTGGCACCTAGGTGGCATGTGGAGAAGAGTGGTAGCACATAATTACATGTGGAGGAGAATGGTGGCAAATAAGTTACATGTGGAGAAGACTGGTGGCATATAGGGGGCATGTGGAGGAGACTGGGGGCACATAAGTTACATGTGGAGAAGACTGGTGGCATATAGGGGGCATGTGGAGGAGATTGGTGGCCCATATGCTACATGTGGAGAAGACTGGTGGCACATAAGTTACATGTGGAGGAGACTGGTGGCACATAAGTTACATGTGGAGGAGACTGGTGGCACATAAGTTACATGTTGAGAAGACTGTTGGCACATAAGTTACATGTGGAGAAGACTGGTGGCACATAGGGGGCATGTGGAGAACACTGGTGGCACATAAGTTACATGTGGAGTAGACTGCTGGCACATATGTTACATGTGGAGAAGACTGGTGGCACATAGGGGGCATGTGGAGGAGACTAGTGGCACATAAGTTACATGTGGAGGAGACTGGTGGCACATAATTTACATGTGGAGAAGACTGGTGGCACATAAGTTACATGTGGAGAAGACTGGTGGCACATAAGTTACATGTGGAGGAGACTGGTGGCACATAAGTTACATGTGGAGAGACTGGTGGCACATAAGTTACATGTGGAGAAGAGTGGTGGCATATAGGGGGCATGTGGAGGAGACTGGTGGCAAATAAGTTACATGTGGAGGAGACTGGAGGCCCATAAGCTATATGTATAGGAGACTGGTGGCACATAAGTGACATGTGGAGGAGACTGGTGGCACATAGGGGGCATGAGGAGAAGACTGGTGGCACATAAGTTACAAGTGGAGAAGACTGGTGGCACATAAGTTACATGTGGAGAAGACTGGTGGCACATAAGTTACATTTGTAGAAAACTGGTGGCACATAAGTTACATGTGGAGAAGACTTTTGACACATAAGTTACATTTGTAGAAAACTGGTGGCACATAAGTTACATGTGGAGAAGACTGGTGGCACCTAAGGGGCATGTGGAGAAGACTGGTGGCTCATAAGTTACATGTGGAGGAGACTGGTGGCAAATAAGTTACATGTGGAGGAGACTGGAGGCACATAAGTCACACGTGGAGAGATTGGTGGCACATAAGTTACACGTGGAGAAGACTGGTGGCACATAAGTTACATGTGGAGAAGACTGGTGGCACATAAGTTACATGTGGAGAATACTGGTGGCACATAAGGTACATGTGGAGAAGACTGGTGGCACATAAGGTGCATGAGGAGAACACTGGTGGCACATAAGTTACATGTGGAGGATACTGGTGGGACATAAGTTACATGTGGAGGAGGCAGGTGGCACATAAGTTACATGTGGAGGAGACTGGTGGCACATAAGTTACATGTGGAGAGACTGGTTGCACATAAGTTACATGTGGAGAAGACTGGTGGCACATAAGTTACATGTGGAGGAGACTGGTGGCACATAAGTTACATGTGGAGAGACTGGTGGCACATAAGTTACATGTGGAGAAGACTGGTGGCATATAGGGGGCATGTGGAGGAGACTGGGGGCACATAAGTTACATGTTGAGAAGACTGGTGGAATATAGGGGGCATGTGGAGGAGACTGGTGGCACATATGCTACATGTTGAGAAGACTGGTGGCAAATAAGTTACATGTGGAGAAGACTGGTGGCACATAAGTTACATGTGGAGAAGACTGTTGGCACATAGGTGATATGTGGAGGAGACTGGTGGCACATAAGTTACATGTGGAGAAGACTGGTGGCACATAAGTTACATGTGGAGAAGACTGGTGGCACCTAGGGGGCATGTGGAGAAGACTGGTGGCACATAAATTACATGTGGAGGAGACTGGTGGCACATAAGTTACAAGTGGAGGAGAATGGTGGCACATAAGTTACATGTGGAGAAGACTGGTGGCAGATAGGGGGCATGTGGAGAAAACTGGTGGCACATAAGTTACATGTGGAGGAGACTGGTGGCACATAAGTTACATGTGGAGAAGAATGGTGGCACATAAGTTGCATGTGGTGAAGACTGGTGGCAAATAGGGGGCATGTGGAGGAGACTGGTGGCACATAAGTTACATGTGGAGGAGACTGGTGGCACATAAGTTACATGTGAAGGAGACTGGTGGCACATAATTTACATGTGGAGAAGACTGGTGGCACATAGGGGGCATGTGGAGAAGACTGGTGGCACATAAGTTACATTTGTAGAAGACTGGTGGCACATAAGTTACATTTGTAGAAAACTGGTGCCACATAAGTTACATGTGGAGAAGACTGGTGGCACCTAGGGGGCATGTGGAGAAGACTGGTGGCACATAAGTTACATGTGGAGGAGACTGGTGGCAAATAAGTTACATGTGGAGGAGACTGGAGGCACATAAGTTACACGTGGAGAGATTGGTGGCACATAAGTTACACGTGGAGAAGACTGGTGGCACATAAGTTACATGTGGAGAAGACTGGTGGCACATAAGTTACATGTGGAGAATACTGGTGGCACATAAGGTACATGTGGAGAAGACTGGTGGCACATAAGGTGCATGAGGAGAACACTGGTGGCACATAAGTTACATGTGGAGGATACTGGTGGGACATAAGTTACATGTGGAGGAGGCAGGTGGCACATAAGTTACATGTGGAGGAGACTGGTGGCACATAAGTTACATGTGGAGAGACTGGTTGCACATAAGTTACATGTGGAGAAGACTGGTGGCACATAAGTTACATGTGGAGGAGACTGGTGGCACATAAGTTACATGTGGAGAGACTGGTGGCACATAAGTTACATGTGGAGAAGACTGGTGGCATATAGGGGGCATGTGGAGGAGACTGGGGGCACATAAGTTACATGTTGAGAAGACTGGTGGAATATAGGGGGCATGTGGAGGAGACTGGTGGCACATATGCTACATGTTGAGAAGACTGGTGGCAAATAAGTTACATGTGGAGAAGACTGGTGGCACATAAGTTACATGTGGAGAAGACTGTTGGCACATAGGTGATATGTGGAGGAGACTGGTGGCACATAAGTTACATGTGGAGAAGACTGGTGGCACATAAGTTACATGTGGAGAAGACTGGTGGCACCTAGGGGGCATGTGGAGAAGACTGGTGGCACATAAATTACATGTGGAGGAGACTGGTGGCACATAAGTTACAAGTGGAGGAGAATGGTGGCACATAAGTTACATGTGGAGAAGACTGGTGGCAGATAGGGGGCATGTGGAGAAAACTGGTGGCACATAAGTTACATGTGGAGGAGACTGGTGGCACATAAGTTACATGTGGAGAAGAATGGTGGCACATAAGTTGCATGTGGTGAAGACTGGTGGCAAATAGGGGGCATGTGGAGGAGACTGGTGGCACATAAGTTACATGTGGAGGAGACTGGTGGCACATAAGTTACATGTGAAGGAGACTGGTGGCACATAATTTACATGTGGAGAAGACTGGTGGCACATAGGGGGCATGTGGAGAAGACTGGTGGCACATAAGTTACATTTGTAGAAGACTGGTGGCACATAAGTTACATTTGTAGAAAACTGGTGCCACATAAGTTACATGTGGAGAAGACTGGTGGCACCTAGGGGGCATGTGGAGAAGACTGGTGGCACATAAGTTACATGTGGAGGAGACTGGTGGCAAATAAGTTACATGTGGAGGAGACTGGAGGCACATAAGTTACACGTGGAGAGATTGGTGGCACATAAGTTACACTTGGAGCAGACTGGTGGCACATAAGTTACATGTGGAGAAGACTGGTGGCACATAAGTTACATGTGGAGAATACTGGTGGCACATAAGGTACATGTGGAGAAGACTGGTGGCACAAAGGGGGCATGAGGAGAACACTGGTGGCACATAAGTTACAAGTGGAGAAAACTGGTGGCACATAAGTTACATGTGGAGGATACTGGTGGGACATAAGTTACATGTGGAGGAGACAGGTGGCACGTAAGTTTCATGTGGAGGAGACTGGTGGCACATAAGTTGCATGTGGAGAGACTGGTGGCACATAAGTTACATGTGGAGAAGACTGGTGGCATATAGGGGGCATGTGGAGGAGACTGGGGGCACATAAGTTACATGTGGAGAAGACTGGTGGCATATAGGGGGCATGTGGAGGAGACTGGTGGCACATATGCTACATGTTGAGAAGACTGGTGGCACATAAGTTACATGTGGAGAAGACTGATGGCACATAAGTTACATGTGGAGAAGACTGGTGGCACATAAGTTACATGTGGAGAAGACTGGTGGCACATAAGTTACATGTGGAGGATACTGGTGACACATAAGTTACATGTGGAGTAGACTGTTGGTACATAGGGGGTATGTGGAGGAGACTGGTGGCACATAAGTTACATGTGGAGGAGACAGGTGGCACATAAGTTACATGTGGAGAAGACTGGTGGCACATAAGTTACATGTGGAGGAGACAGGTGGCACATAAGTTACATGTGGAGAAGACTGGTGGCACATAAGTTACATGTGGAGGTGAGTGGTGGCACATAAGTTACATGTGGAGAGACTGGTGGCACATAAGTTACATGTGGAGAAAACTGGTGGCACCTAGGGGGCATGTGGAGAAGACTGGTAGCACATAAATTACATGTGGAGGAGAATGGTGGCAAATAAGTTACATGTGGAGAAGACTGGTGGCATATAGGGGGCATGTGGAAGAGACTGGGGGCACATAAGTTACATGTGGAGAAGACTGGTGGCATATAGGGGGCTTGTGGAGGAGACTGGTGGCACATATGCTACATGTGGAGAAGACTGGTGGCACATAAGTTACATGTGGAGAAGACTGGTTGCACATAGGGGGCATATGGAGAAGACTGGTGGCACATAAGTTACATGTGGAGGAGACTGGTGGCTCATAAGTTACATGTGGAGAAGACTGGTGGCACATAAGTTACATGTGGAGGAGACTGTTGGCACATAAGTTACATGTGGAGAAGAAAGGTGGCACATAAGTTACATGTGGAGGAGACTGGTGGCACATAAGTTACATGTGGAGAGACTGGTGGCACATAACTTACATGTGGAGGAGAATGGGGGCACATAAGTTACATGTGGAGAAGACTGATGGCATATAGGGGACATGTGGAGGAGACTGGGGGCACATAAGTTACATATGGAGAAGACTGGTGGCATATAGGGGCATGTGTAGGAGACTGGTAGCACATATGCTACATGTGGAGAAGACTGGTGGCACATAAGTTACATGTGGAGAAGACTGGTGGCACATAGGGGGCATGTGGAGAAGACTGGTGGCACACAAGTTACATGTTGAGGAGACTAGTGGCACATAATTTACATGTGGAGAAGACTGGTGGCACATAAGTTACATGTGGAGAAGACTGGAGGCAGTTACATGTGGAGGAGACTGGTGGCACATAAGTTACATGTGGAGGAGACTGGTGGCACATAAGTTACATGTGGAGAGACTGGTGGCACATAAGTTACATGTGGAGAAGAGTGCTGGCATATAGTGGGGATGTGGAGGGGACTGGTGGCACATAAGCTACATGTGTAGGAGACTGGTGGCACATAAGCTACATGTGTAGGAGACTGGTGGCACATAAGTTACATGTGGAGAAGACTGGTGGCACATAAGTTACATGTGGAGGATACTGGTGGCACATAAGTTACATGTGGAGAAGTCTGTAGGTACATAGGGGGTATGTGGAGGAGACTGGTGGCACATAAGTTACATGTGGAGGAGACGTGGCACATAAGTTACATGTGGAGAAGACTGGTGGCACATAAGTTACATGTGGAGAAGACTGGTGGCACTTAAGTTACATGTGCAGAGACTGGTGGCACATAAGTTACATGTGGAGAAGACTGGTGGCACCTAGGTGGCATGTGGAGAAGAGTGGTAGCACATAATTACATGTGGAGGAGAATGGTGGCAAATAAGTTACATGTGGAGAAGACTGGTGGCATATAGAGGGCATGTGGAGGAGACTGGGGGCACATAAGTTACATGTGGAGAAGACTGGTGGCATATAGGGGGCATGTGGAGGAGATTGGTGGCCCATATGCTACATGTGGAGAAGACTGGTGGCACATAAGTTACATGTGGAGGAGACTGGTGGCACATAAGTTACATGTGGAGGAGACTGGTGGCACATAAGTTACATGTTGAGAAGACTGTTGGCACATAAGTTACATGTGGAGAAGACTGGTGGCACATAGGGGGCATGTGGAGAACACTGGTGGCACATAAGTTACATGTGGAGTAGACTGCTGGCACATATGTTACATGTGGAGAAGACTGGTGGCACATAGGGGGCATGTGGAGGAGACTAGTGGCACATAAGTTACATGTGGAGGAGACTGGTGGCACATAATTTACATGTGGAGAAGACTGGTGGCACATAAGTTACATGTGGAGAAGACTGGTGGCACATAAGTTACATGTGGAGGAGACTGGTGGCACATAAGTTACATGTGGAGAGACTGGTGGCACATAAGTTACATGTGGAGAAGAGTGGTGGCATATAGGGGGCATGTGGAGGAGACTGGTGGCAAATAAGTTACATGTGGAGGAGACTGGAGGCCCATAAGCTATATGTATAGGAGACTGGTGGCACATAAGTGACATGTGGAGGAGACTGGTGGCACATAGGGGGCATGAGGAGAAGACTGGTGGCACATAAGTTACAAGTGGAGAAGACTGGTGGCACATAAGTTACATGTGGAGAAGACTGGTGGCACATAAGTTACATTTGTAGAAAACTGGTGGCACATAAGTTACATGTGGAGAAGACTTTTGACACATAAGTTACATTTGTAGAAAACTGGTGGCACATAAGTTACATGTGGAGAAGACTGGTGGCACCTAAGGGGCATGTGGAGAAGACTGGTGGCTCATAAGTTACATGTGGAGGAGACTGGTGGCAAATAAGTTACATGTGGAGGAGACTGGAGGCACATAAGTCACACGTGGAGAGATTGGTGGCACATAAGTTACACGTGGAGAAGACTGGTGGCACATAAGTTACATGTGGAGAAGACTGGTGGCACATAAGTTACATGTGGAGAATACTGGTGGCACATAAGGTACATGTGGAGAAGACTGGTGGCACATAAGGTGCATGAGGAGAACACTGGTGGCACATAAGTTACATGTGGAGGATACTGGTGGGACATAAGTTACATGTGGAGGAGGCAGGTGGCACATAAGTTACATGTGGAGGAGACTGGTGGCACATAAGTTACATGTGGAGAGACTGGTTGCACATAAGTTACATGTGGAGAAGACTGGTGGCACATAAGTTACATGTGGAGGAGACTGGTGGCACATAAGTTACATGTGGAGAGACTGGTGGCACATAAGTTACATGTGGAGAAGACTGGTGGCATATAGAGTGCATGTGGAGGAGACTGGGGGCACATAAGTTACATGTTGAGAAGACTGGTGGAATATAGGGGGCATGTGGAGGAGACTGGTGGCACATATGCTACATGTTGAGAAGACTGGTGGCACATAAGTTACATGTGGAGAAGACTGGTGGCACATAAGTTACATGTGGAGAAGACTGTTGGCACATAGGTGATATGTGGAGGAGACTGGTGGCACATAAGTTACATGTGGAGAAGACTGGTGGCACATAAGTTACATGTGGAGAAGACTGGTGGCACCTAGGGGGCATGTGGAGAAGACTGGTGGCACATAAATTACATGTGGAGGAGACTGGTGGCACATAAGTTACAAGTGGAGGAGACTGGTGGCACATAAGTTACATGTGGAGAAGACTGGTGGCAGATAGGGGGCATGTGGAGAAAACTGGTGGCACATAAGTTACATGTGGAGGAGACTGGTGGCACATAAGTTACATGTGGAGAAGAATGGTGGCACATAAGTTGCATGTGGAGAAGACTGGTGGCAAATAGGGGGCATGTGGAGGAGACTGGTGGCACATAAGTTACATGTGGAGGAGACTGGTGGCACATAAGTTACATGTGAAGGAGACTGGTGGCACATAATTTACATGTGGAGAAGACTGGTGGCACATAGGGGGCATGTGGAGAAGACTGGTGGCACATAAGTTACATTTGTAGAAGACTGGTGGCACATAAGTTACATTTGTAGAAAACTGGTGCCACATAAGTTACATGTGGAGAAGACTGGTGGCACCTAGGGGGCATGTGGAGAAGACTGGTGGCACATAAGTTACATGTGGAGGAGACTGGTGGCAAATAAGTTACATGTGGAGGAGACTGGAGGCACATAAGTTACACGTGGAGAGATTGGTGGCACATAAGTTACACTTGGAGCAGACTGGTGGCACATAAGTTACATGTGGAGAAGACTGGTGGCACATAAGTTACATGTGGAGAATACTGGTGGCACATAAGGTACATGTGGAGAAGACTGGTGGCACAAAGGGGGCATGAGGAGAACACTGGTGGCACATAAGTTACAAGTGGAGAAAACTGGTGGCACATAAGTTACATGTGGAGGATACTGGTGGGACATAAGTTACATGTGGAGGAGACAGGTGGCACGTAAGTTTCATGTGGAGGAGACTGGTGGCACATAAGTTGCATGTGGAGAGACTGGTGGCACATAAGTTACATGTGGAGAAGACTGGTGGCATATAGGGGGCATGTGGAGGAGACTGGGGGCACATAAGTTACATGTGGAGAAGACTGGTGGCATATAGGGGGCATGTGGAGGAGACTGGTGGCACATATGCTACATGTTGAGAAGACTGGTGGCACATAAGTTACATGTGGAGAAGACTGATGGCACATAAGTTACATGTGGAGAAGACTGGTGGCACATAAGTTACATGTGGAGAAGACTGGTGGCACATAAGTTACATGTGGAGGATACTGGTGACACATAAGTTACATGTGGAGTAGACTGTTGGTACATAGGGGGTATGTGGAGGAGACTGGTGGCACATAAGTTACATGTGGAGGAGACAGGTGGCACATAAGTTACATGTGGAGAAGACTGGTGGCACATAAGTTACATGTGGAGGAGACAGGTGGCACATAAGTTACATGTGGAGAAGACTGGTGGCACATAAGTTACATGTGGAGGTGAGTGGTGGCACATAAGTTACATGTGGAGAGACTGGTGGCACATAAGTTACATGTGGAGAAGACTGGTGGCACCTAGGGGGCATGTGGAGAAGACTGGTAGCACATAAATTACATGTGGAGGAGAATGGTGGCAAATAAGTTACATGTGGAGAAGACTGGTGGCATATAGGGGGCATGTGGAAGAGACTGGGGGCACATAAGTTACATGTGGAGAAGACTGGTGGCATATAGGGGGCTTGTGGAGGAGACTGGTGGCACATATGCTACATGTGGAGAAGACTGGTGGCACATAAGTTACATGTGGAGAAGACTGGTTGCACATAGGGGGCATATGGAGAAGACTGGTGGCACATAAGTTACATGTGGAGGAGACTGGTGGCTCATAAGTTACATGTGGAGAAGACTGGTGGCACATAAGTTACATGTGGAGGAGACTGTTGGCACATAAGTTACATGTGGAGAAGAAAGGTGGCACATAAGTTACATGTGGAGGAGACTGGTGGCACATAAGTTACATGTGGAGAGACTGGTGGCACATAACTTACATGTGGAGGAGAATGGGGGCACATAAGTTACATGTGGAGAAGACTGATGGCATATAGGGGACATGTGGAGGAGACTGGGGGCACATAAGTTACATGTGGAGAAGACTGGTGGCATATAGGGGCATGTGTAGGAGACTGGTAGCACATATGCTACATGTGGAGAAGACTGGTGGCACATAAGTTACATGTGGAGAAGACTGATGGCACATAAGTTACATGTGGAGAAGACTGGTGGCACATAAGTTACATGTGGAGAAGACTGGTGGCACATAAGTTACATGTGGAGGATACTGGTGACACATAAGTTACATGTGGAGTAGACTGTTGGTACATAGGGGGTATGTGGAGGAGACTGGTGGCACATAAGTTACATGTGGAGGAGACAGGTGGCACATAAGTTACATGTGGAGAAGACTGGTGGCACATAAGTTACATGTGGAGGAGACAGGTGGCACATAAGTTACATGTGGAGAAGACTGGTGGCACATAAGTTACATGTGGAGGTGAGTGGTGGCACATAAGTTACATGTGGAGAGACTGGTGGCACATAAGTTACATGTGGAGAAGACTGGTGGCACCTAGGGGGCATGTGGAGAAGACTGGTAGCACATAAATTACATGTGGAGGAGAATGGTGGCAAATAAGTTACATGTGGAGAAGACTGGTGGCATATAGGGGGCATGTGGAAGAGACTGGGGGCACATAAGTTACATGTGGAGAAGACTGGTGGCATATAGGGGGCTTGTGGAGGAGACTGGTGGCACATATGCTACATGTGGAGAAGACTGGTGGCACATAAGTTACATGTGGAGAAGACTGGTTGCACATAGGGGGCATATGGAGAAGACTGGTGGCACATAAGTTACATGTGGAGGAGACTGGTGGCTCATAAGTTACATGTGGAGAAGACTGGTGGCACATAAGTTACATGTGGAGGTGAGTGGTGGCACATAAGTTACATGTGGAGAGACTGGTGGCACATAAGTTACATGTGGAGAAGACTGGTGGCACCTAGGGGGCATGTGGAGAAGACTGGTAGCACATAAATTACATGTGGAGGAGAATGGTGGCAAATAAGTTACATGTGGAGAAGACTGGTGGCATATAGGGGGCATGTGGAAGAGACTGGGGGCACATAAGTTACATGTGGAGAAGACTGGTGGCATATAGGGGGCTTGTGGAGGAGACTGGTGGCACATATGCTACATGTGGAGAAGACTGGTGGCACATAAGTTACATGTGGAGAAGACTGGTTGCACATAGGGGGCATATGGAGAAGACTGGTGGCACATAAGTTACATGTGGAGGAGACTGGTGGCTCATAAGTTACATGTGGAGAAGACTGGTGGCACAAAAGTTACATGTGGAGGAGACTGTTGGCACATAAGTTACATGTGGAGAAGAAAGGTGGCACATAAGTTACATGTGGAGGAGACTGGTGGCACATAAGTTACATGTGGAGAGACTGGTGGCACATAACTTACATGTGGAGGAGAATGGGGGCACATAAGTTACATGTGGAGAAGACTGATGGCATATAGGGGACATGTGGAGGAGACTGGGGGCACATAAGTTACATGTGGAGAAGACTGGTGGCATATAGGGGCATGTGTAGGAGACTGGTAGCACATATGCTACATGTGGAGAAGACTGGTGGCACATAAGTTACATGTGGAGAAGACTGGTGGCACATAGGGGGCATGTGGAGAAGACTGGTGGCACACAAGTTACATGTTGAGGAGACTAGTGGCACATAATTTACATGTGGAGAAGACTGGTGGCACATAAGTTACATGTGGAGAAGACTGGAGGCAGTTACATGTGGAGGAGACTGGTGGCACATAAGTTACATGTGGAGGAGACTGGTGGCACATAAGTTACATGTGGAGAGACTGGTGGCACATAAGTTACATGTGGAGAAGAGTGCTGGCATATAGTGGGGATGTGGAGGGGACTGGTGGCACCTAAGCTACATGTGTAGGAGACTGGTGGCACATAAGCTACATGTGTAGGAGACTGGTGGCACATAAGTGACATGTAGAGGAGACTGGTCGCACTTAGGGGGCATGAGGAGAAGACTGGTGGCACATAAGTTACATGTGGAGGAGACTAGTGGCACATAAGTTACATGTGGAGAATACTGGTGGCACATAATTTACATGTGGAGAAGACTGGTGGCACCTAAGGGGTATGTGGAGAAGACTGATGGCATTTAAGTTACATGTGGAGGAGACTGGTGGCACATAAGTTACATGTGGAGAAGACTGGTGGCACCTTGGGGGCATGTGGAGTAGACTGGTGGCACATAAGTTACATGTGGAGGACACTGGTGGCACATAAGTTACATGTGGAGAGACTGGTGGCACATAAGTTACATGTGGAGAAGACTGGCGGCACATAGGGGTCATGTGGAGGAGACTGGTGGCACATAAGTTACATGTGGAGAAGACTGGTGGCACATAAGTTACATGTGGAGGATACTGGTGGCACATAAGTTACATGTGGAGAAGTCTGTAGGTACATAGGGGGTATGTGGAGGAGACTGGTGGCACATAAGTTACATGTGGAGGAGACGTGGCACATAAGTTACATGTGGAGAAGACTGGTGGCACATAAGTTACATGTGGAGAAGACTGGTGGCACTTAAGTTACATGTGCAGAGACTGGTGGCACATAAGTTACATGTGGAGAAGACTGGTGGCACCTAGGTGGCATGTGGAGAAGAGTGGTAGCACATAATTACATGTGGAGGAGAATGGTGGCAAATAAGTTACATGTGGAGAAGACTGGTGGCATATAGGGGGCATGTGGAGGAGACTGGGTGCACATAAATTACATGTGGAGAAGACTGGTGGCATATAGGGGGCATGTGGAGGAGATTGGTGGCCCATATGCTACATGTGGAGAAGACTGGTGGCACATAAGTTACATGTGGAGGAGACTGGTGGCACATAAGTTACATGTGGAGGAGACTGGTGGCACATAAGTTACATGTTGAGAAGACTGGTGGCACATAAGTTACATGTGGAGAAGACTGGTGGCACATAGGGGGCATGTGGAGAACACTGGTGGCACATAAGTTACATGTGGAGTAGACTGCTGGCACATATGTTACATGTGGAGAAGACTGGTGGCACATAGGGGGCATGTGGAGGAGACTAGTGGCACATAAGTTACATGTGGAGAGACTGGTGGCACATAAGTTACATGTGGAGAAGAGTGGTGGCATATAGGGGGCATGTGGAGGAGACTGGTGGCAAATAAGTTACATGTGGAGGAGACTGGAGGCCCATAAGCTATATGTATAGGAGACTGGTGGCACATAAGTGACATGTGGAGGAGACTGGTGGCACATAGGGGGCATGAGGAGAAGACTGGTGGCACATAAGTTACAAGTGGAGAAGACTGGTGGCACATAAGTTACATGTGGAGAATACTGGTGGCACATAAGTTACATTTGTAGAAAACTGGTGGCACATAAGTTACATGTGGAGAAGACTTTTGACACATAAGTTACATTTGTAGAAAACTGGTGGCACATAAGTTACATGTGGAGAAGACTGGTGGCACCTAAGGGGCATGTGGAGAAGACTGGTGGCTCATAAGTTACATGTGGAGGAGACTGGTGGCAAATAAGTTACATGTGGAGGAGACTGGAGGCACATAAGTCACACGTGGAGAGATTGGTGGCACATAAGTTACACGTGGAGAAGACTGGTGGCACATAAGTTACATGTGGAGAAGACTGGTGGCAAATAAGTTACATGTGGAGAATACTGGTGGCACATAAGGTACATGTGGAGAAGACTGGTGGCACATAAGGTGCATGAGGAGAACACTGGTGGCACATAAGTTACATGTGGAGGATACTGGTGGGACATAAGTTACATGTGGAGGAGGCAGGTGGCACATAAGTTACATGTGGAGGAGACTGGTGGCACATAAGTTACATGTGGAGAGACTGGTTGCACATAAGTTACATGTGGAGAAGACTGGTGGCACATAAGTTACATGTGGAGGAGACTGGTGGCACATAAGTTACATGTGGAGAGACTGGTGGCACATAAGTTACATGTGGAGAAGACTGGTGGCATATAGGGGGCATGTGGAGGAGACTGGGGGCACATAAGTTACATGTTGAGAAGACTGGTGGAATATAGGGGGCATGTGGAGGAGACTGGTGGCACATATGCTACATGTTGAGAAGACTGGTGGCACATAAGTTACATGTGGAGAAGACTGGTGGCACATAAGTTACATGTGGAGAAGACTGTTGGCACATAGGTGATATGTGGAGGAGACTGGTGGCACATAAGTTACATGTGGAGAAGCCTGGTGGCAGATAGGGGGCATGTGGAGAAAACTGGTGGCACAAAAGTTACATGTGGAGGAGACTGGTGGCACATAAATTACATGTGGAGGAGACTGGTGGCACATAAGTTACAAGTGGAGGAGACTGGTGGCACATAAGTTACATGTGGAGAAGACTGGTGGCAGATAGGGGGCATGTGGAGAAAACTGGTGGCACATAAGTTACATGTGGAGGAGACTGGTGGCACATAAGTTACATGTGGAGAAGAATGGTGGCACATAAGTTGCATGTGGAGAAGACTGGTGGCAAATAGGGGGCATGTGGAGGAGACTGATGGCACATAAGTTACATGTGGAGGAGACTGGTGGCACATAAGTTACATGTGAAGGAGACTGGTGGCACATAATTTACATGTGGAGAAGACTGGTGGCACATAGGGGGCATGTGGAGAAGACTGGTGGCACATAAGTTACATTTGTAGAAGACTGGTGGCACATAAGTTACATTTGTAGAAAACTGGTGCCACATAAGTTACATGTGGAGAAGACTGGTGGCACCTAGGGGGCATGTGGAGAAGACTGGTGGCACATAAGTTACATGTGGAGGAGACTGGTGGCAAATAAGTTACATGTGGAGGAGACTGGAGGCACATAAGTTACACGTGGAGAGATTGGTGGCACATAAGTTACACGTGGAGCAGACTGGTGGCACATAAGTTACATGTGGAGAAGACTGGTGGCACATAAGTTACATGTGGAGAATACTGGTGGCACATAAGGTACATGTGGAGAAGACTGGTGGCACAAAGGGGGCATGAGGAGAACACTGGTGGCACATAAGTTACAAGTGTAGAAAACTGGTGGCACATAAGTTACATGTGGAGGATACTGGTGGGACATAAGTTACATGTGGAGGAGACAGGTGGCACGTAAGTTTCATGTGGAGGAGACTGGTGGCACATAAGTTGCATGTGGAGAGACTGGTGGCACATAAGTGACATGTGGAGGAGACTGGTGGCACATAGGGGGCATGAGGAGAAGACTGGTGGCACATAAGTTACAAGTGGAGAAGACTGGTGGCACATAAGTTACATGTGGAGAAGACTGGTGGCACATAAGTTACATTTGTAGAAAACTGGTGGCACATAAGTTACATGTGGAGAAGACTTTTGACACATAAGTTACATTTGTAGAAAACTGGTGGCACATAAGTTACATGTGGAGAAGACTGGTGGCACCTAAGGGGCATGTGGAGAAGACTGGTGGCTCATAAGTTACATGTGGAGGAGACTGGTGGCAAATAAGTTACATGTGGAGGAGACTGGAGGCACATAAGTCACACGTGGAGAGATTGGTGGCACATAAGTTACACGTGGAGAAGACTGGTGGCACATAAGTTACATGTGGAGAAGACTGGTGGCACATAAGTTACATGTGGAGAATACTGGTGGCACATAAGGTACATGTGGAGAAGACTGGTGGCACATAAGGTGCATGAGGAGAACACTGGTGGCACATAAGTTACATGTGGAGGATACTGGTGGGACATAAGTTACATGTGGAGGAGGCAGGTGGCACATAAGTTACATGTGGAGGAGACTGGTGGCACATAAGTTACATGTGGAGAGACTGGTTGCACATAAGTTACATGTGGAGAAGACTGGTGGCACATAAGTTACATGTGGAGGAGACTGGTGGCACATAAGTTACATGTGGAGAGACTGGTGGCACATAAGTTACATGTGGAGAAGACTGGTGGCATATAGGGGGCATGTGGAGGAGACTGGGGGCACATAAGTTACATGTTGAGAAGACTGGTGGAATATAGGGGGCATGTGGAGGAGACTGGTGGCACATATGCTACATGTTGAGAAGACTGGTGGCACATAAGTTACATGTGGAGAAGACTGGTGGCACATAAGTTACATGTGGAGAAGACTGTTGGCACATAGGTGATATGTGGAGGAGACTGGTGGCACATAAGTTACATGTGGAGAAGACTGGTGGCACATAAGTTACATGTGGAGAAGACTGGTGGCACCTAGGGGGCATGTGGAGAAGACTGGTGGCACATAAATTACATGTGGAGGAGACTGGTGGCACATAAGTTACAAGTGGAGGAGACTGGTGGCACATAAGTTACATGTGGAGAAGACTGGTGGCAGATAGGGGGCATGTGGAGAAAACTGGTGGCACATAAGTTACATGTGGAGGAGACTGGTGGCACATAAGTTACATGTGGAGAAGAATGGTGGCACATAAGTTGCATGTGGAGAAGACTGGTGGCAAATAGGGGGCATGTGGAGGAGACTGGTGGCACATAAGTTACATGTGGAGGAGACTGGTGGCACATAAGTTACATGTGAAGGAGACTGGTGGCACATAATTTACATGTGGAGAAGACTGGTGGCACATAGGGGGCATGTGGAGAAGACTGGTGGCACATAAGTTACATTTGTAGAAGACTGGTGGCACATAAGTTACATTTGTAGAAAACTGGTGCCACATAAGTTACATGTGGAGAAGACTGGTGGCACCTAGGGGGCATGTGGAGAAGACTGGTGGCACATAAGTTACATGTGGAGGAGACTGGTGGCAAATAAGTTACATGTGGAGGAGACTGGAGGCACATAAGTTACACGTGGAGAGATTGGTGGCACATAAGTTACACTTGGAGCAGACTGGTGGCACATAAGTTACATGTGGAGAAGACTGGTGGCACATAAGTTACATGTGGAGAATACTGGTGGCACATAAGGTACATGTGGAGAAGACTGGTGGCACAAAGCGGGCATGAGGAGAACACTGGTGGCACATAAGTTACAAGTGGAGAAAACTGGTGGCACATAAGTTACATGTGGAGGATACTGGTGGGACATAAGTTACATGTGGAGGAGACAGGTGGCACGTAAGTTTCATGTGGAGGAGACTGGTGGCACATAAGTTGCATGTGGAGAGACTGGTGGCACATAATTTACATGTGGAGAAGACTGGTGGCATATAGGGGGCATGTGGAGGAGACTGGGGGCACATAAGTTACATGTGGAGAAGACTGGTGGCATATAGGGGGCATGTGGAGGAGACTGGTGGCACATATGCTACATGTTGAGAAGACTGGTGGCACATAAGTTACATGTGGAGAAGACTGATGGCACATAAGTTACATGTGGAGAAGACTGGTGGCACATAAGTTACATGTGGAGAAGACTGGTGGCACATAAGTTACATGTGGAGGATACTGGTGACACATAAGTTACATGTGGAGTAGACTGTTGGTACATAGGGGGTATGTGGAGGAGACTGGTGGCACATAAGTTACATGTGGAGGAGACAGGTGGCACATAAGTTACATGTGGAGAAGACTGGTGGCACATAAGTTACATGTGGAGGAGACAGGTGGCACATAAGTTACATGTGGAGAAGACTGGTGGCACATAAGTTACATGTGGAGGTGAGTGGTGGCACATAAGTTACATTTGGAGAGACTGGTGGCACATAAGTTACATGTGGAGAAGACTGGTGGCACCTAGGGGGCATGTGGAGAAGACTGGTAGCACATAAATTACATGTGGAGGAGAATGGTGGCAAATAAGTTACATGTGGAGAAGACTGGTGGCATATAGGGGGCATGTGGAAGAGACTGGGGGCACATAAGTTACATGTGGAGAAGACTGGTGGCATATAGGGGGCTTGTGGAGGAGACTGGTGGCACATATGCTACATGTGGAGAAGACTGGTGGCACATAAGTTACATGTGGAGAAGACTGGTTGCACATAGGGGGCATATGGAGAAGACTGGTGGCACATAAGTTACATGTGGAGGAGACTGGTGGCTCATAAGTTACATGTGGAGAAGACTGGTGGCACATAAGTTACATGTGGAGGAGACTGTTGGCACATAAGTTACATGTGGAGAAGAAAGGTGGCACATAAGTTACATGTGGAGGAGACTGGTGGCACATAAGTTACATGTGGAGAGACTGGTGGCACATAACTTACATGTGGAGGAGAATGGGGGCACATAAGTTACATGTGGAGAAGACTGATGGCATATAGGGGACATGTGGAGGAGACTGGGGGCACATAAGTTACATGTGGAGAAGACTGGTGGCATATAGGGGCATGTGTAGGAGACTGGTAGCACATATGCTACATGTGGAGAAGACTGGTGGCACATAAGTTACATGTGGAGAAGACTGGTGGCACATAGGGGGCATGTGGAGAAGACTGGTGGCACACAAGTTACATGTTGAGGAGACTAGTGGCACATAATTTACATGTGGAGAAGACTGGTGGCACATAAGTTACATGTGGAGAAGACTTGAGGCATTTACATGTGGAGGAGACTGGTGGCACATAAGTTACATGTGGAGGAGACTGGTGGCACATAAGTTACATGTGGAGAGACTGGTGGCACATAAGTTACATGTGGAGAAGAGTGCTGGCATATAGTGGGGATGTGGAGGGGACTGGTGGCACATAAGCTACATGTGTAGGAGACTGGTGGCACATAAGCTACATGTGTAGGAGACTGGTGGCACATAAGTGACATGTAGAGGAGACTGGTCGCACTTAGGGGGCATGAGGAGAAGACTGGTGGCACATAAGTTACATGTGGAGGAGACTAGTGGCACATAAGTTACATGTGGAGAATACTGGTGGCACATAATTTACATGTGGAGAAGACTGGTGGCACCTAAGGGGTATGTGGAGAAGACTGATGGCATTTAAGTTACATGTGGAGGAGACTGGTGGCACATAAGTTACATGTGGAGAAGACTGGTGGCACCTTGGGGGCATGTGGAGTAGACTGGTGGCACATAAGTTACATGTGGAGGACACTGGTGGCACATAAGTTACATGTGGAGAGACTGGTGGCACATAAGTTACATGTGGAGAAGACTGGCGGCACATAGGGTTCATGTGGAGGAGACTGGTGGCACATAAGTTACATGTGGAGAAGACTGGTGGCACATAAGTTACATGTGGAGGATACTGGTGGCACATAAGTTACATGTGGAGAAGTCTGTAGGTACATAGGGGGTATGTGGAGGAGACTGGTGGCACATAAGTTACATGTGGAGGAGACGTGGCACATAAGTTACATGTGGAGAAGACTGGTGGCACATAAGTTACATGTGGAGAAGACTGGTGGCACTTAAGTTACATGTGCAGAGACTGGTGGCACATAAGTTACATGTGGAGAAGACTGGTGGCACCTAGGTGGCATGTGGAGAAGAGTGGTAGCACATAATTACATGTGGAGGAGAATGGTGGCAAATAAGTTACATGTGGAGAAGACTGGTGGCATATAGGGGGCATGTGGAGGAGACTGGGGGCACATAAGTTACATGTGGAGAAGACTGGTGGCATATAGGGGGCATGTGGAGGAGATTGGTGGCCCATATGCTACATGTGGAGAAGACTGGTGGCACATAAGTTACATGTGGAGGAGACTGGTGGCACATAAGTTACATGTGGAGGAGACTGGTGGCACATAAGTTACATGTTGAGAAGACTGGTGGCACATAAGTTACATGTGGAGAAGACTGGTGGCACATAGGGGGCATGTGGAGAACACTGGTGGCACATAAGTTACATGTGGAGTAGACTGCTGGCACATAAGTTACATGTGGAGAAGACTGGTGGCACCTAAGGGGCATGTGGAGAAGACTGGTGGCTCATAAGTTACATGTGGAGGAGACTGGTGGCAAATAAGTTACATGTGGAGGAGACTGGAGGCACATAAGTCACACGTGGAGAGATTGGTGGCACATAAGTTACACGTGGAGAAGACTGGTGGCACATAAGTTACATGTGGAGAAGACTGGTGGCAAATAAGTTACATGTGGAGAATACTGGTGGCACATAAGGTACATGTGGAGAAGACTGGTGGCACATAAGGTGCATGAGGAGAACACTGGTGGCACATAAGTTACATGTGGAGGATACTGGTGGGACATAAGTTACATGTGGAGGAGGCAGGTGGCACATAAGTTACATGTGGAGGAGACTGGTGGCACATAAGTTACATGTGGAGAGACTGGTTGCACATAAGTTACATGTGGAGAAGACTGGTGGCACATAAGTTACATGTGGAGGAGACTGGTGGCACATAAGTTACATGTGGAGAGACTGGTGGCACATAAGTTACATGTGGAGAAGACTGGTGGCATATAGGGGGCATGTGGAGGAGACTGGGGGCACATAAGTTACATGTTGAGAAGACTGGTGGAATATAGGGGGCATGTGGAGGAGACTGGTGGCACATATGCTACATGTTGAGAAGACTGGTGGCACATAAGTTACATGTGGAGAAGACTGGTGGCACATAAGTTACATGTGGAGAAGACTGTTGGCACATAGGTGATATGTGGAGGAGACTGGTGGCACATAAGTTACATGTGGAGAAGCCTGGTGGCAGATAGGGGGCATGTGGAGAAAACTGGTGGCACATAAGTTACATGTGGAGGAGACTGGTGGCACATAAATTACATGTGGAGGAGACTGGTGGCACATAAGTTACAAGTGGAGGAGACTGGTGGCACATAAGTTACATGTGGAGAAGACTGGTGGCAGATAGGGGGCATGTGGAGAAAACTGGTGGCACATAAGTTACATGTGGAGGAGACTGGTGGCACATAAGTTACATGTGGAGAAGAATGGTGGCACATAAGTTGCATGTGGAGAAGACTGGTTGCAAATAGGGGGCATGTGGAGGAGACTGATGGCACATAAGTTACATGTGGAGGAGACTGGTGGCACATAAGTTACATGTGAAGGAGACTGGTGGCACATAATTTACATGTGGAGAAGACTGGTGGCACATAGGGGGCATGTGGAGAAGACTGGTGGCACATAAGTTACATTTGTAGAAGACTGGTGGCACATAAGTTACATTTGTAGAAAACTGGTGCCACATAAGTTACATGTGGAGAAGACTGGTGGCACCTAGGGGGCATGTGGAGAAGACTGGTGGCACATAAGTTACATGTGGAGGAGACTGGTGGCAAATAAGTTACATGTGGAGGAGACTGGAGGCACATAAGTTACACGTGGAGAGATTGGTGGCACATAAGTTACACGTGGAGCAGACTGGTGGCACATAAGTTACATGTGGAGAAGACTGGTGGCACATAAGTTACATGTGGAGAATACTGGTGGCACATAAGGTACATGTGGAGAAGACTGGTGGCACAAAGGGGGCATGAGGAGAACACTGGTGGCACATAAGTTACAAGTGGAGAAAACTGGTGGCACATAAGTTACATGTGGAGGATACTGGTGGGACATAAGTTACATGTGGAGGAGACAGGTGGCACGTAAGTTTCATGTGGAGGAGACTGGTGGCACATAAGTTGCATGTGGAGAGACTGGTGGCACATAAGTGACATGTGGAGGAGACTGGTGGCACATAGGGGGCATGAGGAGAAGACTGGTGGCACATAAGTTACAAGTGGAGAAGACTGGTGGCACATAAGTTACATGTGGAGAAGACTGGTGGCACATAAGTTACATTTGTAGAAAACTGGTGGCACATAAGTTACATGTGGAGAAGACTTTTGACACATAAGTTACATTTGTAGAAAACTGGTGGCACATAAGTTACATGTGGAGAAGACTGGTGGCACCTAAGGGGCATGTGGAGAAGACTGGTGGCTCATAAGTTACATGTGGAGGAGACTGGTGGCAAATAAGTTACATGTGGAGGAGACTGGAGGCACATAAGTCACACGTGGAGAGATTGGTGGCACATAAGTTACACGTGGAGAAGACTGGTGGCACATAAGTTACATGTGGAGAAGACTGGTGGCACATAAGTTACATGTGGAGAATACTGGTGGCACATAAGGTACATGTGGAGAAGACTGGTGGCACATAAGGTGCATGAGGAGAACACTGGTGGCACATAAGTTACATGTGGAGGATACTGGTGGGACATAAGTTACATGTGGAGGAGGCAGGTGGCACATAAGTTACATGTGGAGGAGACTGGTGGCACATAAGTTACATGTGGAGAGACTGGTTGCACATAAGTTACATGTGGAGAAGACTGGTGGCACATAAGTTACATGTGGAGGAGACTGGTGGCACATAAGTTACATGTGGAGAGACTGGTGGCACATAAGTTACATGTGGAGAAGACTGGTGGCATATAGGGGGCATGTGGAGGAGACTGGGGGCACATAAGTTACATGTTGAGAAGACTGGTGGAATATAGGGGGCATGTGGAGGAGACTGGTGGCACATATGCTACATGTTGAGAAGACTGGTGGCACATAAGTTACATGTGGAGAAGACTGGTGGCACATAAGTTACATGTGGAGAAGACTGTTGGCACATAGGTGATATGTGGAGGAGACTGGTGGCACATAAGTTACATGTGGAGAAGACTGGTGGCACATAAGTTACATGTGGAGAAGACTGGTGGCACCTAGGGGGCATGTGGAGAAGACTGGTAGCACATAAATTACATGTGGAGGAGACTGGTGGCACATAAGTTACAAGTGGAGGAGACTGGTGGCACATAAGTTACATGTGGAGAAGACTGGTGGCAGATAGGGGGCATGTGGAGAAAACTGGTGGCACATAAGTTACATGTGGAGGAGACTGGTGGCACATAAGTTACATGTGGAGAAGAATGGTGGCACATAAGTTGCATGTGGAGAAGACTGGTGGCAAATAGGGGGCATGTGGAGGAGACTGGTGGCACATAAGTTACATGTGGAGGAGACTGGTGGCACATAAGTTACATGTGAAGGAGACTGGTGGCACATAATTTACATGTGGAGAAGACTGGTGGCACATAGGGGGCATGTGGAGAAGACTGGTGGCACATAAGTTACATTTGTAGAAGACTGGTGGCACATAAGTTACATTTGTAGAAAACTGGTGCCACATAAGTTACATGTGGAGAAGACTGGTGGCACCTAGGGGGCATGTGGAGAAGACTGGTGGCACATAAGTTACATGTGGAGGAGACTGGTGGCAAATAAGTTACATGTGGAGGAGACTGGAGGCACATAAGTTACACGTGGAGAGATTGGTGGCACATAAGTTACACTTGGAGCAGACTGGTGGCACATAAGTTACATGTGGAGAAGACTGGTGGCACATAAGTTACATGTGGAGAATACTGGTGGCACATAAGGTACATGTGGAGAAGACTGGTGGCACAAAGGGGGCATGAGGAGAACACTGGTGGCACATAAGTTACAAGTGGAGAAAACTGGTGGCACATAAGTTACATGTGGAGGATACTGGTGGGACATAAGTTACATGTGGAGGAGACAGGTGGCACGTAAGTTTCATGTGGAGGAGACTGGTGGCACATAAGTTGCATGTGGAGAGACTGGTGGCACATAAGTTACATGTGGAGAAGACTGGTGGCATATAGGGGGCATGTGGAGGAGACTGGGGGCACATAAGTTACATGTGGAGAAGACTGGTGGCATATAGGGGGCATGTGGAGGAGACTGGTGTCACATATGCTACATGTTGAGAAGACTGGTGGCACATAAGTTACATGTGGAGAAGACTGATGGCACATAAGTTACATGTGGAGAAGACTGGTGGCACATAAGTTACATGTGGAGAAGACTGGTGGCACATAAGTTACATGTGGAGGATACTGGTGACACATAAGTTACATGTGGAGTAGACTGTTGGTACATAGGGGGTATGTGGAGGAGACTGGTGGCACATAAGTTACATGTGGAGGAGACAGGTGGCACATAAGTTACATGTGGAGAAGACTGGTGGCACATAAGTTACATGTGGAGGAGACAGGTGGCACATAAGTTACATGTGGAGAAGACTGGTGGCACATAAGTTACATGTGGAGGTGAGTGGTGGCACATAAGTTACATGTGGAGAGACTGGTGGCACATAAGTTACATGTGGAGAAGACTGGTGGCACCTAGGGGGCATGTGGAGAAGACTGGTAGCACATAAATTACATGTGGAGGAGAATGGTGGCAAATAAGTTACATGTGGAGAAGACTGGTGGCATATAGGGGGCATGTGGAAGAGACTGGGGGCACATAAGTTACATGTGGAGAAGACTGGTGGCATATAGGGGGCTTGTGGAGGAGACTGGTGGCACATATGCTACATGTGGAGAAGACTGGTGGCACATAAGTTACATGTGGAGAAGACTGGTTGCACATAGGGGGCATATGGAGAAGACTGGTGGCACATAAGTTACATGTGGAGGAGACTGGTGGCTCATAAGTTACATGTGGAGAAGACTGGTGGCACATAAGTTACATGTGGAGGAGACTGTTGGCACATAAGTTACATGTGGAGAAGAAAGGTGGCACATAAGTTACATGTGGAGGAGACTGGTGGCACATAAGTTACATGTGGAGAGACTGGTGGCACATAACTTACATGTGGAGGAGAATGGGGGCACATAAGTTACATGTGGAGAAGACTGATGGCATATAGGGGACATGTGGAGGAGACTGGGGGCACATAAGTTACATGTGGAGAAGACTGGTGGCATATAGGGGCATGTGTAGGAGACTGGTAGCACATATGCTACATGTGGAGAAGACTGGTGGCACATAAGTTACATGTGGAGAAGACTGGTGGCACATAGGGGGCATGTGGAGAAGACTGGTGGCACACAAGTTACATGTTGAGGAGACTAGTGGCACATAATTTACATGTGGAGAAGACTGGTGGCACATAAGTTACATGTGGAGAAGACTGGAGGCAGTTACATGTGGAGGAGACTGGTGGCACATAAGTTACATGTGGAGGAGACTGGTGGCACATAAGTTACATGTGGAGAGACTGGTGGCACATAAGTTACATGTGGAGAAGAGTGCTGGCATATAGTGGGGATGTGGAGGGGACTGGTGGCACATAAGCTACATGTGTAGGAGACTGGTGGCACATAAGCTACATGTGTAGGAGACTGGTGGCACATAAGTGACATGTAGAGGAGACTGGTCGCACTTAGGGGGCATGAGGAGAAGACTGGTGGCACATAAGTTACATGTGGAGGAGACTAGTGGCACATAAGTTACATGTGGAGAATACTGGTGGCACATAATTTACATGTGGAGAAGACTGGTGGCACCTAAGGGGTATGTGGAGATGACTGATGGCATTTAAGTTACATGTGGAGGAGACTGGTGGCACATAAGTTACATGTGGAGAAGACTGGTGGCACCTTGGGGGCATGTGGAGTAGACTGGTGGCACATAAGTTACATGTGGAGGACACTGGTGGCACATAAGTTACATGTGGAGATACTGGTGGCACATAAGTTACATGTGGAGAAGACTGGCGGCACATAGGGGTCATGTGGAGGAGACTGGTGGCACATAAGTTACATGTGGAGAAGACTGGTGGCACATAAGTTACATGTGGAGGATACTGGTGGCACATAAGTTACATGTGGAGAAGTCTGTAGGTACATAGGGGGTATGTGGAGGAGACTGGTGGCACATAAGTTACATGTGGAGGAGATGTGGCACATAAGTTACATGTGGAGAAGACTGGTGGCACATAAGTTACATGTGGAGAAGACTGGTGGCACTTAAGTTACATGTGCAGAGACTGGTGGCACATAAGTTACATGTGGAGAAGACTGGTGGCACCTAGGTGGCATGTGGAGAAGAGTGGTAGCACATAATTACATGTGGAGGAGAATGGTGGCAAATAAGTTACATGTGGAGAAGACTGGTGGCATATAGGTGGCATGTGGAGGAGACTGGGGGCACATAAGTTACATGTGGAGAAGACTGGTGGCATATAGGGGGCATGTGGAGGAGATTGGTGGCCCATATGCTACATGTGGAGAAGACTGGTGGCACATAAGTTACATGTGGAGGAGACTGGTGGCACATAAGTTACATGTGGAGGAGACTGGTGGCACATAAGTTACATGTTGAGAAGACTGGTGGCACATAAGTTACATGTGGAGAAGACTGGTGGCACATAGGGGGCATGTGGAGAACACTGGTGGCACATAAGTTACATGTGGAGTAGACTGCTGGCACATATGTTACATGTGGAGAAGACTGGTGGCACATAGGGGGCATGTGGAGGAGACTAGTGGCACATAAGTTACATGTGGAGGAGACTGGTGGCACATAATTTACATGTGGAGAAGACTGGTGGCACATAAGTTACATGTGGAGAAGACTGGTGGCACATAAGTTACATGTGGAGGAGACTGGTGGCACATAAGTTACATGTGGAGAGACTGGTGGCACATAAGTTACATGTGGAGAAGAATGGTGGCATATAGGGGGCATGTGGAGGAGACTGGTGGCAAATAAGTTACATGTGGAGGAGACTGGAGGCCCATAAGCTATATGTATAGGAGACTGGTGGCACATAAGTGACATGTGGAGGAGACTGGTGGCACATAGGGGGCATGAGGAGAAGACTGGTGGCACATAAGTTACAAGTGGAGAAGACTGGTGGCACATAAGTTACATGTGGAGAAGACTGGTGGCACATAAGTTACATTTGTAGAAAACTGGTGGCACATAAGTTACATGTGGAGAAGACTTTTGACACATAAGTTACATTTGTAGAAAACTGGTGGCACATAAGTTACATGTGGAGAAGACTGGTGGCACCTAAGGGGCATGTGGAGAAGACTGGTGGCGCATAAGTTACATGTGGAGGAGACTGGTGGCAAATAAGTTACATGTGGAGGAGACTGGAGGCACATAAGTCACACGTGGAGAGATTGGTGGCACATAAGTTACACGTGGAGAAGACTGGTGGCACATAAGTTACATGTGGAGAAGACTGGTGGCAAATAAGTTACATGTGGAGAATACTGGTGGCACATAAGGTACATGTGGAGAAGACTGGTGGCACATAAGGTGCATGAGGAGAACACTGGTGACACATTAGTTACATGTGGAGGATACTGGTGGGACATAAGTTACATGTGGAGGAGGCAGGTGGCACATAAGTTACATGTGGAGGAGACTGGTGGCACATAAGTTACATGTGGAGAGACTGGTTGCACATAAGTTACATGTGGAGAAGACTGGTGGCACATAAGTTACATGTGGAGGAGACTGGTGGCACATAAGTTACATGTGGAGAGACTGGTGGCACATAAGTTACATGTGGAGAAGACTGGTGGCATATAGGGGGCATGTGGAGGAGACTGGGGGCACATAAGTTACATGTTGAGAAGACTGGTGGAATATAGGGGGCATGTGGAGGAGACTGGTGGCACATATGCTACATGTTGAGAAGACTGGTGGCACATAAGTTACATGTGGAGAAGACTTTTGACACATAAGTTACATTTGTAGAAAACTGGTGGCACATAAGTTACATGTGGAGAAGACTGGTGGCACCTAAGGGGCATGTGGAGAAGACTGGTGGCGCATAAGTTACATGTGGAGGAGACTGGTGGCAAATAAGTTACATGTGGAGGAGACTGGAGGCACATAAGTCACACGTGGAGAGATTGGTGGCACATAAGTTACACGTGGAGAAGACTGGTGGCACATAAGTTACATGTGGAGAAGACTGGTGGCAAATAAGTTACATGTGGAGAATACTGGTGGCACATAAGGTACATGTGGAGAAGACTGGTGGCACATAAGGTGCATGAGGAGAACACTGGTGACACATTAGTTACATGTGGAGGATACTGGTGGGACATAAGTTACATGTGGAGGAGGCAGGTGGCACATAAGTTACATGTGGAGGAGACTGGTGGCACATAAGTTACATGTGGAGAGACTGGTTGCACATAAGTTACATGTGGAGAAGACTGGTGGCACATAAGTTACATGTGGAGGAGACTGGTGGCACATAAGTTACATGTGGAGAGACTGGTGGCACATAAGTTACATGTGGAGAAGACTGGTGGCATATAGGGGGCATGTGGAGGAGACTGGGGGCACATAAGTTACATGTTGAGAAGACTGGTGGAATATAGGGGGCATGTGGAGGAGACTGGTGGCACATATGCTACATGTTGAGAAGACTGGTGGCACATAAGTTACATGTGGAGAAGACTGGTGGCACATAAGTTACATGTGGAGAAGACTGTTGGCACATAGGTGATATGTGGAGGAGACTGGTGGCACATAAGTTACATGTGGAGAAGCCTGGTGGCAGATAGGGGGCATGTGGAGAAAACTGGTGGCACATAAGTTACATGTGGAGGAGACTGGTGGCACATAAATTACATGTGGAGGAGACTGGTGGCACATAAGTTACAAGTGGAGGAGACTGGTGGCACATAAGTTACATGTGGAGAAGACTGGTGGCAGATAGGGGGCATGTGGAGAAAACTGGTGGCACATAAGTTACATGTGGAGGAGACTGGTGGCACATAAGTTACATGTGGAGAAGAATGGTGGCACATAAGTTGCATGTGGAGAAGACTGGTGGCAAATAGGGGGCATGTGGAGGAGACTGATGGCACATAAGTTACATGTGGAGGAGACTGGTGGCACATAAGTTACATGTGAAGGAGACTGGTGGCACATAATTTACATGTGGAGAAGACTGGTGGCACATAGGGGGCATGTGGAGAAGACTGGTGGCACATAAGTTACATTTGAGGAAGACTGGTGGCACATAAGTTACATTTGTAGAAAACTGGTGCCACATAAGTTACATGTGGAGAAGACTGGTGGCACCTAGGGGGCATGTGGAGAAGACTGGTGGCACATAAGTTACATGTGGAGGAGACTGGTGGCAAATAAGTTACATGTGGAGGAGACTGGAGGCACATAAGTTACACGTGGAGAGATTGGTGGCACATAAGTTACACGTGGAGCAGACTGGTTGCACATAAGTTACATGTGGAGAAGACTGGTGGCACATAAGTTACATGTGGAGAATACTGGTGGCACATAAGGTACATGTGGAGGATACTGGTGGGACATAAGTTACATGTGGAGGAGACAGGTGGCACGTAAGTGTCATGTGGAGGAGACTGGTGGCACATAAGTTGCATGTGGAGAGACTGGTGGCACATAAGTTACATGTGGAGAAGACTGGTGGCATATAGGGGGCATGTGGAGGAGACTGGGGGCACATAAGTTACATGTGGAGAAGACTGGTGGCATATAGGGGGCATGTGGAGGAGACTGGTGGCACATATGCTACATGTTGAGAAGACTGGTGGCACATAAGTTACATGTGGAGAAGACTGATGGCACATAAGTTACATGTGGAGAAGACTGGTGGCACATAAGTTAGATGTGGAGAAGACTGGTGGCACATAAGTTACATGTGGAGGATACTGGTGACACATAAGTTACATGTGGAGTAGACTGTTGGTACATAGGGGGTATGTGGAGGAGACTGGTTGCACATAAGTTACATGTGGAGGAGACAGGTGGCACATAAGTTACATGTGGAGAAGACTGGTGGCACATAAGTTACATGTGGAGGAGACAGGTGGCACATAAGTTACATGTGGAGAAGACTGGTGGCACATAAGTTACATGTTGAGGTGAGTGGTGGCACATAAGTTACATGTGGAGAGACTGGTGGCACATAAGTTACATGTGGAGAAGACTGGTGGCACCTAGGGGGCATGTGGAGAAGACTGGTAGCACATAAATTACATGTGGAGGAGAATGGTGGCAAATAAGTTACATGTGGAGAAGACTGGTGGCATATAGGGGGCATGTGGAAGAGACTGGGGGCACATAAGTTACATGTGGAGAAGACTGGTGGCATATAGGGGGCTTGTGGAGGAGACTGGTGGCACATATGCTACATGTGGAGAAGACTGGTGGCACATAAGTTACATGTGGAGAAGACTGGTTGCACATAGGGGGCATATGGAGAAGACTGGTGGCACATAAGTTACATGTGGAGGAGACTGGTGGCTCATAAGTTACATGTGGAGAAGACTGGTGGCACATAAGTTACATGTGGAGGAGACTGTTGGCACATAAGTTACATGTGGAGAAGAAAGGTGGCACATAAGTTACATGTGGAGGAGACTGGTGGCACATAAGTTACATGTGGAGAGACTGGTGGCACATAACTTACATGTGGAGGAGAATGGGGGCACATAAGTTACATGTGGAGAAGACTGATGGCATATAGGGGACATGTGGAGGAGACTGGGGGCACATAAGTTACATGTGGAGAAGACTGGTGGCATATAGGGGCATGTGTAGGAGACTGGTAGCACATATGCTACATGTGGAGAAGACTGGTGGCACATAAGTTACATGTGGAGAAGACTGGTGGCACATAGGGGGCATGTGGAGAAGACTGGTGGCACACAAGTTACATGTTGAGGAGACTAGTGGCACATAATTTACATGTGGAGAAGACTGGTGGCACATAAGTTACATGTGGAGAAGACTGGAGGCAGTTACATGTGGAGGAGACTGGTGGCACATAAGTTACATGTGGAGGAGACTGGTGGCACATAAGTTACATGTGGAGAGACTGGTGGCACATAAGTTACATGTGGAGAAGAGTGCTGGCATATAGTGGGGATGTGGAGGGGACTGGTGGCACATAAGCTACATGTGTAGGAGACTGGTGGCACATAAGCTACATGTGTAGGAGACTGGTGGCACATAAGTGACATGTAGAGGAGACTGGTCGCACTTAGGGGGCATGAGGAGAAGACTGGTGGCACATAAGTTACATGTGGAGGAGACTAGTGGCACATAAGTTACATGTGGAGAATACTGGTGGCACATAATTTACATGTGGAGAAGACTGGTGGCACCTAAGGGGTATGTGGAGATGACTGATGGCATTTAAGTTACATGTGGAGGAGACTGGTGGCACATAAGTTACATGTGGAGAAGACTGGTGGCACCTTGGGGGCATGTGGAGTAGACTGGTGGCACATAAGTTACATGTGGAGGACACTGGTGGCACATAAGTTACATGTGGAGATACTGGTGGCACATAAGTTACATGTGGAGAAGACTGGCGGCACATAGGGGTCATGTGGAGGAGACTGGTGGCACATAAGTTACATGTGGAGAAGACTGGTGGCACATAAGTTACATGTGGAGGATACTGGTGGCACATAAGTTACATGTGGAGAAGTCTGTAGGTACATAGGGGGTATGTGGAGGAGACTGGTGGCACATAAGTTACATGTGGAGGAGATGTGGCACATAAGTTACATGTGGAGAAGACTGGTGGCACATAAGTTACATGTGGAGAAGACTGGTGGCACTTAAGTTACATGTGCAGAGACTGGTGGCACATAAGTTACATGTGGAGAAGACTGGTGGCACCTAGGTGGCATGTGGAGAAGAGTGGTAGCACATAATTACATGTGGAGGAGAATGGTGGCAAATAAGTTACATGTGGAGAAGACTGGTGGCATATAGGTGGCATGTGGAGGAGACTGGGGGCACATAAGTTACATGTGGAGAAGACTGGTGGCATATAGGGGGCATGTGGAGGAGATTGGTGGCCCATATGCTACATGTGGAGAAGACTGGTGGCACATAAGTTACATGTGGAGGAGACTGGTGGCACATAAGTTACATGTGGAGGAGACTGGTGGCACATAAGTTACATGTTGAGAAGACTGGTGGCACATAAGTTACATGTGGAGAAGACTGGTGGCACATAGGGGGCATGTGGAGAACACTGGTGGCACATAAGTTACATGTGGAGTAGACTGCTGGCACATATGTTACATGTGGAGAAGACTGGTGGCACATAGGGGGCATGTGGAGGAGACTAGTGGCACATAAGTTACATGTGGAGGAGACTGGTGGCACATAATTTACATGTGGAGAAGACTGGTGGCACATAAGTTACATGTGGAGAAGACTGGTGGCACATAAGTTACATGTGGAGGAGACTGGTGGCACATAAGTTACATGTGGAGAGACTGGTGGCACATAAGTTACATGTGGAGAAGAATGGTGGCATATAGGGGGCATGTGGAGGAGACTGGTGGCAAATAAGTTACATGTGGAGGAGACTGGAGGCCCATAAGCTATATGTATAGGAGACTGGTGGCACATAAGTGACATGTGGAGGAGACTGGTGGCACATAGGGGGCATGAGGAGAAGACTGGTGGCACATAAGTTACAAGTGGAGAAGACTGGTGGCACATAAGTTACATGTGGAGAAGACTGGTGGCACATAAGTTACATTTGTAGAAAACTGGTGGCACATAAGTTACATGTGGAGAAGACTTTTGACACATAAGTTACATTTGTAGAAAACTGGTGGCACATAAGTTACATGTGGAGAAGACTGGTGGCACCTAAGGGGCATGTGGAGAAGACTGGTGGCGCATAAGTTACATGTGGAGGAGACTGGTGGCAAATAAGTTACATGTGGAGGAGACTGGAGGCACATAAGTCACACGTGGAGAGATTGGTGGCACATAAGTTACACGTGGAGAAGACTGGTGGCACATAAGTTACATGTGGAGAAGACTGGTGGCAAATAAGTTACATGTGGAGAATACTGGTGGCACATAAGGTACATGTGGAGAAGACTGGTGGCACATAAGGTGCATGAGGAGAACACTGGTGACACATTAGTTACATGTGGAGGATACTGGTGGGACATAAGTTACATGTGGAGGAGGCAGGTGGCACATAAGTTACATGTGGAGGAGACTGGTGGCACATAAGTTACATGTGGAGAGACTGGTTGCACATAAGTTACATGTGGAGAAGACTGGTGGCACATAAGTTACATGTGGAGGAGACTGGTGGCACATAAGTTACATGTGGAGAGACTGGTGGCACATAAGTTACATGTGGAGAAGACTGGTGGCATATAGGGGGCATGTGGAGGAGACTGGGGGCACATAAGTTACATGTTGAGAAGACTGGTGGAATATAGGGGGCATGTGGAGGAGACTGGTGGCACATATGCTACATGTTGAGAAGACTGGTGGCACATAAGTTACATGTGGAGAAGTCTGGTGGCACATAAGTTACATGTGGAGAAGACTGTTGGCACATAGGTGATATGTGGAGGAGACTGGTGGCACATAAGTTACATGTGGAGAAGCCTGGTGGCAGATAGGGGGCATGTGGAGAAAACTGGTGGCACATAAGTTACATGTGGAGGAGACTGGTGGCACATAAATTACATGTGGAGGAGACTGGTGGCACATAAGTTACAAGTGGAGGAGACTGGTGGCACATAAGTTACATGTGGAGAAGACTGGTGGCAGATAGGGGGCATGTGGAGAAAACTGGTGGCACATAAGTTACATGTGGAGGAGACTGGTGGCACATAAGTTACATGTGGAGAAGAATGGTGGCACATAAGTTGCATGTGGAGAAGACTGGTGGCAAATAGGGGGCATGTGGAGGAGACTGATGGCACATAAGTTACATGTGGAGGAGACTGGTGGCACATAAGTTACATGTGAAGGAGACTGGTGGCACATAATTTACATGTGGAGAAGACTGGTGGCACATAGGGGGCATGTGGAGAAGACTGGTGGCACATAAGTTACATTTGAGGAAGACTGGTGGCACATAAGTTACATTTGTAGAAAACTGGTGCCACATAAGTTACATGTGGAGAAGACTGGTGGCACCTAGGGGGCATGTGGAGAAGACTGGTGGCACATAAGTTACATGTGGAGGAGACTGGTGGCAAATAAGTTACATGTGGAGGAGACTGGAGGCACATAAGTTACACGTGGAGAGATTGGTGGCACATAAGTTACACGTGGAGCAGACTGGTTGCACATAAGTTACATGTGGAGAAGACTGGTGGCACATAAGTTACATGTGGAGAATACTGGTGGCACATAAGGTACATGTGGAGGATACTGGTGGGACATAAGTTACATGTGGAGGAGACAGGTGGCACGTAAGTTTCATGTGGAGGAGACTGGTGGCACATAAGTTGCATGTGGAGAGACTGGTGGCACATAAGTTACATGTGGAGAAGACTGGTGGCATATAGGGGGCATGTGGAGGAGACTGGGGGCACATAAGTTACATGTGGAGAAGACTGGTGGCATATAGGGGGCATGTGGAGGAGACTGGTGGCACATATGCTACATGTTGAGAAGACTGGTGGCACATAAGTTACATGTGGAGAAGACTGATGGCACATAAGTTACATGTGGAGAAGACTGGTGGCACATAAGTTAGATGTGGAGAAGACTGGTGGCACATAAGTTACATGTGGAGGATACTGGTGACACATAAGTTACATGTGGAGTAGACTGTTGGTACATAGGGGGTATGTGGAGGAGACTGGTTGCACATAAGTTACATGTGGAGGAGACAGGTGGCACATAAGTTACATGTGGAGAAGACTGGTGGCACATAAGTTACATGTGGAGGAGACAGGTGGCACATAAGTTACATGTGGAGAAGACTGGTGGCACATAAGTTACATGTTGAGGTGAGTGGTGGCACATAAGTTACATGTGGAGAGACTGGTGGCACATAAGTTACATGTGGAGAAGACTGGTGGCACCTAGGGGGCATGTGGAGAAGACTGGTAGCACATAAATTACATGTGGAGGAGAATGGTGGCAAATAAGTTACATGTGGAGAAGACTGGTGGCATATAGGGGGCATGTGGAAGAGACTGGGGGCACATAAGTTACATGTGGAGAAGACTGGTGGCATATAGGGGGCTTGTGGAGGAGACTGGTGGCACATATGCTACATGTGGAGAAGACTGGTGGCACATAAGTTACATGTGGAGAAGACTGGTTGCACATAGGGGGCATATGGAGAAGACTGGTGGCACATAAGTTACATGTGGAGGAGACTGGTGGCACATAAGTTACATGTGGAGGAGACTGGTGGCACATAAGTTACATGTGGAGAAGACTGGTGGCACATAAGTTACATGTGGAGGAGACAGCTGGCACATAAGTTACATGTGGAGAAGACTGGTGGCACATAAGTTACATGTGGAGGAGATTGTTGGCACATAAGTTACATGTGGAGAGACAGGTGGCACATAAGTTACATGTGGAGAAGACAGGTGGCACTTCAGTTACATGTGGAGGAGACTGGTGGCACATAAGTTACATGTGGAGAGACTGGTGGAACATAAGTTACATGTGGAGAAGACTGGTGGCACCTAGGGGGCATGTGGAGAAGACTGGTGGCACATAATTTACATGTGGAAGAGAATGGTGGCAAATAAGTTACACGTGGAGAAGACTGGTGGCATATAGGGGGCATGTGGAGGAGACTGGGGGCACATATACTACAAGTGGAGAAGACTGGTGGCTCATAATTTACATGAGGAGAAGACTGGTAGCACATAGGGGGCATGTGGAGAAGACTGGTGGCACAAAAGTTACATGTGGAGGAGACTGGTGGCACATAAGTTACATGTGGAGAAGACAGGTGGCACATAAGTTACATGTGGAGGAGACTGCTGGCATATAAGTTACATGTGGAGAAGACTGGTGGCACATAAGTTACATGTGGAGGAGATTGTTGGCACATAAGTTACATGTGTAGAGACTGGTGGCACATAAGTTACATGAGGAGAAGACAGGTGACACTTAAGTTACATGTGGAGTAGACTGGTGGCACATAAGTTATATGTGGAGAAGACTGGTGGCACATAAGTTACATGTGGAGAAGACTGGTGGCACATAAGTTACATGTGGAGGATACTGGTGGCACATAAGTTACATGTGGAGTAGACTGTTGGTACATAGGGGGTATGTGGAGGAGACTGGTGGCACATAAGTTACATGTGGAGGAGACTGGTGGCACATAAGTTACATGTGGAGAAGACTGGTGGCACATAAGTTACATGTGGAGGAGACAGGTGGCACATAAGTTACATGTGGAGAAGACTGGTGGCACATAAGTTACATGTGGAGGTGACTGGTGGCACATAAGTTACATGTGGAGAGACTGGTGGCACATAAGTTACATGTGGAGAAGACTGGTGGCACCTAGGGGGCATGTGGAGAAGACTGGTAGCACATAAATTACATGTGGAGGAGAATGGTGGCAAATAAGTTACATGTGGAGAAGACTGGTGGCATACAGGGGGCATGTGGAGGAGACTGAGGGCACATAAGTTACATGTGGAGAAGACTGGTGGCATATAGGGGGCTTGTGGAGGAGACTGGTGGCACATATGCTACATGTGGAGAAGACTGGTGGCACATAGGGGGCATATGGAGAAGACTGGTGGCACATAAGTTACATGAGGAGGAGACTGGTGGCACATAAGTTACATGTGGAGAAGACTGGTCGCACATAAGTTACATGTGGAGGAGACAGCTGGCACATAAGTTACATGTGGAGAAGACTGGTGGCACATAAGTTACATGTGGAGGAGATTGTTGGCACATAAGTTACATGTGGAGAGACTGGTGGCACATAAGTTACATTTGGAGAGACTGGTGGAACATAAGTTACATGTGGAGAAGACTGGTGGCACATAGGGGGCATATGGAGAAGACTGGTGGCACATAAGTTACATGTGGAGGAGACTGGTGGCACATAAGTTACATGTGGAGGAGACTGGTGGCACATAAGTTACATGTGGAGAAGACTGGTCGCACATAAGTTACATGTGGAGGAGACAGCTGGCACATAAGTTACATGTGGAGAAGACTGGTGGCACATAAGTTACATGTGGAGGAGACTGGTGGCACATAAGTTGCATGTAGAGAGACTGGTGGCACATAAGTTACATGTGGAGAAGACTGGTGGCATATAGGGGGCATGTGGAGGAGACTGGGGGCACATAAGTTACATGTGGAGAAGACTGGTGGCATATAGGGGGCATGTGGAGGAGACTGGTGGCACATATGCTACATGTTGAGAAGACTGGTGGCACATAAGTTACATGTGGAGAAGACTGATGGCACATAAGTTACATGTGGAGAAGACTGGTGGCACATAAGTTAGATGTGGAGAAGACTGGTGGCACATAAGTTACATGTGGAGGATACTGGTGACACATAAGTTACATGTGGAGTAGACTGTTGGTACATAGGGGGTATGTGGAGGAGACTGTGGCACATAAGTTACATGTGGAGGAGACAGGTGGCACATAAGTTACATGTGGAGAAGACTGGTGGCACATAAGTTACATGTGGAGGAGACAGGTGGCACATAAGTTACATGTGGAGAAGACTGGTGGCACATAAATTACATGTGGAGGTGAGTGGTGGCACATAAGTTACATGTGGAGAGACTGGTGGCACATAAGTTACATGTGGAGAAGACTGGTGGCACCTAGGGGGCATGTGGAGAAGACTGGTAGCACATAAATTACATGTGGAGGAGAATGGTGGCAAATAAGTTACATGTGGAGAAGACTGGTGGCATATAGGGGGCATGTGGAGGAGACTGGGGGCACATAAGTTACATGTGGAGAAGACTGGTGGCATATAGGGGGCTTGTGGAGGAGACTGGTGGCACATATGCTACATGTGGAGAAGACTGGTGGCACATAAGTTACATGTGGAGAAGACTGGTTGCACATAGGGGGCATATGGAGAAGACTGGTGGCACATAAGTTACATGTGGAGGAGACTGGTGGCACATAAGTTACATGTGGAGGAGACTGGTGGCACATAAGTTACATGTGGAGAAGACTGGTGGCACATAAGTTACATGTGGAGGAGACAGCTGGCACATAAGTTACATGTGGAGAAGACTGGTGGCACATAAGTTACATGTGGAGGAGATTGTTGGCACATAAGTTACATGTGGAGAGACTGGTGGCACATAAGTTACATGTGGAGAAGACAGGTGGCACTTCAGTTACATGTGGAGGAGACTGGTGGCACATAAGTTACATGTGGAGAGACTGGTGGAACATAAGTTACATGTGGAGAAGACTGGTGGCACCTAGGGGGCATGTGGAGAAGACTGGTGGCACATAATTTACATGTGGAAGAGAATGGTGGCAAATAAGTTACACGTGGAGAAGACTGGTGGCATATAGGGGGCATGTGGAGGAGACTGGGGGCACATATACTACAAGTGGAGAAGACTGGTGGCTCATAATTTACATGAGGAGAAGACTGGTAGCACATAGGGGGCATGTGGAGAAGACTGGTGGCACAAAAGTTACATGTGGAGGAGACTGGTGGCACATAAGTTACATGTGGAGAAGACAGGTGGCACATAAGTTACATGTGGAGGAGACTGCTGGCATATAAGTTACATGTGGAGAAGACTGGTGGCACATAAGTTACATGTGGAGGAGATTGTTGGCACATAAGTTACATGTGTAGAGACTGGTGGCACATAAGTTACATGAGGAGAAGACAGGTGACACTTAAGTTACATGTGGAGTAGACTGGTGGCACATAAGTTATATGTGGAGAAGACTGGTGGCACATAAGTTACATGTGGAGAAGACTGGTGGCACATAAGTTACATGTGGAGGATACTGGTGGCACATAAGTTACATGTGGAGTAGACTGTTGGTACATAGGGGGTATGTGGAGGAGACTGGTGGCACATAAGTTACATGTGGAGTAGACTGGTGGCACATAAGTTACATGTGGAGAAGACTGGTGGCACATAAGTTACATGTGGAGGAGACAGGTGGCACATAAGTTACATGTGGAGAAGACTGGTGGCACATAAGTTACATGTGGAGGTGACTGGTGGCACATAAGTTACATGTGGAGAGACTGGTGGCACATAAGTTACATGTGGAGAAGACTGGTGGCACCTAGGGGGCATGTGGAGAAGACTGGTAGCACATAAATTACATGTGGAGGAGAATGGTGGCAAATAAGTTACATGTGGAGAAGACTGGTGGCATATAGGGGGCATGTGGAGGAGACTGAGGGCACATAAGTTACATGTGGAGAAGACTGGTGGCATATAGGGGGCTTGTGGAGGAGACTGGTGGCACATATGCTACATGTGGAGAAGACTGGTGGCACATAAGTTACATGTGGAGAAGACTGGTGGCACATAGGGGGCATATGGAGAAGACTGGTGGCACATAAATTACATGAGGAGGAGACTGGTGGCACATAAGTTACATGTGGAGAAGACTGGTCACACATAAGTTACATGTGGAGGAGACAGCTGGCACATAAGTTACATGTGGAGAAGACTGGTGGCACATAAGTTACATGTGGAGGAGATTGTTGGCACATAAGTTACATGTGGAGAGACTGGTGGCACATAAGTTACATTTGGAGAGACTGGTGGAACATAAGTTACATGTGGAGAAGACTGGTGGCACATAGGGGGCATATGGAGAAGACTGGTGGCACATAAGTTACATATGGAGGAGACTGGTGGCACATAAGTTACATGTGGAGGAGACTGGTGGCACATAAGTTACATGTGGAGAAGACTGGTCGCACATAAGTTACATGTGGAGGAGACAGCTGGCACATAAGTTACATGTGGAGAAGACTGGTGGCACATAAGTTACATGTGGAGGAGACTGGTGGCACATAAGTTGCATGTAGAGAGACTGGTGGCACATAAGTTACATGTGGAGAAGACTGGTGGCATATAGGGGGCATGTGGAGGAGACTGGGGGCACATAAGTTACATGTGGAGAAGACTGGTGGCATATAGGGGGCATGTGGAGGAGACTGGTGGCACATATGCTACATGTTGAGAAGACTGGTGGCACATAAGTTACATGTGGAGAAGACTGATGGCACATAAGTTACATGTGGAGAAGACTGGTGGCACATAAGTTAGATGTGGAGAAGACTGGTGGCACATAAGTTACATGTGGAGGATACTGGTGACACATAAGTTACATGTGGAGTAGACTGTTGGTACATAGGGGGTATGTGGAGGAGACTGGTGGCACATAAGTTACATGTTGAGGAGACAGGTGGCACATAAGTTACATGTGGAGAAGACTGGTGGCACATAAGTTACATGTGGAGGAGACAGGTGGCACATAAGTTACATGTGGAGAAGACTGGTGGCACATAAGTTACATGTGGAGGTGAGTGGTGGCACATAAGTTACATGTGGAGAGACTGGTGGCACATAAGTTACATGTGGAGAAGACTGGTGGCACCTAGGGGGCATGTGGAGAAGACTGGTAGCACATAAATTACATGTGGAGGAGAATGGTGGCAAATAAGTTACATGTGGAGAAGACTGGTGGCATATAGGGGGCATGTGGAGGAGACTGGGGGCACATAAGTTACATGTGGAGAAGACTGGTGGCATATAGGGGGCTTGTGGAGGAGACTGGTGGCACATATGCTACATGTGGAGAAGACTGGTGGCACATAAGTTACATGTGGAGAAGACTGGTTGCACATAGGGGGCATATGGAGAAGACTGGTGGCACATAAGTTACATGTGGAGGAGACTGGTGGCACATAAGTTACATGTGGAGGAGACTGGTGGCACATAAGTTACATGTGGAGAAGACTGGTGGCACATAAGTTACATGTGGAGGAGACAGCTGGCACATAAGTTACATGTGGAGAAGACTGGTGGCACATAAGTTACATGTGGAGGAGATTGTTGGCACATAAGTTACATGTGGAGAGACTGGTGGCACATAAGTTACATGTGGAGAAGACAGGTGGCACTTAAGTTACATGTGGAGGAGACTGGTGGCACATAAGTTACATGTGGAGAGACTGGTGGAACATAAGTTACATGTGGAGAAGACTGGTGGCACCTAGGGGGCATGTGGAGAAGACTGGTGGCACATAATTTACATGTGGAAGAGAATGGTGGCAAATAAGTTACACGTGGAGAAGACTGGTGGCATATAGGGGGCATGTGGAGGAGACTGGGGGCACATATACTACAAGTGGAGAAGACTGGTGGCTCATAATTTACATGAGGAGAAGACTGGTAGCACATAGGGGGCATGTGGAGAAGACTGGTGGCACAAAAGTTACATGTGGAGGAGACTGGTGGCACATAAGTTACATGTGGAGAAGACAGGTGGCACATAAGTTACATGTGGAGGAGACTGCTGGCATATAAGTTACATGTGGAGAAGACTGGTGGCACATAAGTTACATGTGGAGGAGATTGTTGGCACATAAGTTACATGTGTAGAGACTGGTGGCACATAAGTTACATGAGGAGAAGACAGGTGGCACTTAAGTTACATGTGGAGGAGACTGGTGGCACATAAGTTATATGTGGAGAAGACTGGTGGCACATAAGTTACATGTGGAGAAGACTGGTGGCACCTAGGGGGCATGTGGAGAAGACTGGTAGCACATAAATTACATGTGGAGGAGAATGGTGGCAAATAAGTTACATGTGGAGAAGACTGGTGGCATATAGGGGGCATGTGGAGGAGACTGAGGGCACATAAGTTACATGTGGAGAAGACTGGTGGCATATAGGGGGCTTGTGGAGGAGACTGGTGGCACATATGCTACATGTGGAGAAGACTGGTGGCACATAAGTTACATGTGGAGAAGACTGGTGGCACATAGGGGGCATATGGAGAAGACTGGTGGCACATAAGTTACATGTGGAGGAGACTGGTGGCACATAAGTTACATGGGGAGGAGACTGGTGGCACATAAGTTACATGTGGAGAAGACTGGTCGCACATAAGTTACATGTGGAGGAGACAGCTGGCACATAAGTTACATGTGGAGAAGACTGGTGGCACATAAGTTACATGTGGAGGAGATTGTTGGCACATAAGTTACATGTGGAGAGACTGGTGGCACATAAGTTACATGTGTAGAGACTGGTGGAACATAAGTTACATGTGGAGAAGACTGGTGGCACCTAGGGGGCATGTGGAGAAGACTGGTGGCACATAAATTACATGTGGAGGAGAATGGTGGCAAATAAGTTACACGTGGAGAAGACTGGTGGCATATAGGGGGCATGTGGAGGAGACTGGGGGCACATATACTACATGTGGAGAAGACTGGTGGCTCATAATTTACATGTGGAGAAGACTGGTGTCACATAGGGGGCATGTGGAGAAGACTGGTGGCACAAAAGTTACATGTGGAGAAGACTGGTGGCATATAGGGGGCATGTGGAGGAGACTGGGGGCACATAAGTTACATGTGGAGAAGACTGGTGGCATATAGGGGGCATGTGGAGGAGACTGGTGGCACATATGCTACATGTTGAGAAGACTGGTGGCACATAAGTTACATGTGGAGAAGACTGATGGCACATAAGTTACATGTGGAGAAGACTGGTGGCACATAAGTTAGATGTGGAGAAGACTGGTGGCACATAAGTTACATGTGGAGGATACTGGTGACACATAAGTTACATGTGGAGTAGACTGTTGGTACATAGGGGGTATGTGGAGGAGACTGGTGGCACATAAGTTACATGTTGAGGAGACAGGTGGCACATAAGTTACATGTGGAGAAGACTGGTGGCACATAAGTTACATGTGGAGGAGACAGGTGGCACATAAGTTACATGTGGAGAAGACTGGTGGCACATAAGTTACATGTGGAGGTGAGTGGTGGCACATAAGTTACATGTGGAGAGACTGGTGGCACATAAGTTACATGTGGAGAAGACTGGTGGCACCTAGGGGGCATGTGGAGAAGACTGGTAGCACATAAATTACATGTGGAGGAGAATGGTGGCAAATAAGTTACATGTGGAGAAGACTGGTGGCATATAGGGGGCATGTGGAGGAGACTGGGGGCACATAAGTTACATGTGGAGAAGACTGGTGGCATATAGGGGGCTTGTGGAGGAGACTGGTGGCACATATGCTACATGTGGAGAAGACTGGTGGCACATAAGTTACATGTGGAGAAGACTGGTTGCACATAGGGGGCATATGGAGAAGACTGGTGGCACATAAGTTACATGTGGAGGAGACTGGTGGCACATAAGTTACATGTGGAGGAGACTGGTGGCACATAAGTTACATGTGGAGAAGACTGGTGGCACATAAGTTACATGTGGAGGAGACAGCTGGCACATAAGTTACATGTGGAGAAGACTGGTGGCACATAAGTTACATGTGGAGGAGATTGTTGGCACATAAGTTACATGTGGAGAGACTGGTGGCACATAAGTTACATGTGGAGAAGACAGGTGGCACTTAAGTTACATGTGGAGGAGACTGGTGGCACATAAGTTACATGTGGAGAGACTGGTGGAACATAAGTTACATGTGGAGAAGACTGGTGGCACCTAGGGGGCATGTGGAGAAGACTGGTGGCACATAATTTACATGTGGAAGAGAATGGTGGCAAATAAGTTACACGTGGAGAAGACTGGTGGCATATAGGGGGCATGTGGAGGAGACTGGGGGCACATATACTACAAGTGGAGAAGACTGGTGGCTCATAATTTACATGAGGAGAAGACTGGTAGCACATAGGGGGCATGTGGAGAAGACTGGTGGCACAAAAGTTACATGTGGAGGAGACTGGTGGCACATAAGTTACATGTGGAGAAGACAGGTGGCACATAAGTTACATGTGGAGGAGACTGCTGGCATATAAGTTACATGTGGAGAAGACTGGTGGCACATAAGTTACATGTGGAGGAGATTGTTGGCACATAAGTTACATGTGTAGAGACTGGTGGCACATAAGTTACATGAGGAGAAGACAGGTGGCACTTAAGTTACATGTGGAGGAGACTGGTGGCACATAAGTTATATGTGGAGAAGACTGGTGGCACATAAGTTACATGTGGAGAAGACTGGTGGCACCTAGGGGGCATGTGGAGAAGACTGGTAGCACATAAATTACATGTGGAGGAGAATGGTGGCAAATAAGTTACATGTGGAGAAGACTGGTGGCATATAGGGGGCATGTGGAGGAGACTGAGGGCACATAAGTTACATGTGGAGAAGACTGGTGGCATATAGGGGGCTTGTGGAGGAGACTGGTGGCACATATGCTACATGTGGAGAAGACTGGTGGCACATAAGTTACATGTGGAGAAGACTGGTGGCACATAGGGGGCATATGGAGAAGACTGGTGGCACATAAGTTACATGTGGAGGAGACTGGTGGCACATAAGTTACATGGGGAGGAGACTGGTGGCACATAAGTTACATGTGGAGAAGACTGGTCGCACATAAGTTACATGTGGAGGAGACAGCTGGCACATAAGTTACATGTGGAGAAGACTGGTGGCACATAAGTTACATGTGGAGGAGATTGTTGGCACATAAGTTACATGTGGAGAGACTGGTGGCACATAAGTTACATGTGTAGAGACTGGTGGAACATAAGTTACATGTGGAGAAGACTGGTGGCACCTAGGGGGCATGTGGAGAAGACTGGTGGCACATAAATTACATGTGGAGGAGAATGGTGGCAAATAAGTTACACGTGGAGAAGACTGGTGGCATATAGGGGGCATGTGGAGGAGACTGGGGGCACATATACTACATGTGGAGAAGACTGGTGGCTCATAATTTACATGTGGAGAAGACTGGTGTCACATAGGGGGCATGTGGAGAAGACTGGTGGCACAAAAGTTACATGTGGAGGAGTCTGGTGGCACATAAGTTACATGAGGAGAAGACAGGTGGCACATAAGTTACATGTGGAGGAGACGTGGCACATAAGTTACATGTGGAGAAGACTGGTGGCACTTAAGTTACATGTGGAGAGACTGGTGGCACATAAGTTACATATGGAGAAGACTGGTGGCACCTAGGTGGCATGTGGAGAAGACTGGTAGCACATAATTTACATGTGGAAGAGAATGGTGGCAAATAAGTTACATGTGGAGAAGACTGGTGGCATATAGGGGGCATGTGGAGGAGACTGGGGGCACAAAAGTTACATGTGGAGAAGACTGGTGGCATATAGGGGGCATGTGGAGGAGATTGGTGGCACATATGCTACATGTGGAGAAGACTGATGGCACATAAGTTACATGTGGAGAAGACTGGTGGCACATAGGGGGCATGTGGAGAAGACTGGTGGCACATAAGTTACATGTGGAGGAGACTGGTGGCACATAAGTTACATGTTGAGAAGACTGGTGGAACATAAGTTACATGTGGAGAAGACAGGTGGCACATAGGGGGCATGTGGAGAAGACTGGTGGCACATAAGTTACATGTGGAGTAGACTGCTGGCACATATGTTACATGTGTAGAAGACTGGTGGCACATAGGGGGCATGTGGAGGAGACTAGAGGCACATAAGTTACATGTGGAGGAGACTGGTGGCACATAATTTACATGTGGAGAAGACTGGTGGCACATACGTTACATGTGGAGAAGACTGGTGGCACATAAGTTACATGTGGAGGAGACTGGTGTCACATAAGTTACATGTGGAGAGACTGGTGGCACATAAGTTACATGTGGAGAAGAGTGGTGGCATATAGGGGGCATGTGGAGGAGACTGGTGGCAAATAAGTTACATGTGGAGGAGACTGGAGGCCCATAAGCTATATGTATAGGAGACTGGTGGCACATAAATGACATGTGGAGGAGACTGGTGGCACCTAGGGGGCATGAGGAGAAGACTGGTGGCACATAAGTTACAAGTGGAGAAGACTGGTGGCACATAAGTTACATTTGTAGTAGACTGGTGGCACATAAGTTACATTTGTAGAAAACTGGTGGCACATAAGTTACATGTGGAGAAGACTTTTGACACATAAGTTACATGTGGAGAAGACAGGTGGCACATAAGCTACATGTGGAGAAGACTGGTGGCACCTAGGGGGCATGTGGAGAAGACTGGTGGCACATAAGTTACATGTGGAGGAGACTGTTGGCAAATAAGTTACATGTGGAGGAGACTGGAGGCACATAAGTCACACGTGGAGAGATTGGTGGCACATAAGTTACACGTGGAGAAGACTGGTGGCACATAAGTTACATGTGGAGAAGACTAGTGGCACATAAGTTACATGTGGAGAATACTGGTGGCACATAAGGTACATGTGGAGAAGACTGGTGGCACATAAGGTGCATGAGGAGAACACTGGTGGCACATAAGTTACATGTGGAGGATACTGGTGGGACATAAGTTACATGTGGAGAAGGCAGGTGGCACATAAGTTACATGTGGAGGAGAATGGTGGCACATAAGTTACATGTGGAGAGACTGGTTGCACACAAGTTACATGTGGAGAAGACTGGTGGCACATAAGTTACATGTGGAGGAGACTGGTGGCACATAAGTTACATGTGGAGAGACTGGTGGCACATAAGTTACATGTGGAGAAGACTGGTGGCATATAGGGGGCATGTGGAGTAGACTGGGGGCACATAAGTTACATGTTGAGAAGACTGGTGGCATATAGGGGGCATGTGGAGGAGACTGGTGGCACATATGCTACATGTTGAGAAGACTGGTGGCACATAAGTTACATGTGGAGAAGACTGGTGGCACATAAGTTACATGTGGAGAAGACTGTTGGCACATAGGTGATATGTGGAGGAGACTGGTGGCACATAAGTTACATGTGGAGAAGACTGGTGGCACAAAAGTTACATGTGGAGAAGACTGGTGGCACCTAGGGGGCATGTGGAGGAGACTGGTGGCACATAAATTACATGTGGAGGAGACTGGTGGCTCATAAGTTACAAGTGGAGGAGACTGGTGGCACATAAGTTACATGTGGAGAAGACTGGTGGCATATAGGGGGCATGTGGAGAAAACTGGTGGCACATAAGTTACATGTGGAGGAGACTGGTGGCACATAAGTTACATGTGGAGAAGAATGGTGGCACATAAGTTACATGTGGAGAAGACTGGTGGCAAATAGGGGGCATGTGGAGGAGACTGGTGGCACTTAAGTTACATGTGGAGGAGACTGGTGGCACATAAGTTATATGTGGAGAGACTGGTGGCACACAAGTTACATGTGGAGAAGACTAGTGGCACCAAAGGGGCTTGTGGAGAAGACTGGTGGCACATAAGTTACATGTGGAGGAGACTGGTGGCACATATATGCTACATGTGGAGGAGACTGTTGGCACATAAGCTACATGTGGAGGAGACTGGTAGCACATAGGTCACATGTGGAGGAGACTGGTGGCACATAAGTTACATGTGGAGAAGACTGGTGACACAGAGGGGGCATGTGGAGGAGACTGGCGGCACATAGGTGGCTTGTGGAGGAGACTGGTGGCACATAAGTTACATGTGGTGAAGACTGGTGGCACATAAGTTACATGTGGAGAAGACTGGTGACAAATTGGGGGCTTGTGGAGGAGACTGGTTGCACATAAGTTACATGTGAAGGAGACTGGTGGCACATAAGTTACATGTGGAGGAGACTGGTGGCACATAATTTACATGTGGAGAAGACTGGTGGCACATAAGTTACATGTGGAGAAGACTGGTGGCACATAAGTTACATGTGGAGGAGACTGGTGGCACATAAGTTACATGTGGAGAGACTGGTGGCACATAAGTTTCATGTGGAGAAGAGTGGTGGCATATAGGGGGCATGTGGAGGAGACTGGTGGCAAATACGGGGGTTGTGGAGGAGACTGGTGGCACATAAGTTACATGTGAAGGAGACTGGTGGCACATAAGTTACATGTGAGGAGACTGGTGGCTCATAATTTACATGTGGAGAAGACTGGTGGCACATAAGTTACATGTGGAGAAGACTGGTGGGACATAAGTTACATGTGTAGGAGACTGGTGGCACATAAGTTACATGTGGAGAGACTGGTGGCACATAAGTTACATGTGGAGAAGAGTAGTGGCATATAGGGGGCATGTGGAGGAGACTGGTGGCAAATAAGTTACATGTGGAGGAGACTGGTGGCCCATAAGCTATATGTATAGGAGACTGGTGGCACATAAGTGACATGTGGAGGAGACAGGTGGCACCTAGGGGGCATGAGGAGAAGACTGGTGGCACATAAGTTACAAGTGGAGAAGACTGGTGGCACATAAGTTACATTTGTAGAAGACTGGTGGCACATAAGTTACATTTGTAGAAAACTGGTGGCACATAAGTTACATGTGGAGAAGACTTTTGACACATAAGTTACATGTGGAGAAGACAGGTGGCACATAAGTTACATGTGGAGAAGACTGGTGGCACCTAGGGGGCATGTGGAGAAGACTGGTGGCACATAAGTTACATGTGGAGGAGACTGGTGGCAAATAAGTTACATGTGGAGGAGACGGGAGGCACATAAGTTACACGTGGAGAGATTGGTGGCACATAAGTTACATGTGGAGGAGACTGGTGGCACATAAGTTACATGTGGAGGAGACTGGTGGCACATAAGTTACATGTGGAGGAGACTGGTGGCACATAAGTTACATGTGGAGGAGACTGGTGGCACATAAGTTACATGTGGAGAAGACTGGTGGCACATAAGTTACATGTGGAGAATTTTGGTGGCACATAAGGTACATGTGTAGAAGACTTGTGACACATAGGGGGCATGAGGAGAACACTGGTGGCACATAAGTTACAAGTGGAGAAGGCTGGTGGCACATAAGTTACATGTGGAGGATACTGGTGGGACATAAGTTACATGTGGAGGAGACTGATGGCACATAAGTTACATGTGGAGGAGACTGGTGGCACATAAGTTACATGTGGAGAGACTGGTGGCACATAAGTTACATGTGGAGAAGACTGGTGGCACATAAGTTACATGTGGTGGAGACTGGTGGCACATAAGTTACAAGTGGAGAGACTGGTAGCACATAAGTTACATGTGGAGAAGACTGGTGGCATATAGGGGGCATGTGGAGAAGACTGGTGGCACATAAGTTACATGTGGAGAAGACTGGTGGCACATAAGTTACATGTGGATAAGACTGTTGGCACATAGGTGAAATGTGGAGGAGACTGGTGGCCCATCAGTTACATGTGGAGGAGACAGGTGGCACATAAGTTACATGTGGAGAAGACTGGTGGCATATAGGGGGCATGTGGAGGAGACTGGTGGCACATATGCTACATGTGGAGAAGATTGGTGGCACATAAGTTACATGTGGAGAAGACTGGTGGAACATAGGGGGCATGTAGAGAAGACTGGTGGCACATAAGTTACATGTGGAGAAGACTGGTGGCACATAAGTTACATGTGGAGAAGACTGTTGGCACATAGGGGGTATGTGGAGGAGACTGGTGGCCCAAAAGTTACATGTGGAGGAGACTGGTGGCACATAAGTTACATGTGGAGGAGACTGCTGGCACATAAGTTACATGTGGAGAAGACTGGTGGCACATAAGTTACAGGTGGAGGAAATTGTTGGCACATAAGTTACATGTGAAGAGACTGGTGGCACATAAGTTACATGTGGAGAAGACTGGTGGCACCTAGGGGGCATGTGGAGAAGACTGGTGGCACATAAATTACATGTGGAGGAGACTGGTGGCACATAAGTTACATGTGGAGGAGACTGGTGGCACATAAGTTACATGTGGAGAAGACTGGTGGCATACAGGGGGCATGTGGAGAAAACTGGTGGCACATAAGTTACATGTGGAGGAGACTGGTGGCACATAAGTTACATGTGGAGAAGAATGGTGGCACAAAAGTTACATGTGGAGAAGACTGGTGGCAAATAGGGGGCATGTGGAGGAGACTGGTGGCACATAAGTTACATGTGGAGGAGACTGGTGGCACATAAGTTACATGTGAAGGAGACTGGTGGCACATAATTTACATGTGGAGAAGACTGGTGGCACATAAGTTACATGTGGAGAAGACTGGTGGTAGTTACATGTGGAGGAGACGGATGGCACATAAGTTACATGTGGAGGAGACTGGTGGCACATAAGTTACATGTGTAGAGACTGGTTGCACATAAGTTTCATGTGGAGAAGAGTGCGGGCATATAGTGGGCATGTGGATGAGACTGGTGGCACATAAGTTACATGTGGAGGAGACTGGTGGCACATAATCTACATGTGTTGGAGACTGGTGGCACATAAGTGACATGTGGAGGAGACTGGTGGCACCTAGGGGGCATGAGGAGAAGACTGGTGGCACATAAGTTACATGTGGAGAAGACTGGTGGCACATAAGTTACATGTGGAGAGACTTGTGGCACATAAGTTACATTTGGAGAAGACTGGTGGCACATAAGTAACACATGGATAATACTGGTGGCACATAAGTTACATGTGGAGAAGACTGGTGGCACCTAGGGGGCATGTGGAGAAGACTGGTGGCACATAAGTTACATGTGGAGGAGACTGGTGGCACATAAGTTACATTTGGAGAAGACTTTTTTCACCTAGGGGGCATGTGGAGGAGACTGGTGGCACATAATTTACATGTGGAGAGACTGGTGGCACATAAGTTACATGTGGAGAAGACTGGTGGCACATAGGGGGCATGTGGAGAAGACTGGTAGCACATAAATTACATGTGGAGGAGAATGGTGGCAAATAAGTTACATGTGGAGAAGACTTGTTGCATATAGGGGGCATGTGGAGGAGACTGGGGGCACATAAGTTACATGTGGAGAAGACTGGTGGTATATAGGGGGCATGTGGAGGAGACTGGTGGCACATATGCTACATGTGGTGAAGATGGGTGGCACATAAGTTACATGTGGAGAAGACTGGTGGCACATAAGTTACATGTGGAGGATACTGGTGGGACATAAGTTACATGTGGAGGAGACTGATGGCACATAAGTTACATGTGGAGGAGACTGGTGGCACATAAGTTACATGTGGAGAGACTGGTGGCACATAAGTTACATGTGGAGAAGACTGGTGGCACATAAGTTACATGTGGTGGAGACTGGTGGCACATAAGTTACAAGTGGAGAGACTGGTAGCACATAAGTTACATGTGGAGAAGACTGGTGGCATATAGGGGGCATGTGGAGAAGACTGGTGGCACATAAGTTACATGTGGAGAAGACTGGTGGCACATAAGTTACATGTGGAGAAGACTGTTGGCACATAGGTGAAATGTGGAGGAGACTGGTGGCCCATCAGTTACATGTGGAGGAGACAGGTGGCACATAAGTTACATGTGGAGAAGACTGGTGGCATATAGGGGGCATGTGGAGGAGACTGGTGGCACATATGCTACATGTGGAGAAGATTGGTGGCACATAAGTTACATGTGGAGAAGACTGGTGGAACATAGGGGGCATGTAGAGAAGACTGGTGGCACATAAGTTACATGTGGAGAAGACTGGTGGCACATAAGTTACATGTGGAGAAGACTGTTGGCACATAGGGGGTATGTGGAGGAGACTGGTGGCCCAAAAGTTACATGTGGAGGAGACTGGTGGCACATAAGTTACATGTGGAGGAGACTGCTGGCACATAAGTTACATGTGGAGAAGACTGGTGGCACATAAGTTACAGGTGGAGGAAATTGTTGGCACATAAGTTACATGTGAAGAGACTGGTGGCACATAAGTTACATGTGGAGAAGACTGGTGGCACCTAGGGGGCATGTGGAGAAGACTGGTGGCACATAAATTACATGTGGAGGAGACTGGTGGCACATAAGTTACATGTGGAGGAGACTGGTGGCACATAAGTTACATGTGGAGAAGACTGGTGGCATACAGGGGGCATGTGGAGAAAACTGGTGGCACATAAGTTACATGTGGAGGAGACTGGTGGCACATAAGTTACATGTGGAGAAGAATGGTGGCACAAAAGTTACATGTGGAGAAGACTGGTGGCAAATAGGGGGCATGTGGAGGAGACTGGTGGCACATAAGTTACATGTGGAGGAGACTGGTGGCACATAAGTTACATGTGAAGGAGACTGGTGGCACATAATTTACATGTGGAGAAGACTGGTGGCACATAAGTTACATGTGGAGAAGACTGGTGGTAGTTACATGTGGAGGAGACGGATGGCACATAAGTTACATGTGGAGGAGACTGGTGGCACATAAGTTACATGTGTAGAGACTGGTTGCACATAAGTTTCATGTGGAGAAGAGTGCGGGCATATAGTGGGCATGTGGATGAGACTGGTGGCACATAAGTTACATGTGGAGGAGACTGGTGGCACATAATCTACATGTGTTGGAGACTGGTGGCACATAAGTGACATGTGGAGGAGACTGGTGGCACCTAGGGGGCATGAGGAGAAGACTGGTGGCACATAAGTTACATGTGGAGAAGACTGGTGGCACATAAGTTACATGTGGAGAGACTTGTGGCACATAAGTTACATTTGGAGAAGACTGGTGGCACATAAGTAACACATGGATAATACTGGTGGCACATAAGTTACATGTGGAGAAGACTGGTGGCACCTAGGGGGCATGTGGAGAAGACTGGTGGCACATAAGTTACATGTGGAGGAGACTGGTGGCACATAAGTTACATTTGGAGAAGACTTTTTTCACCTAGGGGGCATGTGGAGGAGACTGGTGGCACATAATTTACATGTGGAGAGACTGGTGGCACATAAGTTACATGTGGAGAAGACTGGTGGCACATAGGGGGCATGTGGAGAAGACTGGTAGCACATAAATTACATGTGGAGGAGAATGGTGGCAAATAAGTTACATGTGGAGAAGACTTGTTGCATATAGGGGGCATGTGGAGGAGACTGGGGGCACATAAGTTACATGTGGAGAAGACTGGTGGTATATAGGGGGCATGTGGAGGAGACTGGTGGCACATATGCTACATGTGGTGAAGATGGGTGGCACATAAGTTACATGTGGAGAAGACTGGTGGCACATAGGGGGTATGTGGAGAAGACTGGTGGCACAAAAGTTACATGTGGAGGAGACTGCTGGCACATAAGTTACATGTGGAGAAGACTGGTGGCACATAAGTTACATGTGGAGAAGAGTGCGGGCATATAGTGGGCATGTGGAGGAGACTGGTGGTACATAAGTTACATGTGGAGGAGACTGGTGGCACATAAGCTACATGTGGAGGAGACTGGTGGCACATAAGTGACATGTGGAGGAGACCGTTGGCACCTAGGGGGCATGAGGAGAAGACTGGTGGCACATAAGTAACATGTGGAGTAGACTGGTGGCACATAAGTTACATGTGTAGAGGCTGGTAGCACATAAGTTACATGTGGAGAAGAGTGCGGGCATATAGTGGGCATGTGGAGGAGACTGGTGGCACATAAGTTACATGTGGAGGAGACTGGTGGCACATAAGCTACATGTGTAGGAGACTGGTGGCACATAAGTGACATGTGGAGGAGACTGGTGGCACCTAGGGGGCATGAGGAGAAGACTGGTGGCACATAAGTTACATGTGGAGGAGACTGGTGGCACATAAGTTACATGTGGAGAAGACTGATGGCACATAAGTTACATGTGGAGAGACTGGTGGCACATAAGTTACATTTGGAGAAGACTGGTGGCACATAAGTAACACATGGAGAATACTGGTGGCACATAAGTTACATGCGGAGAAGACTGGTGGCACCTAGGGGGCATGTGGAGAAGACTGGTGGCATATAAGTTACATGTGGAGGAGACTGGTGGCACATAAGTTACATTTGGAGAAGACTGTGGCACCTAGGGGGCATGTGGAGAAGACTGGTGGCACATAAGTTACATGTGGAGGAGACTGGTGGCACATAAGTTACATGTGGAGAGACTGGTGGCACATACGTTACATGTGGAGAAGACTCTTGGCACCTAGGGCGCATGTGGAGAAGACTGGTAGCACATAAATTACATGTGAAGGAGAATGGTGGCAAATAAGTTACATGTGGAGAAGACTGGTGGCATATAGGGGGCATGTGGAGGAGAGTGGGGGCACATAAGATACATGTGGAGAAGACTGGTGGCATATAGTGGGCATGTGGAGGAGACTGGTGGTACATATGCTACATGTGGAGAAGACTGGTGGCACATAGGGGGCATGTGGAGAAGACTGGTGGCACATAATTTACATGTGGAGGAGACTGCTGGCACATAAGTTACATGTGGAGAAGACTGGTGGCACATAAGTTACATGTGGAGAAGAGTGCGGGCATATAGTGGGCATGTGGAGGAGACTGGTGGCACATAAGTTACATGTAAAGGAGACTGGTGGCACATAGGTCACATGTGGAGGAGACAGGTGGCACATAACCTACATGTGTAGGAGACTGGTGGCACATAAGTGACATGTGGAGGAGACTGGTGGCACCTAGGGGGCATGAGGAGAAGACTGTTGGCACATAAGTTACATGTGGAGAGACTGGTGGCACACAAGTTACATGTGGAGAAGACTAGTGGCTTCTAGGGGGCATGTGGAGAAGACTGGTGGCACATAAGTTACATGTGGAGGAGACTGGTGGCACATATATGCTACATGTGGAGGAGACTGTTTGCACATAAGCTACATGTGGAGGAGACTGGTGGCACATAGGTCACATGTGGAGGAGACTGGTGGCACATAAGTTACATGTGGAGAAGACTGGTGGCACATAGGGGGCATGTGGAGGAGACTGGCGGCACATAGGTGGCATGTGGAGGAGACTGGTGGCACATAAGTTACATGTGGTGAAGACTGGTGGCACATAAGTTACATGTGGAGAAGACTGGTGGCAAATAGGGGGCATGTGGAGGAGACTGGTGGCACATAAGTTACATGTGAAGGAGACTAGTGGCACATAAGTTACATGTGGAGGAGACTGGTGGCACATAATTTACATGTGGAGAAGACTGGTGGCACAAAAGTTACAGGTGGAGAAAACTGGTGGCAGTTACATGTGGAGAGACTGGTGGCACATAAGTTACAAGTGGAGGAGAAAGGTGGCACATAAGTTACATGTGGAGAGACTGGTGGCACATAAGTTACATGTGGAGAAGAGTGGTGGCATATAGGGTGCATGTGGAGGAGACTGGTGGCCCATAAGCTACATGTGGAGGAGACTGGTGGCACATAAGTGACATGTGGAGGAGACCGTTGGCACCTAGGGGGCATGAGGAGAAGACTGGTGGCACATAAGTAACATGTGGAGTAGACTGGTGGCACATAAGTTACATGTGTAGAGGCTGGTAGCACATAAGTTACATGTGGAGAAGAGTGCGGGCATATAGTGGGCATGTGGAGGAGACTGGTGGCACATAAGTTACATGTGGAGGAGACTGGTGGCACATAAGCTACATGTGTAGGAGACTGGTGGCACATAAGTGACATGTGGAGGAGACTGGTGGCACCTAGGGGGCATGAGGAGAAGACTGGTGGCACATAAGTTACATGTGGAGGAGACTGGTGGCACATAAGTTACATGTGGAGAAGACTGATGGCACATAAGTTACATGTGGAGAGACTGGTGGCACATAAGTTACATTTGGAGAAGACTGGTGGCACATAAGTAACACATGGAGAATACTGGTGGCACATAAGTTACATGCGGAGAAGACTGGTGGCACCTAGGGGGCATGTGGAGAAGACTGGTGGCATATAAGTTACATGTGGAGGAGACTGGTGGCACATAAGTTACATTTGGAGAAGACTGTTGGCACCTAGGGGGCATGTGGAGAAGACTGGTGGCACATAAGTTACATGTGGAGGAGACTGGTGGCACATAAGTTACATGTGGAGAGACTGGTGGCACATACGTTACATGTGGAGAAGACTCTTGGCACCTAGGGCGCATGTGGAGAAGACTGGTAGCACATAAATTACATGTGAAGGAGAATGGTGGCAAATAAGTTACATGTGGAGAAGACTGGTGGCATATAGGGGGCATGTGGAGGAGAGTGGGGGCACATAAGATACATGTGGAGAAGACTGGTGGCATATAGTGGGCATGTGGAGGAGACTGGTGGTACATATGCTACATGTGGAGAAGACTGGTGGCACATAGGGGGCATGTGGAGAAGACTGGTGGCACATAATTTACATGTGGAGGAGACTGCTGGCACATAAGTTACATGTGGAGAAGACTGGTGGCACATAAGTTACATGTGGAGAAGAGTGCGGGCATATAGTGGGCATGTGGAGGAGACTGGTGGCACATAAGTTACATGTAAAGGAGACTGGTGGCACATAGGTCACATGTGGAGGAGACAGGTGGCACATAACCTACATGTGTAGGAGACTGGTGGCACATAAGTGACATGTGGAGGAGACTGGTGGCACCTAGGGGGCATGAGGAGAAGACTGTTGGCACATAAGTTACATGTGGAGAGACTGGTGGCACACAAGTTACATGTGGAGAAGACTAGTGGCTTCTAGGGGGCATGTGGAGAAGACTGGTGGCACATAAGTTACATGTGGAGGAGACTGGTGGCACATATATGCTACATGTGGAGGAGACTGTTTGCACATAAGCTACATGTGGAGGAGACTGGTGGCACATAGGTCACATGTGGAGGAGACTGGTGGCACATAAGTTACATGTGGAGAAGACTGGTGGCACATAGGGGGCATGTGGAGGAGACTGGCGGCACATAGGTGGCATGTGGAGGAGACTGGTGGCACATAAGTTACATGTGGTGAAGACTGGTGGCACATAAGTTACATGTGGAGAAGACTGGTGGCAAATAGGGGGCATGTGGAGGAGACTGGTGGCACATAAGTTACATGTGAAGGAGACTAGTGGCACATAAGTTACATGTGGAGGAGACTGGTGGCACATAATTTACATGTGGAGAAGACTGGTGGCACAAAAGTTACAGGTGGAGAAAACTGGTGGCAGTTACATGTGGAGAGACTGGTGGCACATAAGTTACAAGTGGAGGAGAAAGGTGGCACATAAGTTACATGTGGAGAGACTGGTGGCACATAAGTTACATGTGGAGAAGAGTGGTGGCATATAGGGTGCATGTGGAGGAGACTGGTGGCCCATAAGCTATATGTGTAGGAGACTGGTGGCACATAAGTGACATGTGGAGGAGACTGGTGGCACCTAGGGGGCATGAAGAGAAGACTGGTGGCACATAAGTTACATTTGTAGAAGACTGGTGGCACATAAGTTACATTTGTAGAAGACTGGTGGCACATAAGTTACATGTGGAGAAGACTGGTGGCACATAAGTTGCATGTGGAGAAGACTGGTGGCACATAATTTACATGTGGAGAAGACTGGTGGCACATAAGTTACATGTGGAGAAGACTGGTGGCACCTAGGGGGCATGTGGAGAAGACTGGTGGCACATAAGTTACATGTGGAGGAGACTGGTGGCAAATAAGTTACATGTGGAGGATACTGGAGGCACATAAGTTCCACTTGGAGAGATTGGTGGCACATAAGTTACATGTGGAGAGACTGGTGGCACATAAGTTACATGTGGAGAAGACTGGTGGCACCTAGGGGGCATGTGGAGAAGACTGGTAGCACATAAATTACATGTGGAGGAGAATGGTGGCAAATAAGTTACATGTGGAGAAGACTGGTGGCATATAGGGGGCATGTGGAGGAGACTGAGGGCACATAAGTTACATGTGGAGAAGACTGGTGGCATATAGGGGGCTTGTGGAGGAGACTGGTGGCACATATGCTACATGTGGAGAAGACTGGTGGCACATAAGTTACATGTGGAGAAGACTGGTGGCACATAGGGGGCATATGGAGAAGACTGGTGGCACATAAGTTACATGAGGAGGAGACTGGTGGCACATAAGTTACATGTGGAGAAGACTGGTCGCACATAAGTTACATGTGGAGGAGACAGCTGGCACATAAGTTACATGTGGAGAAGACTGGTGGCACATAAGTTACATGTGGAGGAGATTGTTGGCACATAAGTTACATGTGGAGAGACTGGTGGCACATAAGTTACATTTGGAGAGACTGGTGGAACATAAGTTACATGTGGAGAAGACTGGTGGCACATAGGGGGCATATGGAGAAGACTGGTGGCACATAAGTTACATGTGGAGGAGACTGGTGGCACATAAGTTACATGTGGAGGAGACTGGTGGCACATAAGTTACATGTGGAGAAGACTGGTCGCACATAAGTTACATGTGGAGGAGACAGCTGGCACATAAGTTACATGTGGAGAAGACTGGTGGCACATAAGTTACATGTGGAGGAGACTGGTGGCACATAAGTTGCATGTAGAGAGACTGGTGGCACATAAGTTACATGTGGAGAAGACTGGTGGCATATAGGGGGCATGTGGAGGAGACTGGGGGCACATAAGTTACATGTGGAGAAGACTGGTGGCATATAGGGGGCATGTGGAGGAGACTGGTGGCACATATGCTACATGTTGAGAAGACTGGTGGCACATAAGTTACATGTGGAGAAGACTGATGGCACTTAAGTTACATGTGGAGGAGACTGGTGGCACATAAGTTATATGTGGAGAGACTGGTGGCACACAAGTTACATGTGGAGAAGACTAGTGGCACCAAAGGGGCTTGTGGAGAAGACTGGTGGCACATAAGTTACATGTGGAGGAGACTGGTGGCACATATATGCTACATGTGGAGGAGACTGTTGGCACATAAGCTACATGTGGAGGAGACTGGTAGCACATAGGTCACATGTGGAGGAGACTGGTGGCACATAAGTTACATGTGGAGAAGACTTGTGACACAGAGGGGGCATGTGGAGGAGACTGGCGGCACATAGGTGGCTTGTGGAGGAGACTGGTGGCACATAAGTTACATGTGGTGAAGACTGGTGGCACATAAGTTACATGTGGAGAAGACTGGTGACAAATTGGGGGCTTGTGGAGGAGACTGGTTGCACATAAGTTACATGTGAAGGAGACTGGTGGCACATAAGTTACATGTGGAGGAGACTGGTGGCACATAATTTACATGTGGAGAAGACTGGTGGCACATAAGTTACATGTGGAGAAGACTGGTGGCACATAAGTTACATGTGGAGGAGACTGGTGGCACATAAGTTACATGTGGAGAGACTGGTGGCACATAAGTTTCATGTGGAGAAGAGTGGTGGCATATAGGGGGCATGTGGAGGAGACTGGTGGCAAATACGGGGGTTGTGGAGGAGACTGGTGGCACATAAGTTACATGTGAAGGAGACTGGTGGCACATAAGTTACATGTGAGGAGACTGGTGGCTCATAATTTACATGTGGAGAAGACTGGTGGCACATTAGTTACATGTGGAGAAGACTGGTGGGACATAAGTTACATGTGTAGGAGACTGGTGGCACATAAGTTACATGTGGAGAGACTGGTGGCACATAAGTTACATGTGGAGAAGAGTAGTGGCATATAGGGGGCATGTGGAGGAGACTGGTGGCAAATAAGTTACATGTGGAGGAGACTGGTGGCCCATAAGCTATATGTATAGGAGACTGGTGGCACATAAGTGACATGTGGAGGAGACAGGTGGCACCTAGGGGGCATGAGGAGAAGACTGGTGGCACATAAGTTACAAGTGGAGAAGACTGGTGGCACATAAGTTACATTTGTAGAAGACTGGTGGCACATAAGTTACATTTGTAGAAAACTGGTGGCACATAAGTTACATGTGGAGAAGACTTTTGACACATAAGTTACATGTGGAGAAGACAGGTGGCACATAAGTTACATGTGGAGAAGACTGGTGGCACCTAGGGGGCATGTGGAGAAGACTGGTGGCACATAAGTTACATGTGGAGGAGACTGGTGGCAAATAAGTTACATGTGGAGGAGACGGGAGGCACATAAGTTACACGTGGAGAGATTGGTGGCACATAAGTTACATGTGGAGGAGACTGGTGGCACATAAGTTACATGTGGAGGAGACTGGTGGCACATAAGTTACATGTGGAGGAGACTGGTGGCACATAAGTTACATGTGGAGGAGACTGGTGGCACATAAGTTACATGTGGAGAAGACTGGTGGCACATAAGTTACATGTGGAGAATTTTGGTGGCACATAAGGTACATGTGTAGAAGACTTGTGACACATAGAGGGCATGAGGAGAACACTGGTGGCACATAAGTTACAAGTGGAGAAGGCTGGTGGCACATAAGTTACATGTGGAGGATACTGGTGGGACATAAGTTACATGTGGAGGAGACTGATGGCACATAAGTTACATGTGGAGGAGACTGGTGGCACATAAGTTACATGTGGAGAGACTGGTGGCACATAAGTTACATGTGGAGAAGACTGGTGGCACATAAGTTACATGTGGTGGAGACTGGTGGCACATAAGTTACAAGTGGAGAGACTGGTAGCACATAAGTTACATGTGGAGAAGACTGGTGGCATATAGGGGGCATGTGGAGAAGACTGGTGGCACATAAGTTACATGTGGAGAAGACTGGTGGCACATAAGTTACATGTGGAGAAGACTGTTGGCACATAGGTGAAATGTGGAGGAGACTGGTGGCCCATCAGTTACATGTGGAGGAGACAGGTGGCACATAAGTTACATGTGGAGAAGACTGGTGGCATATAGGGGGCATGTGGAGGAGACTGGTGGCACATATGCTACATGTGGAGAAGATTGGTGGCACATAAGTTACATGTGGAGAAGACTGGTGGAACATAGGGGGCATGTAGAGAAGACTGGTGGCACATAAGTTACATGTGGAGAAGACTGGTGGCACATAAGTTACATGTGGAGAAGACTGTTGGCACATAGGGGGTATGTGGAGGAGACTGGTGGCCCAAAAGTTACATGTGGAGGAGACTGGTGGCACATAAGTTACATGTGGAGGAGACTGCTGGCACATAAGTTACATGTGGAGAAGACTGGTGGCACATAAGTTACAGGTGGAGGAAATTGTTGGCACATAAGTTACATGTGAAGAGACTGGTGGCACATAAGTTACATGTGGAGAAGACTGGTGGCACCTAGGGGGCATGTGGAGAAGACTGGTGGCACATAAATTACATGTGGAGGAGACTGGTGGCACATAAGTTACAGGTGGAGGAGACTGGTGGCACATAAGTTACATGTGGAGAAGACTGGTGGCATACAGGTGGCATGTGGAGAAAACTGGTGGCACATAAGTTACATGTGGAGGAGACTGGTGGCACATAAGTTACATGTGGAGAAGAATGGTGGCACAAAAGTTACATGTGGAGAAGACTGGTGGCAAATAGGGGGCATGTGGAGGAGACTGGTGGCACATAAGTTACATGTGGAGGAGACTGGTGGCACATAAGTTACATGTGAAGGAGACTGGTGGCACATAATTTACATGTGGAGAAGACTGGTGGCACATAAGTTACATGTGGAGAAGACTGGTGGTAGTTACATGTGGAGGAGACGGATGGCACATAAGTTACATGTGGAGGAGACTGGTGGCACATAAGTTACATGTGTAGAGACTGGTTGCACATAAGTTTCATGTGGAGAAGAGTGCGGGCATATAGTGGGCATGTGGATGAGACTGGTGGCACATAAGTTACATGTGGAGGAGACTGGTGGCACATAATCTACATGTGTTGGAGACTGGTGGCACATAAGTGACATGTGGAGGAGACTGGTGGCACCTAGGGGGCATGAGGAGAAGACTGGTGGCACATAAGTTACATGTGGAGAAGACTGGTGGCACATAAGTAACACATGGATAATACTGGTGGCACATAAGTTACATGTGGAGAAGACTGGTGGCACCTAGGGGGCATGTGGAGAAGACTGGTGGCACATAAGTTACATGTGGAGGAGACTGGTGGCACATAAGTTACATTTGGAGAAGACTTTTTTCACCTAGGGGGCATGTGGAGGAGACTGGTGGCACATAATTTACATGTGGAGAGACTGGTGGCACATAAGTTACATGTGGAGAAGACTGGTGGCACATAGGGGGCATGTGGAGAAGACTGGTAGCACATAAATTACATGTGGAGGAGAATGGTGGCAAATAAGTTACATGTGGAGAAGACTTGTTGCATATAGGGGGCATGTGGAGGAGACTGGGGGCACATAAGTTACATGTGGAGAAGACTGGTGGTATATAGGGGGCATGTGGAGGAGACTGGTGGCACATATGCTACATGTGGTGAAGATGGGTGGCACATAAGTTACATGTGGAGAAGACTGGTGGCACATAGGGGGTATGTGGAGAAGACTGGTGGCACAAAAGTTACATGTGGAGGAGACTGCTGGCACATAAGTTACATGTGGAGAAGACTGGTGGCACATAAGTTACATGTGGAGAAGAGTGCGGGCATATAGTGGGCATGTGGAGGAGACTGGTGGTACATAAGTTACATGTGGAGGAGACTGGTGGCACATAAGCTACATGTGGAGGAGACTGGTGGCACATAAGTGACATGTGGAGGAGACCGTTGGCACCTAGGGGGCATGAGGAGAAGACTGGTGGCACATAAGTAACATGTGGAGTAGACTGGTGGCACATAAGTTACATGTGTAGAGGCTGGTAGCACATAAGTTACATGTGGAGAAGAGTGCGGGCATATAGTGGGCATGTGGAGGAGACTGGTGGCACATAAGTTACATGTGGAGGAGACTGGTGGCACATAAGCTACATGTGTAGGAGACTGGTGGCACATAAGTGACATGTGGAGGAGACTGGTGGCACCTAGGGGGCATGAGGAGAAGACTGGTGGCACATAAGTTACATGTGGAGGAGACTGGTGGCACATAAGTTACATGTGGAGAAGACTGATGGCACATAAGTTACATGTGGAGAGACTGGTGGCACATAAGTTACATTTGGAGAAGACTGGTGGCACATAAGTAACACATGGAGAATACTGGTGGCACATAAGTTACATGCGGAGAAGACTGGTGGCACCTAGGGGGCATGTGGAGAAGACTGGTGGCATATAAGTTACATGTGGAGGAGACTGGTGGCACATAAGTTACATTTGGAGAAGACTGTTGGCACCTAGGGGGCATGTGGAGAAGACTGGTGGCACATAAGTTACATGTGGAGGAGACTGGTGGCACATAAGTTACATGTGGAGAGACTGGTGGCACATACGTTACATGTGGAGAAGACTGTTGGCACCTAGGGCGCATGTGGAGAAGACTGGTAGCACATAAATTACATGTGAAGGAGAATGGTGGCAAATAAGTTACATGTGGAGAAGACTGGTGGCATATAGGGGGCATGTGGAGGAGAGTGGGGGCACATAAGATACATGTGGAGAAGACTGGTGGCATATAGTGGGCATGTGGAGGAGACTGGTGGTACATATGCTACATGTGGAGAAGACTGGTGGCACATAGGGGGCATGTGGAGAAGACTGGTGGCACATAATTTACATGTGGAGGAGACTGCTGGCACATAAGTTACATGTGGAGAAGACTGGTGGCACATAAGTTACATGTGGAGAAGAGTGCGGGCATATAGTGGGCATGTGGAGGAGACTGGTGGCACATAAGTTACATGTAAAGGAGACTGGTGGCACATAGGTCACATGTGGAGGAGACAGGTGGCACATAACCTACATGTGTAGGAGACTGGTGGCACATAAGTGACATGTGGAGGAGACTGGTTGCACCTAGGGGGCATGAGGAGAAGACTGTTGGCACATAAGTTACATGTGGAGAGACTGGTGGCACACAAGTTACATGTGGAGAAGACTAGTGGCTTCTAGGGGGCATGTGGAGAAGACTGGTGGCACATAAGTTACATGTGGAGGAGACTGGTGGCACATATATGCTACATGTGGAGGAGACTGTTTGCACATAAGCTACATGTGGAGGAGACTGGTGGCACATAGGTCACATGTGGAGGAGACTGGTGGCACATAAGTTACATGTGGAGAAGACTGGTGGCACATAGGGGGCATGTGGAGGAGACTGGCGGCACATAGGTGGCATGTGGAGGAGACTGGTGGCACATAAGTTACATGTGGTGAAGACTGGTGGCACATAAGTTACATGTGGAGAAGACTGGTGGCAAATAGGGGGCATGTGGAGGAGACTGGTGGCACATAAGTTACATGTGAAGGAGACTAGTGGCACATAAGTTACATGTGGAGGAGACTGGTGGCACATAATTTACATGTGGAGAAGACTGGTGGCACAAAAGTTACAGGTGGAGAAAACTGGTGGCAGTTACATGTGGAGAGACTGGTGGCACATAAGTTACAAGTGGAGGAGAAAGGTGGCACATAAGTTACATGTGGAGAGACTGGTGGCACATAAGTTACATGTGGAGAAGAGTGGTGGCATATAGGGTGCATGTGGAGGAGACTGGTGGCCCATAAGCTATATGTGTAGGAGACTGGTGGCACATAAGTGACATGTGGAGGAGACTGGTGGCACCTAGGGGGCATGAAGAGAAGACTGGTGGCACATAAGTTACATTTGTAGAAGACTGGTGGCACATAAGTTACATTTGTAGAAGACTGGTGGCACATAAGTTACATGTGGAGAAGACTGGTGGCACATAAGTTACATGTGGAGAAGACTGGTGGCACATAATTTACATGTGGAGAAGACTGGTGGCACATAAGTTACATGTGGAGAAGACTGGTGGCACCTAGGGGGCATGTGGAGAAGACTGGTGGCACATAAGTTACATGTGGAGGAGACTGGTGGCAAATAAGTTACATGTGGAGGATACTGGAGGCACATAAGTTCCACTTGGAGAGATTGGTGGCACATAAGTTACATGTGGAGAGACTGGTGGCACATAAGTTACATGTGGAGAAGACTGGTGGCACCTAGGGGGCATGTGGAGAAGACTGGTAGCACATAAATTACATGTGGAGGAGAATGGTGGCAAATAAGTTACATGTGGAGAAGACTGGTGGCATATAGGGGGCATGTGGAGGAGACTGAGGGCACATAAGTTACATGTGGAGAAGACTGGTGGCATATAGGGGGCTTGTGGAGGAGACTGGTGGCACATATGCTACATGTGGAGAAGACTGGTGGCACATAAGTTACATGTGGAGAAGACTGGTGGCACATAGGGGGCATATGGAGAAGACTGGTGGCACATAAGTTACATGAGGAGGAGACTGGTGGCACATAAGTTACATGTGGAGAAGACTGGTCGCACATAAGTTACATGTGGAGGAGACAGCTGGCACATAAGTTACATGTGGAGAAGACTGGTGGCACATAAGTTACATGTGGAGGAGATTGTTGGCACATAAGTTACATGTGGAGAGACTGGTGGCACATAAGTTACATTTGGAGAGACTGGTGGAACATAAGTTACATGTGGAGAAGACTGGTGGCACATAGGGGGCATATGGAGAAGACTGGTGGCACATAAGTTACATGTGGAGGAGACTGGTGGCACATAAGTTACATGTGGAGGAGACTGGTGGCACATAAGTTACATGTGGAGAAGACTGGTCGCACATAAGTTACATGTGGAGGAGACAGCTGGCACATAAGTTACATGTGGAGAAGACTGGTGGCACATAAGTTACATGTGGAGGAGACTGGTGGCACATAAGTTGCATGTAGAGAGACTGGTGGCACATAAGTTACATGTGGAGAAGACTGGTGGCATATAGGGGGCATGTGGAGGAGACTGGGGGCACATAAGTTACATGTGGAGAAGACTGGTGGCATATAGGGGGCATGTGGAGGAGACTGGTGGCACATATGCTACATGTTGAGAAGACTGGTGGCACATAAGTTACATGTGGAGAAGACTGATGGCACTTAAGTTACATGTGGAGGAGACTGGTGGCACATAAGTTATATGTGGAGAGACTGGTGGCACACAAGTTACATGTGGAGAAGACTAGTGGCACCAAAGGGGCTTGTGGAGAAGACTGGTGGCACATAAGTTACATGTGGAGGAGACTGGTGGCACATATATGCTACATGTGGAGGAGACTGTTGGCACATAAGCTACATGTGGAGGAGACTGGTAGCACATAGGTCACATGTGGAGGAGACTGGTGGCACATAAGTTACATGTGGAGAAGACTGGTGACACAGAGGGGGCATGTGGAGGAGACTGGCGGCACATAGGTGGCTTGTGGAGGAGACTGGTGGCACATAAGTTACATGTGGTGAAGACTGGTGGCACATAAGTTACATGTGGAGAAGACTGGTGACAAATTGGGGGCTTGTGGAGGAGACTGGTTGCACATAAGTTACATGTGAAGGAGACTGGTGGCACATAAGTTACATGTGGAGGAGACTGGTGGCACATAATTTACATGTGGAGAAGACTGGTGGCACATAAGTTACATGTGGAGAAGACTGGTGGCACATAAGTTACATGTGGAGGAGACTGGTGGCACATAAGTTACATGTGGAGAGACTGGTGGCACATAAGTTTCATGTGGAGAAGAGTGGTGGCATATAGGGGGCATGTGGAGGAGACTGGTGGCAAATACGGGGCTTGTGGAGGAGACTGGTGGCACATAAGTTACATGTGAAGGAGACTGGTGGCACATAAGTTACATGTGAGGAGACTGGTGGCTCATAATTTACATGTGGAGAAGACTGGTGGCACATAAGTTACATGTGGAGAAGACTGGTGGGACATAAGTTACATGTGTAGGAGACTGGTGGCACATAAGTTACATGTGGAGAGACTGGTGGCACATAAGTTACATGTGGAGAAGAGTAGTGGCATATAGGGGGCATGTGGAGGAGACTGGTGGCAAATAAGTTACATGTGGAGGAGACTGGTGGCCCATAAGCTATATGTATAGGAGACTGGTGGCACATAAGTGACATGTGGAGGAGACAGGTGGCACCTAGGGGGCATGAGGAGAAGACTGGTGGCACATAAGTTACAAGTGGAGAAGACTGGTGGCACATAAGTTACATTTGTAGAAGACTGGTGGCACATAAGTTACATTTGTAGAAAACTGGTGGCACATAAGTTACATGTGGAGAAGACTTTTGACACATAAGTTACATGTGGAGAAGACAGGTGGCACATAAGTTACATGTGGAGAAGACTGGTGGCACCTAGGGGGCATGTGGAGAAGACTGGTGGCACATAAGTTACATGTGGAGGAGACTGGTGGCAAATAAGTTACATGTGGAGGAGACGGGAGGCACATAAGTTACACGTGGAGAGATTGGTGGCACATAAGTTACATGTGGAGGAGACTGGTGGCACATAAGTTACATGTGGAGAAGACTGGTGGCACATAGGGGGCATATGGAGAAGACTGGTGGCACATAAGTTACATGTGGAGGAGACTGGTGGCACATAAGTTACATGTGGAGGAGACTGGTGGCACATAAGTTACATGTGGAGAAGACTGGTCGCACATAAGTTACATGTGGAGGAGACAGCTGGCACATAAGTTACATGTGGAGAAGACTGGTGGCACATAAGTTACATGTGGAGGAGACTGGTGGCACATAAGTTGCATGTAGAGAGACTGGTGGCACATAAGTTACATGTGGAGAAGACTGGTGGCATATAGGGGGCATGTGGAGGAGACTGGGGGCACATAAGTTACATGTGGAGAAGACTGGTGGCATATAGGGGGCATGTGGAGGAGACTGGTGGCACATATGCTACATGTTGAGAAGACTGGTGGCACATAAGTTACATGTGGAGAAGACTGATGGCACTTAAGTTACATGTGGAGGAGACTGGTGGCACATAAGTTATATGTGGAGAGACTGGTGGCACACAAGTTACATGTGGAGAAGACTAGTGGCACCAAAGGGGCTTGTGGAGAAGACTGGTGGCACATAAGTTACATGTGGAGGAGACTGGTGGCACATATATGCTACATGTGGAGGAGACTGTTGGCACATAAGCTACATGTGGAGGAGACTGGTAGCACATAGGTCACATGTGGAGGAGACTGGTGGCACATAAGTTACATGTGGAGAAGACTGGTGACACAGAGGGGGCATGTGGAGGAGACTGGCGGCACATAGGTGGCTTGTGGAGGAGACTGGTGGCACATAAGTTACATGTGGTGAAGACTGGTGGCACATAAGTTACATGTGGAGAAGACTGGTGACAAATTGGGGGCTTGTGGAGGAGACTGGTTGCACATAAGTTACATGTGAAGGAGACTGGTGGCACATAAGTTACATGTGGAGGAGACTGGTGGCACATAATTTACATGTGGAGAAGACTGGTGGCACATAAGTTACATGTGGAGAAGACTGGTGGCACATAAGTTACATGTGGAGGAGACTGGTGGCACATAAGTTACATGTGGAGAGACTGGTGGCACATAAGTTTCATGTGGAGAAGAGTGGTGGCATATAGGGGGCATGTGGAGGAGACTGGTGGCAAATACGGGGGTTGTGGAGGAGACTGGTGGCACATAAGTTACATGTGAAGGAGACTGGTGGCACATAAGTTACATGTGAGGAGACTGGTGGCTCATAATTTACATGTGGAGAAGACTGGTGGCACATTAGTTACATGTGGAGAAGACTGGTGGGACATAAGTTACATGTGTAGGAGACTGGTGGCACATAAGTTACATGTGGAGAGACTGGTGGCACATAAGTTACATGTGGAGAAGAGTAGTGGCATATAGGGGGCATGTGGAGGAGACTGGTGGCAAATAAGTTACATGTGGAGGAGACTGGTGGCCCATAAGCTATATGTATAGGAGACTGGTGGCACATAAGTGACATGTGGAGGAGACAGGTGGCACCTAGGGGGCATGAGGAGAAGACTGGTGGCACATAAGTTACAAGTGGAGAAGACTGGTGGCACATAAGTTACATTTGTAGAAGACTGGTGGCACATAAGTTACATTTGTAGAAAACTGGTGGCACATAAGTTACATGTGGAGAAGACTTTTGACACATAAGTTACATGTGGAGAAGACAGGTGGCACATAAGTTACATGTGGAGAAGACTGGTGGCACCTAGGGGGCATGTGGAGAAGACTGGTGGCACATAAGTTACATGTGGAGGAGACTGGTGGCAAATAAGTTACATGTGGAGGAGACGGGAGGCACATAAGTTACACGTGGAGAGATTGGTGGCACATAAGTTACATGTGGAGGAGACTGGTGGCACATAAGTTACATGTGGAGGAGACTGGTGGCACATAAGTTACATGTGGAGGAGACTGGTGGCACATAAGTTACATGTGGAGGAGACTGGTGGCACATAAGTTACATGTGGAGAAGACTGGTGGCACATAAGTTACATGTGGAGAATTTTGGTGGCACATAAGGTACATGTGTAGAAGACTTGTGACACATAGAGGGCATGAGGAGAACACTGGTGGCACATAAGTTACAAGTGGAGAAGGCTGGTGGCACATAAGTTACATGTGGAGGATACTGGTGGGACATAAGTTACATGTGGAGGAGACTGATGGCACATAAGTTACATGTGGAGGAGACTGGTGGCACATAAGTTACATGTGGAGAGACTGGTGGCACATAAGTTACATGTGGAGAAGACTGGTGGCACATAAGTTACATGTGGTGGAGACTGGTGGCACATAAGTTACAAGTGGAGAGACTGGTAGCACATAAGTTACATGTGGAGAAGACTGGTGGCATATAGGGGGCATGTGGAGAAGACTGGTGGCACATAAGTTACATGTGGAGAAGACTGGTGGCACATAAGTTACATGTGGAGAAGACTGTTGGCACATAGGTGAAATGTGGAGGAGACTGGTGGCCCATCAGTTACATGTGGAGGAGACAGGTGGCACATAAGTTACATGTGGAGAAGACTGGTGGCATATAGGGGGCATGTGGAGGAGACTGGTGGCACATATGCTACATGTGGAGAAGATTGGTGGCACATAAGTTACATGTGGAGAAGACTGGTGGAACATAGGGGGCATGTAGAGAAGACTGGTGGCACATAAGTTACATGTGGAGAAGACTGGTGGCACATAAGTTACATGTGGAGAAGACTGTTGGCACATAGGGGGTATGTGGAGGAGACTGGTGGCCCAAAAGTTACATGTGGAGGAGACTGGTGGCACATAAGTTACATGTGGAGGAGACTGCTGGCACATAAGTTACATGTGGAGAAGACTGGTGGCACATAAGTTACAGGTGGAGGAAATTGTTGGCACATAAGTTACATGTGAAGAGACTGGTGGCACATAAGTTACATGTGGAGAAGACTGGTGGCACCTAGGGGGCATGTGGAGAAGACTGGTGGCACATAAATTACATGTGGAGGAGACTGGTGGCACATAAGTTACAGGTGGAGGAGACTGGTGGCACATAAGTTACATGTGGAGAAGACTGGTGGCATACAGGTGGCATGTGGAGAAAACTGGTGGCACATAAGTTACATGTGGAGGAGACTGGTGGCACATAAGTTACATGTGGAGAAGAATGGTGGCACAAAAGTTACATGTGGAGAAGACTGGTGGCAAATAGGGGGCATGTGGAGGAGACTGGTGGCACATAAGTTACATGTGGAGGAGACTGGTGGCACATAAGTTACATGTGAAGGAGACTGGTGGCACATAATTTACATGTGGAGAAGACTGGTGGCACATAAGTTACATGTGGAGAAGACTGGTGGTAGTTACATGTGGAGGAGACGGATGGCACATAAGTTACATGTGGAGGAGACTGGTGGCACATAAGTTACATGTGTAGAGACTGGTTGCACATAAGTTTCATGTGGAGAAGAGTGCGGGCATATAGTGGGCATGTGGATGAGACTGGTGGCACATAAGTTACATGTGGAGGAGACTGGTGGCACATAATCTACATGTGTTGGAGACTGGTGGCACATAAGTGACATGTGGAGGAGACTGGTGGCACCTAGGGGGCATGAGGAGAAGACTGGTGGCACATAAGTTACATGTGGAGAAGACTGGTGGCACATAAGTAACACATGGATAATACTGGTGGCACATAAGTTACATGTGGAGAAGACTGGTGGCACCTAGGGGGCATGTGGAGAAGACTGGTGGCACATAAGTTACATGTGGAGGAGACTGGTGGCACATAAGTTACATTTGGAGAAGACTTTTTTCACCTAGGGGGCATGTGGAGGAGACTGGCGGCACATAATTTACATGTGGAGAGACTGGTGGCACATAAGTTACATGTGGAGAAGACTGGTGGCACATAGGGGGCATGTGGAGAAGACTGGTAGCACATAAATTACATGTGGAGGAGAATGGTGGCAAATAAGTTACATGTGGAGAAGACTTGTTGCATATAGGGGGCATGTGGAGGAGACTGGGGGCACATAAGTTACATGTGGAGAAGACTGGTGGTATATAGGGGGCATGTGGAGGAGACTGGTGGCACATATGCTACATGTGGTGAAGATGGGTGGCACATAAGTTACATGTGGAGAAGACTGGTGGCACATAGGGGGTATGTGGAGAAGACTGGTGGCACAAAAGTTACATGTGGAGGAGACTGCTGGCACATAAGTTACATGTGGAGAAGACTGGTGGCACATAAGTTACATGTGGAGAAGAGTGCGGGCATATAGTGGGCATGTGGAGGAGACTGGTGGTACATAAGTTACATGTGGAGGAGACTGGTGGCACATAAGCTACATGTGGAGGAGACTGGTGGCACATAAGTGACATGTGGAGGAGACCGTTGGCACCTAGGGGGCATGAGGAGAAGACTGGTGGCACATAAGTAACATGTGGAGTAGACTGGTGGCACATAAGTTACATGTGTAGAGGCTGGTAGCACATAAGTTACATGTGGAGAAGAGTGCGGGCATATAGTGGGCATGTGGAGGAGACTGGTGGCACATAAGTTACATGTGGAGGAGACTGGTGGCACATAAGCTACATGTGTAGGAGACTGGTGGCACATAAGTGACATGTGGAGGAGACTGGTGGCACCTAGGGGGCATGAGGAGAAGACTGGTGGCACATAAGTTACATGTGGAGGAGACTGGTGGCACATAAGTTACATGTGGAGAAGACTGATGGCACATAAGTTACATGTGGAGAGACTGGTGGCACATAAGTTACATTTGGAGAAGACTGGTGGCACATAAGTAACACATGGAGAATACTGGTGGCACATAAGTTACATGCGGAGAAGACTGGTGGCACCTAGGGGGCATGTGGAGAAGACTGGTGGCATATAAGTTACATGTGGAGGAGACTGGTGGCACATAAGTTACATTTGGAGAAGACTGTTGGCACCTAGGGGGCATGTGGAGAAGACTGGTGGCACATAAGTTACATGTGGAGGAGACTGGTGGCACATAAGTTACATGTGGAGAGACTGGTGGCACATACGTTACATGTGGAGAAGACTGTTGGCACCTAGGGCGCATGTGGAGAAGACTGGTAGCACATAAATTACATGTGAAGGAGAATGGTGGCAAATAAGTTACATGTGGAGAAGACTGGTGGCATATAGGGGGCATGTGGAGGAGAGTGGGGGCACATAAGATACATGTGGAGAAGACTGGTGGCATATAGTGGGCATGTGGAGGAGACTGGTGGTACATATGCTACATGTGGAGAAGACTGGTGGCACATAGGGGGCATGTGGAGAAGACTGGTGGCACATAATTTACATGTGGAGGAGACTGCTGGCACATAAGTTACATGTGGAGAAGACTGGTGGCACATAAGTTACATGTGGAGAAGAGTGCGGGCATATAGTGGGCATGTGGAGGAGACTGGTGGCACATAAGTTACATGTAAAGGAGACTGGTGGCACATAGGTCACATGTGGAGGAGACAGGTGGCATATAACCTACATGTGTAGGAGACTGGTGGCACATAAGTGACATGTGGAGGAGACTGGTTGCACCTAGGGGGCATGAGGAGAAGACTGTTGGCACATAAGTTACATGTGGAGAGACTGGTGGCACACAAGTTACATGTGGAGAAGACTAGTGGCTTCTAGGGGGCATGTGGAGAAGACTGGTGGCACATAAGTTACATGTGGAGGAGACTGGTGGCACATATATGCTACATGTGGAGGAGACTGTTTGCACATAAGCTACATGTGGAGGAGACTGGTGGCACATAGGTCACATGTGGAGGAGACTGGTGGCACATAAGTTACATGTGGAGAAGACTGGTGGCACATAGGGGGCATGTGGAGGAGACTGGCGGCACATAGGTGGCATGTGGAGGAGACTGGTGGCACATAAGTTACATGTGGTGAAGACTGGTGGCACATAAGTTACATGTGGAGAAGACTGGTGGCAAATAGGGGGCATGTGGAGGAGACTGGTGGCACATAAGTTACATGTGAAGGAGACTAGTGGCACATAAGTTACATGTGGAGGAGACTGGTGGCACATAATTTACATGTGGAGAAGACTGGTGGCACAAAAGTTACAGGTGGAGAAAACTGGTGGCAGTTACATGTGGAGAGACTGGTGGCACATAAGTTACAAGTGGAGGAGAAAGGTGGCACATAAGTTACATGTGGAGAGACTGGTGGCACATAAGTTACATGTGGAGAAGAGTGGTGGCATATAGGGTGCATGTGGAGGAGACTGGTGGCCCATAAGCTATATGTGTAGGAGACTGGTGGCACATAAGTGACATGTGGAGGAGACTGGTGGCACCTAGGGGGCATGAAGAGAAGACTGGTGGCACATAAGTTACATTTGTAGAAGACTGGTGGCACATAAGTTACATTTGTAGAAGACTGGTGGCACATAAGTTACATGTGGAGAAGACTGGTGGCACATAAGTTACATGTGGAGAAGACTGGTGGCACATAATTTACATGTGGAGAAGACTGGTGGCACATAAGTTACATGTGGAGAAGACTGGTGGCACCTAGGGGGCATGTGGAGAAGACTGGTGGCACATAAGTTACATGTGGAGGAGACTGGTGGCAAATAAGTTACATGTGGAGGATACTGGAGGCACATAAGTTCCACTTGGAGAGATTGGTGGCACATAAGTTACATGTGGAGAGACTGGTGGCACATAAGTTACATGTGGAGAAGACTGGTGGCACCTAGGGGGCATGTGGAGAAGACTGGTAGCACATAAATTACATGTGGAGGAGAATGGTGGCAAATAAGTTACATGTGGAGAAGACTGGTGGCATATAGGGGGCATGTGGAGGAGACTGAGGGCACATAAGTTACATGTGGAGAAGACTGGTGGCATATAGGGGGCTTGTGGAGGAGACTGGTGGCACATATGCTACATGTGGAGAAGACTGGTGGCACATAAGTTACATGTGGAGAAGACTGGTGGCACATAGGGGGCATATGGAGAAGACTGGTGGCACATAAGTTACATGAGGAGGAGACTGGTGGCACATAAGTTACATGTGGAGAAGACTGGTCGCACATAAGTTACATGTGGAGGAGACAGCTGGCACATAAGTTACATGTGGAGAAGACTGGTGGCACATAAGTTACATGTGGAGGAGATTGTTGGCACATAAGTTACATGTGGAGAGACTGGTGGCACATAAGTTACATTTGGAGAGACTGGTGGAACATAAGTTACATGTGGAGAAGACTGGTGGCACATAGGGGGCATATGGAGAAGACTGGTGGCACATAAGTTACATGTGGAGGAGACTGGTGGCACATAAGTTACATGTGGAGGAGACTGGTGGCACATAAGTTACATGTGGAGAAGACTGGTCGCACATAAGTTACATGTGGAGGAGACAGCTGGCACATAAGTTACATGTGGAGAAGACTGGTGGCACATAAGTTACATGTGGAGGAGACTGGTGGCACATAAGTTGCATGTAGAGAGACTGGTGGCACATAAGTTACATGTGGAGAAGACTGGTGGCATATAGGGGGCATGTGGAGGAGACTGGGGGCACATAAGTTACATGTGGAGAAGACTGGTGGCATATAGGGGGCATGTGGAGGAGACTGGTGGCACATATGCTACATGTTGAGAAGACTGGTGGCACATAAGTTACATGTGGAGAAGACTGATGGCACTTAAGTTACATGTGGAGGAGACTGGTGGCACATAAGTTATATGTGGAGAGACTGGTGGCACACAAGTTACATGTGGAGAAGACTAGTGGCACCAAAGGGGCTTGTGGAGAAGACTGGTGGCACATAAGTTACATGTGGAGGAGACTGGTGGCACATATATGCTACATGTGGAGGAGACTGTTGGCACATAAGCTACATGTGGAGGAGACTGGTAGCACATAGGTCACATGTGGAGGAGACTGGTGGCACATAAGTTACATGTGGAGAAGACTGGTGACACAGAGGGGGCATGTGGAGGAGACTGGCGGCACATAGGTGGCTTGTGGAGGAGACTGGTGGCACATAAGTTACATGTGGTGAAGACTGGTGGCACATAAGTTACATGTGGAGAAGACTGGTGACAAATTGGGGGCTTGTGGAGGAGACTGGTTGCACATAAGTTACATGTGAAGGAGACTGGTGGCACATAAGTTACATGTGGAGGAGACTGGTGGCACATAATTTACATGTGGAGAAGACTGGTGGCACATAAGTTACATGTGGAGAAGACTGGTGGCACATAAGTTACATGTGGAGGAGACTGGTGGCACATAAGTTACATGTGGAGAGACTGGTGGCACATAAGTTTCATGTGGAGAAGAGTGGTGGCATATAGGGGGCATGTGGAGGAGACTGGTGGCAAATACGGGGCTTGTGGAGGAGACTGGTGGCACATAAGTTACATGTGAAGGAGACTGGTGGCACATAAGTTACATGTGAGGAGACTGGTGGCTCATAATTTACATGTGGAGAAGACTGGTGGCACATAAGTTACATGTGGAGAAGACTGGTGGGACATAAGTTACATGTGTAGGAGACTGGTGGCACATAAGTTACATGTGGAGAGACTGGTGGCACATAAGTTACATGTGGAGAAGAGTAGTGGCATATAGGGGGCATGTGGAGGAGACTGGTGGCAAATAAGTTACATGTGGAGGAGACTGGTGGCCCATAAGCTATATGTATAGGAGACTGGTGGCACATAAGTGACATGTGGAGGAGACAGGTGGCACCTAGGGGGCATGAGGAGAAGACTGGTGGCACATAAGTTACAAGTGGAGAAGACTGGTGGCACATAAGTTACATTTGTAGAAGACTGGTGGCACATAAGTTACATTTGTAGAAAACTGGTGGCACATAAGTTACATGTGGAGAAGACTTTTGACACATAAGTTACATGTGGAGAAGACAGGTGGCACATAAGTTACATGTGGAGAAGACTGGTGGCACCTAGGGGGCATGTGGAGAAGACTGGTGGCACATAAGTTACATGTGGAGGAGACTGGTGGCAAATAAGTTACATGTGGAGGAGACGGGAGGCACATAAGTTACACGTGGAGAGATTGGTGGCACATAAGTTACATGTGGAGGAGACTGGTGGCACATAAGTTACATGTGGAGGAGACTGGTGGCACATAAGTTACATGTGGAGGAGACTGGTGGCACATAAGTTACATGTGGAGGAGACTGGTGGCACATAAGTTACATGTGGAGAAGACTGGTGGCACATAAGTTACATGTGGAGAATTTTGGTGGCACATAAGGTACATGTGTAGAAGACTTGTGACACATAGGGGGCATGAGGAGAACACTGGTGGCACATAAGTTACAAGTGGAGAAGGCTGGTGGCACATAAGTTACATGTGGAGGATACTGGTGGGACATAAGTTACATGTGGAGGAGACTGAAGGCACATAAGTTACATGTGGAGGAGACTGGTGGCACATAAGTTACATGTGGAGAGACTGGTGGCACATAAGTTACATGTGGAGAAGACTGGTGGCACATAAGTTACATGTGGTGGAGACTGGTGGCACATAAGTTACAAGTGGAGAGACTGGTAGCACATAAGTTACATGTGGAGAAGACTGGTGGCATATAGGGGGCATGTGGAGAAGACTGGTGGCACATAAGTTACATGTGGAGAAGACTGGTGGCACATAAGTTACATGTGGAGAAGACTGTTGGCACATAGGTGAAATGTGGAGGAGACTGGTGGCCCATCAGTTACATGTGGAGGAGACAGGTGGCACATAAGTTACATGTGGAGAAGACTGGTGGCATATAGGGGGCATGTGGAGGAGACTGGTGGCACATATGCTACATGTGGAGAAGATTGGTGGCACATAAGTTACATGTGGAGAAGACTGGTGGAACATAGGGGGCATGTAGAGAAGACTGGTGGCACATAAGTTACATGTGGAGAAGACTGGTGGCACATAAGTTACATGTGGAGAAGACTGTTGGCACATAGGGGGTATGTGGAGGAGACTGGTGGCCCAAAAGTTACATGTGGAGGAGACTGGTGGCACATAAGTTACATGTGGAGGAGACTGCTGGCACATAAGTTACATGTGGAGAAGACTGGTGGCACATAAGTTACAGGTGGAGGAAATTGTTGGCACATAAGTTACATGTGAAGAGACTGGTGGCACATAAGTTACATGTGGAGAAGACTGGTGGCACCTAGGGGGCATGTGGAGAAGACTGGTGGCACATAAATTACATGTGGAGGAGACTGGTGGCACATAAGTTACATGTGGAGGAGACTGGTGGCACATAAGTTACATGTGGAGAAGACTGGTGGCATACAGGGGGCATGTGGAGAAAACTGGTGGCACATAAGTTACATGTGGAGGAGACTGGTGGCACATAAGTTACATGTGGAGAAGAATGGTGGCACAAAAGTTACATGTGGAGAAGACTGGTGGCAAATAGGGGGCATGTGGAGGAGACTGGTGGCACATAAGTTACATGTGGAGGAGACTGGTGGCACATAAGTTACATGTGAAGGAGACTGGTTGCACATAATTTACATGTGGAGAAGACTGGTGGCACATAAGTTACATGTGGAGAAGACTGGTGGTAGTTACATGTGGAGGAGACGGATGGCACATAAGTTACATGTGGAGGAGACTGGTGGCACATAAGTTACATGTGTAGAGACTGGTTGCACATAAGTTTCATGTAGAGAAGAGTGCGGGCATATAGTGGGCATGTGGATGAGACTGGTGGCACATAAGTTACATGTGGAGGAGACTGGTGGCACATAATCTACATGTGTTGGAGACTGGTGGCACATAAGTGACATGTGGAGGAGACTGGTGGCACCTAGGGGGCATGAGGAGAAGACTGGTGGCACATAAGTTACATGTGGAGAAGACTGGTGGCACATAAGTTACATGTGGAGAGACTTGTGGCACATAAGTTACATTTGGAGAAGACTGGTGGCACATAAGTAACACATGGATAATACTGGTGGCACATAAGTTACATGTGGAGAAGACTGGTGGCACCTAGGGGGCATGTGGAGAAGACTGGTGGCACATAAGTTAAATGTGGAGGAGACTGGTGGCACATAAGTTACATTTGGAGAAGACTTTTTTCACCTAGGGGGCATGTGGAGGAGACTGGTGGCACATAATTTACATGTGGAGAGACTGGTGGCACATAAGTTACATGTGGAGAAGACTGGTGGCACCTAGGGGGCATGTGGAGAAGACTGGTAGCACATAAATTACATGTGGAGGAGAATGGTGGCAAATAAGTTACATGTGGAGAAGACTTGTTGCATATAGGGGGCATGTGGAGGAGACTGGGGGCACATAAGTTACATGTGGAGAAGACTGGTGGTATATAGGGGGCATGTGGAGGAGACTGGTGGCACATATGCTACATGTGGTGAAGATGGGTGGCACATAAGTTACATGTGGAGAAGACTGGTGGCACATAGGGGGTATGTGGAGAAGACTGGTGGCACAAAAGTTACATGTGGAGGAGACTGCTGGCACATAAGTTACATGTGGAGAAGACTGGTGGCACATAAGTTACATGTGGAGAAGAGTGCGGGCATATAGTGGGCATGTGGAGGAGACTGGTGGTACATAAGTTACATGTGGAGGAGACTGGTGGCACATAAGCTACATGTGGAGGAGACTGGTGGCACATAAGTGACATGTGGAGGAGACCGTTGGCACCTAGGGGGCATGAGGAGAAGACTGGTGGCACATAAGTAACATGTGGAGTAGACTGGTGGCACATAAGTTACATGTGTAGAGGCTGGTAGCACATAAGTTACATGTGGAGAAGAGTGCGGGCATATAGTGGGCATGTGGAGGAGACTGGTGGCACATAAGTTACATGTGGAGGAGACTGGTGGCACATAAGCTACATGTGTAGGAGACTGGTGGCACATAAGTGACATGTGGAGGAGACTGGTGGCACCTAGGGGGCATGAGGAGAAGACTGGTGGCACATAAGTTACATGTGGAGGAGACTGGTGGCACATAAGTTACATGTGGAGAAGACTGATGGCACATAAGTTACATGTGGAGAGACTGGTGGCACATAAGTTACATTTGGAGAAGACTGGTGGCACATAAGTAACACATGGAGAATACTGGTGGCACATAAGTTACATGCGGAGAAGACTGGTGGCACCTAGGGGGCATGTGGAGAAGACTGGTGGCATATAAGTTACATGTGGAGGAGACTGGTGGCACATAAGTTACATTTGGAGAAGACTGTTGGCACCTAGGGGGCATGTGGAGAAGACTGGTGGCACATAAGTTACATGTGGAGGAGACTGGTGGCACATAAGTTACATGTGGAGAGACTGGTGGCACATACGTTACATGTGGAGAAGACTGTTGGCACCTAGGGCGCATGTGGAGAAGACTGGTAGCACATAAATTACATGTGAAGGAGAATGGTGGCAAATAAGTTACATGTGGAGAAGACTGGTGGCATATAGGGGGCATGTGGAGGAGACTGGGGGCACATAAGATACATGTGGAGAAGACTGGTGGCACATAAGTTACATGTGAAGGAGACTGGTGGCACATAATTTACATGTGGAGAAGACTGGTGGCACATAAGTTACATGTGGAGAAGACTGGTGGTAGTTACATGTGGAGGAGACGGATGGCACATAAGTTACATGTGGAGGAGACTGGTGGCACATAAGTTACATGTGTAGAGACTGGTTGCACATAAGTTTCATGTGGAGAAGAGTGCGGGCATATAGTGGGCATGTGGATGAGACTGGTGGCACATAAGTTACATGTGGAGGAGACTGGTGGCACATAATCTACATGTGTTGGAGACTGGTGGCACATAAGTGACATGTGGAGGAGACTGGTGGCACCTAGGGGGCATGAGGAGAAGACTGGTGGCACATAAGTTACATGTGGAGAAGACTGGTGGCACATAAGTTACATGTGGAGAGACTTGTGGCACATAAGTTACATTTGGAGAAGACTGGTGGCACATAAGTAACACATGGATAATACTGGTGGCACATAAGTTACATGTGGAGAAGACTGGTGGCACCTAGGGGGCATGTGGAGAAGACTGGTGGCACATAAGTTACATGTGGAGGAGACTGGTGGCACATAAGTTACATTTGGAGAAGACTTTTTTCACCTAGGGGGCATGTGGAGGAGACTGGTGGCACATAATTTACATGTGGAGAGACTGGTGGCACATAAGTTACATGTGGAGAAGACTGGTGGCACCTAGGGGGCATGTGGAGAAGACTGGTAGCACATAAATTACATGTGGAGGAGAATGGTGGCAAATAAGTTACATGTGGAGAAGACTTGTTGCATATAGGGGGCATGTGGAGGAGACTGGGGGCACATAAGTTACATGTGGAGAAGACTGGTGGTATATAGGGGGCATGTGGAGGAGACTGGTGGCACATATGCTACATGTGGTGAAGATGGGTGGCACATAAGTTACATGTGGAGAAGACTGGTGGCACATAGGGGGTATGTGGAGAAGACTGGTGGCACAAAAGTTACATGTGGAGGAGACTGCTGGCACATAAGTTACATGTGGAGAAGACTGGTGGCACATAAGTTACATGTGGAGAAGAGTGCGGGCATATAGTGGGCATGTGGAGGAGACTGGTGGCACATAAGTTACATGTGGAGGAGACTGGTGGCACATAAGCTACATGTGGAGGAGACTGCTGGCACATAAGTTACATGTGGAGAAGACTGGTGGCACATAAGTTACATGTGGAGAAGAGTGCGGACATATAGTGGGCATGTGGAGGAGACTGGTGGCACATAAGTTACATGTGGAGGAGACTGGTGGCACATAACTTACATGTGGAGAAGACTGATGGCACATAAGTTACATTTGGAGAAGACTGGTGGCACATAAGTAACACATGGAGAATACTGGTGGCACATAAGTTACATGCGGAGAAGACTGGTGGCACCTAGGGGGCATGTGGAGAAGACTGGTGGCATATAAGTTACATGTGGAGGAGACTGGTGGCACATAAGTTACATTTGGAGAAGACTGTTGGCACCTAGGGGGCATGTGGAGAAGACTGGTGGCACATAAGTTACATGTGGAGGAGACTGGTGGCACATAAGTTACATGTGGAGAGACTGGTGGCACATACGTTACATGAGGAGAAGACTGTTGGCACCTAGGGCGCATGTGGAGAAGACTGGTAGCACATAAATTACATGTGAAGGAGAATGGTGGCAAATAAGTTACATGTGGAGAAGACTGGTGGCATATAGGGGGCATGTGGAGGAGACTGGGGGCACATAAGATACATGTGGAGAAGACTGGTGGCATATAGTGGGCATGTGGAGGAGACTGGTGGTACATATGCTACATGTGGAGAAGACTGGTGGCACATAGGGGGCATGTGGAGAAGACTGGTGGCACATAATTTACATGTGGAGGAGACTGCTGGCACATAAGTTACATGTGGAGAAGACTGGTGGCACATAAGTTACATGTGGAGAAGAGTGCGGGCATATAGTGGGCATGTGGAGGAGACTGGTGGCACATAAGTGACATGTGGAGGAGACTGGTGGCACATAGGTCACATGTGGAGGAGACAGGTGGCACATAACCTACATGTGTAGGAGACTGGTGGCACATAAGTGACATGTGGAGGAGACTGGTGGCACCTAGGGGGCATGAGGAGAAGACTGTTGGCTCATAAGTTACATGTGGAGAGACTGGTGGCACACAAGTTACATGTGGAGAAGACTAGTGGCTTCTAGGGGGCATGTGGAGAAGACTGGTGGCACATAAGTTACATGTGGAGGAGACTGGTGGCACATATATGCTACATGTGGAGGAGACTGTTTGCACATAAGCTACATGTGGAGGAGACTGGTGGCACATAGGTCACATGTGGAGGAGACTGGTGGCACATAAGTTACATGTGGAGAAGACTGGTGGCACATAGGGGGCATGTGGAGGAGACTGGCGGCACATAGGTGGCATGTGGAGGAGACTGGTGGCACATAAGTTACATGTGGTGAAGACTGGTGGCACATAAGTTACATGTGGAGAAGACTGGTGGCAAATAGGGGGCATGTGGAGGAGACTGGTGGCACATAAGTTACATGTGAAGGAGACTAGTGGCACATAAGTTACATGTGGAGGAGACTGGTGGCACATAATTTACATGTGGAGAAGACTGGTGGCACAAAAGTTACAGGTGGAGAAAACTGGTGGCAGTTACATGTGGAGAGACTGGTGGCACATAAGTTACAAGTGGAGGAGAAAGGTGGCACATAAGTTACATGTGGAGAGACTGGTGGCACATAAGTTACATGTGGAGAAGAGTGGTGGCATATAGGGTGCATGTGGAGGAGACTGGTGGCCCATAAGCTATATGTGTAGGAGACTGGTGGCACATAAGTGACATGTGGAGGAGACTGGTGGCACCTAGGGGGCATGAAGAGAAGACTGGTGGCACATAAGTTACATTTGTAGAAGACTGGTGGCACATAAGTTACATTTGTAGAAGACTGGTGGCACATAAGTTACATGTGGAGAAGACTGGTGGCACATAAGTTACATGTGGAGAAGACTGGTGGCACATAATTTACATGTGGAGAAGACTGGTGGCACATAAGTTACATGTGGAGAAGACTGGTGGCACCTAGGGGGCATGTGGAGAAGACTGGTGGCACATAAGTTACATGTGGAGGAGACTGGTGGCAAATAAGTTACATGTGGAGGATACTGGAGGCACATAAGTTCCACTTGGAGAGATTGGTGGCACATAAGTTACATCTGGAGAAGACTGGTGGCACATAAGTTACATGTGGAGGAGACTGGTGGCACATAAGTTACATGTGGAGAAGACTGATGGCACATAAGTTACATGTGGAGGAGACTGGTGGCACATAAGTTACATGTGGAGAATACTGCTGGCACATAAGGTACATGTGGAGAAGACTGGTGGCACATAGGGGGCATGAGGAGAACACTGGTGGCACATAAGTTACAAGTGGAGAAGACTGGTGGCTCATAAGTTACATGTGGAGGATACTGGTGGCACATAAGTTACATGTGGAGGAGACTGGTGGCACATAAGTTACATGTGGAGAGACTGGTGGCACATAAGTTACATGTGGAGAAGAGGGGTGGCATATAGGGGGCATGTGGAGGAGACTGGTGGCAAATAAGTTACATGTGAAGGAGACTGGTGGCCCATAAGCTACATGTGGAGAAGACTGGTGGAACCAAGGGGACATGTGGAGAAGACTGGTAGCACATAAATTACATGTGGAGGAGAATGGTGGCAAATAAGTTACATGTGGAGAAGACTGGTGGCATATAGGGGGCATGTGGAGGAGACTGGGGGCACATAAGTTACATGTGGAGAAGACTGTTGGCATATAGGGGGGCATGTGGAGGAGACTGGTGGCACATATGCTACATGTGGAGAAGACTGGTGGCACATAAGTTACATGTGGAGAAGACTGGTGGCACATAGGGGGCATGTGGAGAAGACTGGTGGCACATATGTTACATGTGGAGGAGACTGCTGGCACATAAGTTACATGTGGAGAAGACTGGTGGCATATAAGTTACATGTGGAGGAGATTGTTGGCACATAAGTTACATGTGGAGAGACTGGTGGCACATCAGTTACATGTGGAGAAGACTGGTGGCACATAAGTTACATGTGGAGGAGACTGCTGGCACATAAGTTACATGTGGAGGATACTGGTGGGACATAAGTTACATGTGGAGGAGACTGGTGGCACATAAGTTACATGTGGAGGAGACTGGTGGCACATAAGTTACATGTGGAGAGACTGGTGGCACATAAGTTACATGTGGAGAAGACTGGTGGCACATAAGTTACATGTGGTGGAGACTGGTGGCACATAAGTTACATGTGGAGAGACTGGTAGCACATAAGTTACATGTGGAGAAGACTGGTGGCATATAGGGGGCATGTGGAGAAGACTGGTGGCACATAAGTTACATGTGGAGAAGACTGGTGGCACATAAGTTACATGTGGAGAAGACTGTTGGCATATAGGGGGCATGTGGAGGAGACTGGTGGCACATATGCTACATGTGGAGAAGACTGGTGGCACATAAGTTACATGTGGAGAAGACTGGTGGCACATAGGGGGCATGTGGAGAAGACTGGTGGCACATATGTTACATGTGGTGAAGACTGGTGGCACATAAGTTACATGTGGAGAAGACTGGTGGCAAATAGGGGGCATGTGGAGGAGACTGGTGGCACATAAGTTACATGTGAAGGAGACTAGTGGCACATAAGTTACATGTGGAGGAGACTGGTGGCACATAATTTACATGTGGAGAAGACTGGTGGCACAAAAGTTACAGGTGGAGAAAACTGGTGGCAGTTACATGTGGAGAGACTGGTGGCACATAAGTTACATGTGGAGGAGAAAGGTGGCACATAAGTTACATGTGGAGAGACTGGTGGCACATAAGTTACATGTGGAGAAGAGTGGTGGCATATAGGGTGCATGTGGAGGAGACTGGTGGCCCATAAGCTATATGTGTAGGAGACTGGTGGCACATAAGTGACATGTGGAGGAGACTGGTGGCACCTAGGGGGCATGAAGAGAAGACTGGTGGCACATAAGTTACATTTGTAGAAGACTGGTGGCACATAAGTTACATTTGTAGAAGACTGGTGGCACATAAGTTACATGTGGAGAAGACTGGTGGCACATAAGTTACATGTGGAGAAGACTGGTGGCACATAATTTACATGTGGAGAAGACTGGTGGCACATAAGTTACATGTGGAGAAGACTGGTGGCACCTAGGGGGCATGTGGAGGAGACTGGTGGCAAATAAGTTACATGTGGAGGATACTGGAGGCACATAAGTTCCACTTGGAGAGATTGGTGGCACATAAGTTACATCTGGAGAAGACTGGTGGCACATAAGTTACATGTGGAGGAGACTGGTGGCACATAAGTTACATGTGGAGAAGACTGATGGCACATAAGTTACATGTGGAGGAGACTGGTGGCACATAAGTTACATGTGGAGAATACTGCTGGCACATAAGGTACATGTGGAGAAGACTGGTGGCACATAGGGGGCATGAGGAGAACACTGGTGGCACATAAGTTACAAGTGGAGAAGACTGGTGGCTCATAAGTTACATGTGGAGGATACTGGTGGCACATAAGTTACATGTGGAGGAGACTGGTGGCACATAAGTTACATGTGGAGAGACTGGTGGCACATAAGTTACATGTGGAGAAGAGGGGTGGCATATAGGGGGCATGTGGAGGAGACTGGTGGCAAATAAGTTACATGTGAAGGAGACTGGTGGCCCATAAGCTACATGTGGAGAAGACTGGTGGAACCAAGGGGACATGTGGAGAAGACTGGTAGCACATAAATTACATGTGGAGGAGAATGGTGGCAAATAAGTTACATGTGGAGAAGACTGGTGGCATATAGGGGGCATGTGGAGGAGACTGGGGGCACATAAGTTACATGTGGAGAAGACTGTTGGCATATAGGGGGCATGTGGAGGAGACTGGTGGCACATATGCTACATGTGGAGATGACTGGTGGCACATAAGTTACATGTGGAGAAGACTGGTGGCACATAGGGGGCATGTGGAGAAGACTGGTGGCACATATGTTACATGTGGAGGAGACTGCTGGCACATAAGTTACATGTGGAGAAGACTGGTGGCATATAAGTTACATGTGGAGGAGATTGTTGGCACATAAGTTACATGTGGAGAGACTGGTGGCACATCAGTTACATGTGGAGAAGACTGGTGGCACATAAGTTACATGTGGAGGAGACTGGTGGCACATAAGTTACATGTGGAGGATACTGGTGGGACATAAGTTACATGTGGAGGAGACTGGTGGCACATAAGTTACATGTGGAGGAGACTGGTGGCACATAAGTTACATGTGGAGAGACTGGTGGCACATAAGTTACATGTGGAGAAGACTGGTGGCACATAAGTTACATGTGGTGGAGACTGGTGGCACATAAGTTACATGTGGAGAGACTGGTAGCACATAAGTTACATGTGGAGAAGACTGGTGGCATATAGGGGGCATGTGGAGAAGACTGGTGGCACATAAGTTACATGTGGAGAAGACTGGTGGCACATAAGTTACATGTGGAGAAGACTGTTGGCATATAGGGGGCATGTGGAGGAGACTGGTGGCACATATGCTACATGTGGAGAAGACTGGTGGCACATAAGTTACATGTGGAGAAGACTGGTGGCACATAGGGGGCATGTGGAGAAGACTGGTGGCACATATGTTACATGTGGAGGAGACTGCTGGCACATAAGTTACATGTGGAGAAGACTGGTGGCATATAAGTTACATGTGGAGGAGACTGTTGGCACATAAGTTACATGTGGAGAGACTGGTGGCACATAAGTTACATGTGGAGAAGACTGGTGGCACATAATTTACATGTGGAGGAGACTGGTGGCACATAAGTTACATGTGGAGGATACTGGTGGGACATAAGTTACATGTGGAGGAGACTGGTGGCACATAAGTTACATGTGGAGGAGACTGGTGGCACATAAGTTACATGTGGAGAGACTGGTGGCACATAAGTTACATGTGGAGAAGACTGGTGGCACATAAGTTACATGTGGTGGAGACTGGTGGCACATAAGTTACATGTGGAGAGACTGGTAGCACATAAGTTACATGTGGAGAAGACTGGTGGCATATAGGGGGCATGTGGAGAAGACTGGTGGCACATAAGTTACATGTGGAGAAGACTGGTGGCACATAAGTTACATGTGGAGAAGAGTGTTGGCACATAGGTGAAATGTGGAGGAGACTGTTGGCCCATCAGTTACATGTGGAGGAGACAGGTGGCACATAAGTTACATGTGAAGGAGACTGGTGGCACATAAGTTAAATGTGGAGAGACTGGTGGCACATAAGTTACAAGTGGAGAAGACTGGTGGCATATAGGGGGCTTGTGGTGGAGACTGGGGGCACATAAATTACATGTGGAGAAGAATGGTGGCACATAAGTTACATGTGGAGAAGACTGGTGGCATATAGGGGGCATGTGGAGGAGACTGGGGGCACATAAATTACATGTGGAGAAGACTGGTGGCACATAAGTTACATGTGGATAAGACAGTTGGCACATAGGGGGTATGTGGAGGAGACTGGTGGCCCATAAGTTACATGTGGAGGAGACTGGTGGCACATAAGTTACATGTGGAGGAGACTGCTGGCACATAAGTTACATGTGGAGAAGACTGGTGGCACATAAGTTACAGGTGGAGGAAATTGTTGGCACATAAGTTACATGTGGAGAGACTGGTGGCACATAAGTTAGATGTGGTGAAGACTGGTGGCACCTAGGGGGCATGTGGAGAAGACTGGTGGCACATAAATTACATGTGGAGGAGACTGGTGGCACATAAGTTACATGTGGAGGAGACTGGTGGCACATAAGTTACATGTGGAGAAGACTGGTGGCATATAGGGGGCATGTGGAGAAAACTGGTGGCACATAAGTTACATGTGGAGGAGACTGGTGGCACATAAGTTACATGTGGAGAAGAATGGTGGCACAAAAGTTACATGTGGAGAAGACTGGTGGCAAACAGGGGGCATGTGGAGGAGACTGGTGGCACATAAGTTACATGTTGAGGAGACTGGTGGCACATAAGTTACATGTGATGGAGACTGGTGGCACATAATTTACATGTGGAGAAGACTGGTGGCACATAAGTTACATGTGGAGAAGACTGGTGGTAGTTACATGTGGAGGAGACGGGTGGCACATAAGTTACATCTGGAGGAGACTGGTGGCACATAAGTTACATGTGTAGAGACTGGTAGCACATAAGTTACATGTGGAGAAGAGTGCGCGCATATAGTGGGCATGTGGAGGAGACTGGTGGCACATAAGTTACATGTGGAGGAGACTGGTGGCAAATAAGTTACATGTGGAGAAGACTTGTTGCATATAGGGGGCATGTGGAGGAGACTGGGGGCACATAAGTTACATGTGGAGAAGACTGGTGGCATATAGGGGGCATGTGGAGGAGACTGGTGGCACATATGCTACATGTGGAGAAGACTGGTGGCACATAAGTTACATGTGGAGAAGACTGGTGGCACATAGGGGCATGTGGAGAAGACTGGTGGCACATAAGTTACATGTGGAGGAGACTGCTGGCACATAAGTTACATGTGGAGAAGACTGGTGGCACATAAGTTACATGTGGAGAAGAGTGCGGGCATATAGTGGGCATGTGGAGGAGACTGGTGGCACATAAGTTACATGTGGAGGAGACTGGTGGCACATAAGCTACATGTGTAGGAGACTGGTGGCACATAAGTGACATGTGGAGGAGACTGGTGGCACCTAGGGGGCATGAGGAGAAGACTGGTGGCACATAAGTTACATGTGGAGGAGACTGGTGGCACATAAGTTACATGTGTAGAGGCTGGTAGCACATAAGTTACATGTGGAGAAGAGTGCGGGCATATAGTGGGCATGTGGAGGAGACTGGTGGCACATAAGTTACATGTGGAGGAGACTGGTGGCACATAAGCTACATGTGTAGGAGACTGGTGGCACATAAGTGACATGTGGAGGAGACTGGTGGCACCTAGGGGGCATGAGGAGAAGACTGGTGGCACATAAGTTACATGTGGAGGAGACTGGTGGCAGAAAAGTTACATGTGGAGAAGACTGGTGGCACATAAGTTACATCTGGATAGACTGGTGGCACATAAGTTACATTTGGAGAAGACTGGTGGCACATAAGTAACACATGGAGAATACTGGTGGCACATAAGTTACATGCGGAGAAGACTGGTGGCACCTAGGGGGCATGTGGAGAAGACTGGTGGCACATAAGTTACATGTGGAGGAGACTGGTGGCACATAAGTTACATTTGGAGAAGACTGTTGGCACCTAGAGGGCATGTGGAGAAGACTGGTGGCACATAAGTTACATGTGGAGGAGACTGGTGGCACATAAGTTACATGTGGAGAGACTGGTGGCACATACGTTACATGTGGAGAAGACTGTTGGCACCTAGGGGGCATGTGGAGAAGACTGGTAGCACATAAATTACATGTGAAGGAGAATGGTGGCAAATAAGTTACATGTGGAGAAGACTGGTGGCATATAGGGGGCATGTGGAGGAGACTGGGGGCACATAAGTTACATGTGGTGAAGACTGGTGGCATATAGGGGGCATGTGGAGGAGACTGGTGGTACATATGCTACATGTGGAGAAGACTGGTGGCACATAAGTTACATGTGGAGAAGACTGGTGGCTCATATGGGGCATGTGGAGAAGACTGGTGGCACATAATTTACATGTGGAGGAGACTACTGGCACATAAGTTACATGTGGAGAAGACTGGTGGCACATAAGTTACATGTGGAGAAGAGTGCGGGCATATAGTGGGCATGTGGAGGAGACTGGTGGCACATAAGTTACATGTGGAGGAGACTGGTGGCACATAACCTACATGTGTAGGAGACTGGTGGCACATAAGTGACATGTGGAGGAGACTGGTGGCACCAAGGGGGCATGAGGAGAAGACTGTTGGCACATAAGTTACATGTGGAGAGACTGGTGGCACACAAGTTACATGTGGAGAAGACTAGTGGCTCCTAGGGGGCATGTGGAGAAGACTGGTGGCACATAAGTTACATGTGGAGGAGACTGGTGGCACATATATGCTACATGTGGAGGAGACTGTTTGCACATAAGCTACATGAGGAGGAGACTGGTGGCACATATACCACATGTGGAGGAGACTGGTGGCACATAAGTTACATGTGGAGAAGACTGGTGGCACATAGGGGGCTTGTGAAGGAGACTGGTGGCACATAAGTTACATGTGGTAAAGACTGGTGGCACATAAGTTACATGTGGAGAAGACTGGTGGCAAATAGGGGGCATGTGGAGGAGACTGGTGGCACATAAGTTACATGTGAAGGAGACTGGTGGCACATAAGTTACATGTGGAGGAGACTGGTGGCACATAATTTACATGTGGAGAAGACTGGTGGCACAAAAGTTACATGTGGAGAAAACTGGTGGCAGTTACATGTGGAGAGACTGGTGGCACATAAGTTACATGTGGAGGAGAAAGGTGGCACATAAGTTACATGTGGAGAGACTGGTGGCACATAAGTTACATGTGGAGTAGAGTGGTGGCATATAGGGTGCATGTGGAGGAGACTGGTGGCCCATAAGCTATATGTGTAGGAGACTGGTGGCACATAAGTGACATGTGGAGGAGACTGGTGGCACCTAGGGGGCATGAAGAGAAGACTGGTGGCACATAAGTTACAAGTGGAGAAGACTGGTGGCACATAAGTTACATTTGTTGAAGACTGGTGGCACATAAGTTACATTTATAGAAGACTGGTGGCACATAAGTTACATGTGGAGAAGACTGGTGGCACATAAGTTACATGTGGAGGAGACTGGTGGCCCATAAGCTACATGTGGAGGAGAATGGTGGCAAATAAGTTACATGTGGAGAAGACTGGTGGCATATAGGGGGCATGTGGAGGAGACTGGGGGCACATAAGTTACATGTGGAGAAGACTGTTGGCATATAGGGGGCATGTGGAGGAGACTGGTGGCACATATGCTACATGTGGAGAAGACTGGTGGCACATAAGTTACATGTGGAGAAGACTGGTGGCACATAGGGGGCATGTGGAGAAGACTGGTGGCACATATGTTACATGTGGAGGAGACTGCTGGCACATAAGTTACATGTGGAGAAGACTGGTGGCATATAAGTTACATGTGGAGGAGATTGTTGGCACATAAGTTATATGTGGAGAGACTGGTGGCACATCAGTTACATGTGGAGAAGACTGGTGGCACATAAGTTACATGTGGAGGAGACTGGTGGCACATAAGTTACATGTGGAGGATACTGGTGGGACATAAGTTACATGTGGAGGAGACTGGTGGCACATAAGTTACATGTGGAGGAGACTGGTGGCACATAAGTTACATGTGGAGAGACTGGTGGCACATAAGTTACATGTGGAGAAGACTGGTGGCACATAAGTTACATGTGGTGGAGACTGGTGGCACATAAGTTACATGTGGAGAGACTGGTAGCACATAAGTTACATGTGGAGAAGACTGGTGGCATATAGGGGGCATGTGTAGAAGACTGGTGGCACATAAGTTACATGTGGAGAAGACTGGTGGCACATAAGTTACATGTGGAGAAGACTGTTGGCATATAGGGGGCATGTGGAGGAGACTGGTGGCACATATGCTACATGTGGAGAAGACTGGTGGCACATAAGTTACATGTGAAGAAGACTGGTGGCACATAGGGGGCATGTGGAGAAGACTGGTGGCACATATGTTACATGTGGAGGAGACTGCTGGCACATAAGTTACATGTGGAGAAGACTGGTGGCATATAAGTTACATGTGGAGGAGACTGTTGGCACATAAGTTACATGTGGAGAGACTGGTGGCACATAAGTTACATGTGGAGAAGACTGGTGGCACATAATTTACATGTGGAGGAGACTGGTGGCACATAAGTTACATGTGGAGGATACTGGTGGGACATAAGTTACATGTGGAGGAGACTGGTGGCACATAAGTTACATGTGGAGGAGACTGGTGGCACATAAGTTACATGTGGAGAGACTGGTGGCACATAAGTTACATGTGGAGAAGACTGGTGGCACATAAGTTACATGTGGTGGAGACTGGTGGCACATAAGTTACATGTGGAGAGACTGGTAGCTTATAAGTTACATGTGGAGAAGACTGGTGGCATATAGGGGGCATGTGGAGAAGACTGGTGGCACATAAGTTACATGTGGAGAAGACTGGTGGCACATAAGTTACATGTGGAGAAGAGTGTTGGCACATAGGTGAAATGTGCAGGAGACTGGTGGCCAATCAGTTACATGTGGAGGAGACAGGTGGCACATAAGTTACATGTGGAGGAGACTGGTGGCACATAAGTTAAATGTGGAGAGACTGGTGGCACATAAGTTACAAGTGGAGAAGACTGGTGGCATATAGGGGGCTTGTGGTGGAGACTGGGGGCACATAAATTACATGTGGAGAAGAATGGTGGCACATAAGTTACATGTGGAGAAGACTGGTGGCATATAGGGGGCATGTGGAGGAGACTGGGGGCACATAAATTACATGTGGAGAAGACTGGTGGCACATAAGTTACATGTGGAGAAGACTGTTGGCACATAGGGGGTATGTGGAGGAGACTGGTGGCCCATAAGTTACATGTGGAGGAGACTGGTGGCACATAAGTTACATGTGGAGGAGACTGCTGGCACATAAGTTACATGTGGAGAAGACTGGTGGCACATAAGTTACAGGTGGAGGAAATTGTTGGCACATAAGTTACATGTGGAGAGACTGGTGGCACATAAGTTACATGTGGAGAAGACTGGTGGCACCTAGGGGGCATGTGGAGAAGACTGTTGGCACATAAATTACATGTGGAGGAGACTGGTGGCACATAAGTTACATGTGGAGGAGACTGGTTGCACATAAGTTACATGTGGAGAAGACTGGTGGCATATAGGGGGCATGTGGAGAAAACTGGTGGCACATAAGTTACATGTGGAGGAGACTGGTGGCACATAAGTTACATGTGGAGAAGAATGGTGGCACAAAAGTTACATGTGGAGAAGACTGGTGGCAAATAGGGGGCATGTGGAGGAGACTGGTGGCACATAAGTTACATGTTGAGGAGACTGGTGGCACATAAGTTACATGTGATGGAGACTGGTGGCACATAATTTACATGTGGAGAAGACTGGTGGCACATAAGTTACATGTGGAGAAGACTGGTGGTAGTTACATGTGGAGGAGACGGGTGGCACATAAGTTACATGTGGAGGAGACTGGTGGCACATAAGTTACATGTGTAGAGACTGGTAGCACATAAGTTACATGTGGAGAAGAGTGCGGGCATATAGTGGGCATGTGGAGGAGACTGGTGGCACATAAGTTAAATGTGGAGGAGACTGGTGGCAAATAAGTTACATGTGGAGAAGACTTGTTGCATATAGGGGGCATGTGGAGGAGACTGGGGGCACATAAGTTACATGTGGAGAAGACTGGTGGCATATAGGGGGCATGTGGAGGAGACTGGTGGCACATATGCTACATGTGGAGAAGACTGGTGGCACATAAGTTACATGTGGAGAAGACTGGAGGCACATAGGGGGCATGTGGAGAAGACTGGTGGCACATAAGTTACATGTGGAGGAGACTGCTGGCACATAAGTTACATGTGGAGAAGACTGGTGGCACATAAGTTACATGTGGAGAAGAGTGCGGGCATATAGTGGGCATGTGGAGGAGACTGGTGGCACATAAGTTACATGTGGAGGAGACTGGTGGCACATAAGCTACATGTGTAGGAGACTGGTGGCACATAAGTGACATGTGGAGGAGACTGGTGTCACCTAGGGGGCATGAGGAGAAGACTGGTGGCACATAAGTTACATGTGGAGGAGACTGGTGGCACATAAGTTACATGTGTAGAGGCTGGTAGCACATAAGTTACATGTGGAGAAGAGTGCGGGCATATAGTGGGCATGTGGAGGAGACTGGTGGCACATAAGTTACATGTGGAGGAGACTGGTGGCACATAAGCTACATGTGTAGGAGACTGGTGGCACATAAGTGACATGTGGAGGAGACTGGTGGCACCTAGGGGGCATGAGGAGAAGACTGGTGGCACATAAGTTACATGTGGAGGAGACTGGTGGCACATAAGTTACATGTGGAGAAGACTGGTGGCACATAAGTTACATCTGGATAGACTGGTGGCACATAAGTTACATTTGGAGAAGACTGGTGGCACATAAGTAACACATGGAGAATACTGGTGGCACATAAGTTACATGCGGAGAAGACTGGTGGCACCTAGGGGGCATGTGGAGAAGACTGGTGGCACATAAGTTACATGTGGAGGAGACTGGTGGCACATAAGTTACATTTGGAGAAGACTGTTGGCACCTAGAGGGCATGTGGAGAAGACTGGTGGCACATAAGTTACATGTGGAGGAGACTGGTGGCACATAAGTTACATGTGGAGAGACTGGTGGCACATACGTTACATGTGGAGAAGACTGTTGGCACCTAGGGGGCATGTGGAGAAGACTGGTAGCACATAAATTACATGTGAAGGAGAATGGTGGCAAATAAGTTACATGTGGAGAAGACTGGTGGCATATAGGGGGCATGTGGAGGAGACTGGGGGCACATAAGTTACATGTGGTGAAGACTGGTGGCATATAGGGGGCATGTGGAGGAGACTGGTGGTACATATGCTACATGTGGAGAAGACTGGTGGCACATAAGTTACATGTGGAGAAGACTGGTGGCTCATATGGGGCATGTGGAGAAGACTGGTGGCACATAATTTACATGTGGAGGAGACTACTGGCACATAAGTTACATGTGGAGAAGACTGGTGGCACATAAGTTACATGTGGAGAAGAGTGCGGGCATATAGTGGGCATGTGGAGGAGACTGGTGGCACATAAGTTACATGTGGAGGAGACTGGTGGCACATAACCTACATGTGTAGGAGACTGGTGGCACATAAGTGACATGTGGAGGAGACTGGTGGCACCAAGGGGGCATGAGGAGAAGACTGTTGGCACATAAGTTACATGTGGAGAGACTGGTGGCACACAAGTTACATGTGGAGAAGACTAGTGGCTCCTAGGGGGCATGTGGAGAAGACTGGTGGCACATAAGTTACATGTGGAGGAGACTGGTGGCACATATATGCTACATGTGGAGGAGACTGTTTGCACATAAGCTACATGAGGAGGAGACTGGTGGCACATAGGTCACATGTGGAGGAGACTGGTGGCACAAAAGTTACATGTGGAGAAGACTGGTGGCACATAGGGGGCTTGTGAAGGAGACTGGTGGCACATAAGTTACATGTGGTGAAGACTGGTGGCACATAAGTTACATGTGGAGAAGACTGGTGGCAAATAGGGGGCATGTGGAGGAGACTGGTGGCACATAAGTTACATGTGAAGGAGACTGGTGGCACATAAGTTAAATGTGGAGGAGACTGGTGGCACATAATTTACATGTGGAGAAGACTGGTGGCACAAAAGTTACATGTGGAGAAAACTGGTGGCAGTTACATGTGGAGAGACTGGTGGCACATAAGTTACATGTGGAGGAGAAAGGTGGCACATAAGTTACATGTGGAGAGACTGGTGGCACATAAGGTACATGTGGAGAAGAGTGGTGGCATATAGGGTGCATGTGGAGGAGACTGGTGGCCCATAAGCTATATGTGTAGGAGACTGGTGGCACATAAGTGACATGTGGAGGAGACTGGTGGCACCTAGGGGGCATGAAGAGAAGACTGGTGGCACATAAGTTACAAGTGGAGAAGACTGGTGGCACATAAGTTACATGTGGAGAAGACTGGTAGCACATAAGTTACATGTGGAGAAGAGTGTTGGCACATAGGTGAAATGTGGAGGAGACTGGTGGCCCATCAGTTACATGTGGAGGAGACAGGTGGCACATAAGTTACATGTGGAGGAGACTGGTGGCACATAAGTTAAATGTGGAGAGACTGGTGGCACATAAGTTACAAGTGGAGAAGACTGGTGGCATATAGGGGGCTTGTGGTGGAGACTGGGGGCACATAAATTACATGTGGAGAAGAATGGTGGCACATAAGTTACATGTGGAGAAGACTGGTGGCATATAGGGGGCATGTGGAGGAGACTGGGGGCACATAAATTACATGTGGAGAAGACTGGTGGCACATAAGTTACATGTGGAGAAGACTGTTGGCACATAGGGGGTATGTGGAGGAGACTGGTGGCCCATAAGTTACATGTGGAGGAGACTGGTGGCACATAAGTTACATGTGAAGGAGACTGCTGGCACATAAGTTACATGTGGAGAAGACTGGTGGCACATAAGTTACAGGTGGAGGAAATTGTTGGCACATAAGTTACATGTGGAGAGACTGGTGGCACATAAGTTACATGTGGAGAAGACTGGTGGCACCTAGAGGGCATGTGGAGAAGACTGGTGGCACATAAGTTACATGTGGAGGAGACTAGTGGCACATAAGTTACATGTGGAGAGACTGGTGGCACATAAGTTACATGTGGAGAGACTGGTGGCACATAAGTTACATGTGGAGAAGGCTGGTGGCACATAAGTTACATGTGGTGGAGACTGGTGGCACATAAGTTACATGTGGAGAGACTGGTAGCACATAAGTTACATGTGGAGAAGACTGGTGGCATATAGGGGGCATGTGGAGAAGACTGGTGGCACATAAGTTACATGTGGAGAAGACTGGTGGCACATAAGTTACATGTGGAGAAGAGTGTTGGCACATAGGTGAAATGTGGAGGAGACTGGTGGCCCATCAGTTACATGTGGAGGAGACATGTGGCACATAAGTTACATGTGGAGGAGACTGGTGGCACATAAGTTAAGTGTGGAGAGACTGGTGGCACATAAGTTACAAGTGGAGAAGACTGGTGGCATATAGGGGGCTTGTGGTGGAGACTGGGGGCACATAAATTACATGTGGAGAAGAATGGTGGCACATAAGTTACATGTGGAGAAGACTGGTGGCATATAGGGGGCATGTGGAGGAGACTGGGGGCACATAAATTACATGTGGAGAAGACTGGTGGCACATAAGTTACATGTGGAGAAGACTGTTGGCACATAGGGGGTATGTGGAGGAGACTGGTGGCCCATAAGTTACATGTGGAGGAGACTGGTGGCACATAAGTTACATGTGGATGAGACTGCTGGCACATAAGTTACATGTGGAGAAGACTGGTGGCACATAAGTTACAGGTGGAGGAAATTGTTGGCACATAAGTTACATGTGGAGAGACTGGTGGCACATAAGTTACATGTGGAGAAGACTGGTGGCACCTAGGGGGCATGTGGAGAAGACTGGTGGCACATAAATTACATGTGGAGGAGACTGGTGGCACATAAGTTACATGTGGAGGAGACTGGTGGCACATAAGTTACATGTGGAGAAGACTGGTGGCATATAGGGGGCATGTGGAGAAAACTGGTGGCACATAAGTTACATGTGGAGGAGACTGGTGGCACATAAGTTACATGTGGAGAAGAATGGTGGCACAAAAGTTACATGTGGAGAAGACTGGTGGCAAATAGGGGGCATGTGGAGGAGACTGGTGGCACATAAGTTACATGTTGAGGAGACTGGTGGCACATAAGTTACATGTGAAGGAGACTGGTGGCACATAATTTACATGTGGAGAAGACTGGTGGCACCTAAGTTACATGTGGAGAAGACTGGTGGTAGTTACATGTGGAGGAGACGGGTGGCACATAAGTTACATGTGGAGGAGACTGGTGGCACATAAGTTACATGTGTAGAGACTGGTAGCACATAAGTTACATGTGGAGAAGAGTGCGGGCATATAGTGGGCATGTGGAGGAGACTGGTGGCACATAAGTTACATGTGGAGGAGACTGGTGGCAAATAAGTTACATGTGGAGAAGACTTGTTGCATATAGGGGGCATGTGGAGGAGACTGGGGGCACATAAGTTACATGTGGAGAAGACTGGTGGCATATAGGGGGCATGTGGAGGAGACTGGTGGCACATATGCTACATGTGGAGAAGACTGGTGGCACATAAGTTACATGTGGAGAAGACTGGTGGCACATAGGGGGCATGTGGAGAAGACTGGTGGCACATAAGTTACATGTGGAGGAGACTGCTGGCACATAAGTTACATGTGGAGAAGACTGGTGGCACATAAGTTACATGTGGAGAAGAGTGCGGGCATATAGTGGGCATGTGGAGGAGACTGGTGGCACATAAGTTACATGTGTAGGAGACTGGTGGCACATAAGTGACATGTGGAGGAGACTGGTGGCACCTAGGGGGCATGAGGAGAAGACTGGTAGCACATAAGTTACATGTGGAGGAGACTGGTGGCACATAAGTTACATGTGTAGAGGCTGGTAGCACATAAGTTACATGTGTAGAAGAGTGCGGGCATATAGTGGGCATGTGGAGGAGACTGGTGGCACATAAGTTACATGTGGAGGAGACTGGTGGCACATAAGCTACATGTGTAGGAGACTGGTGGCACATAAGTGACATGTGGAGGAGACTGGTGGCACCTTGGGGGCATGAGGAGAAGACTGGTGGCACATAAGTTACATGTGGAGGAGACTGGTGGCACATAAGTTACATGTGGAGAAGACTGGTGGCACATAAGTTTCATCTGGAGAGACTGGTGGCACATAAGTTACATTTGGAGAAGACTGGTGGCACATAAGTAACACATGGAGAATACTGGTGGCACATAAGTTACATGCGGAGAAGACTGGTGGCACCTAGGGGGCATGTGGAGAAGACTGGTGGCACATAAGTTACATGTGGAGGAGACTGGTGGCACATAAGTTACATTTGGAGAAGACTGTTGGCACCTAGAGGGCATGTGGAGAAGACTGGTGGCACATAAGTTACATGTGGAGGAGACTGGTGGCACATAAGTTACATGTGGAGAGACTGGTGGCACATACGTTACATGTGGAGAAGACTGTTGGCACCTAGGGGGCATGTGGAGAAGACTGGTAGCACATAAATTACATGTGAAGGAGAATGGTGGCAAATAAGTTACATGTGGAGAAGACTGGTGGCATATAGGGGGCATGTCGAGGAGACTGGGGGCACATAAGTTACATGTGGTGAAGACTGGTGGCATATAGGGGGCATGTGGAGGAGACTGGTGGTACATATGCTACATGTGGAGAAGACTGGTGGCACATAAGTTACATGTGGAGAAGACTGGTGGCTCATATGGGGCATGTGGAGAAGACTGGTGGCACATAATTTACATGTGGAGGAGACTACTGGCACATAAGTTACATGTGGAGAAGACTGGTGGCACATAAGTTACATGTGGAGGAGACTGGTGGCACATAACCTACATGTGTAGGAGACTGGTGGCACATAAGTGACATGTGGAGGAGACTGGTGGCACCAAGGGGGCATGAGGAGAAGACTGTTGGCACATAAGTTACATGTGGAGAGACTGGTGGCACACAAGTTACATGTGGAGAAGACTAGTGGCTCCTAGGGGGCATGTGGAGAAGACTGGTGGCACATAAGTTACATGTGGAGGAGACTGGTGGCACATATATGCTACATGTGGAGGAGACTGTTTGCACATAAGCTACATGAGGAGGAGACTGGTGGCACAGGTCACATGTGGAGGAGACTGGTGGCACATAAGTTACATGTGGAGAAGACTGGTGGCACATAGGGGGCTTGTGGAGGAGACTGGTGGCACATAAGTTACATGTGGTGAAGACTGGTGGCACATAAGTTACATGTGGAGAAGACTGGTGGCAAATAGGGGGCATGTGGAGGAGACTGGTGGCACATAAGTTACATGTGAAGGAGACTGGTGGCACATAAGTTAAATGTGGAGGAGACTGGTGGCACATAATTTACATGTGGAGAAGACTGGTGGCACAAAAGTTACATGTGGAGAAAACTGGTGGCAGTTACATGTGGAGAGACTGGTGGCACATAAGTTACATGTGGAGGAGAAAGGTGGCACATAAGTTACATGTGGAGAGACTGGTGGCACATAAGTTACATGTGGAGAAGAGTGGTGGCATATAGGGTGCATGTGGAGGAGACTGGTGGCCCATAAGCTATATGTGTAGGAGACTGGTGGCACATAAGTGACATGTGGAGGAGACTGGTGGCACCTAGGGGGCATGAAGAGAAGACTGGTGGCACATAAGTTACAAGTGGAGAAGACTGGTGGCACATAAGTTACATTTGTAGAAGACTGGTGGCACATAAGTTACATTTGTAGAAGACTGGTGGCACATAAGTTACATGTGGAAAAGACTGGTGGCACATAAGTTACATGTGGAGAAGACTGGTGGCACATAATTTACATGTGGAGAAGACTGGTGGCACATAGGTGATATGTGGAGGAGACTGGTGGCACATAAGTTACATGTGGAGAAGACTGGTGGCACATAAGTTACATGTGGAGAAGACTGGTGGCACCTAGGGGGCATGTGGAGGAGACTGGTGGCACATAAATTACATGTGGAGGAGACTGGTGGCTCATAAGTTACAAGTGGAGGAGACTGGTGGCACATAAATTACATGTGGAGAAGACTGGTGGCATATAGGGGGCATGTGGAGAAAACTGGTGGCACATAAGTTACATGTGGAGGAGACTGGTGGCACATAAGTTACATGTGGAGAAGAATGGTGGCACATAAGTTACATGTGGAGAAGACTGGTGGCAAATAGGGGGCATGTGGAGGAGACTGGTGGCACATAAGTTACATGTGGAGGAGACTGGTGGCACATAAGTTACATGTGAAGGAGACTGGTGGCACATAAGTTATATGTGGAGAGACTGGTGGCACACAAGTTACATGTGGAGAAGACTAGTGGCACCAAAGGGGCTTGTGGAGAAGACTGGTGGCACATAAATTACATGTGGAGGAGACTGGTGGCACATATATCCTACATGTGGATGAGACTGTTGGCACATAAGCTACATGTGGAGGAGACTGGTAGCACATAGGTCACATGTGGAAGAGACTGGTGGCAAATAAGTTACATGTGGAGAAGACTGGTGACACAGAGGGGGCATGTGGAGGAGACTGGCGGCACATAGGTGGCTTGTGGAGGAGACTGGTGGCACATAAGTTACATGTGGTGAAGTCTGGTGGCACATAAGTTACATGTGGAGAAGACTGGTGACAAATTGGGGGCTTGTGGAGGAGACTGGTGGCACATAAGTTACATGTGAAGGAGACTGGTGGCACATAATTTACATGTGGAGGAGACTGGTGGCACATAATTTCCATGTGGAGAAGACTGGTGGCACATAAGTTACATGTGGAGAAGACTGGTGGCACATAAGTTACATGTGGAGGAGACTGGTGGCTCATAATTTACATGTGGAGAAGACTGGTGGCACATAAGTTACATGTGGAGAAGACTGGTGGGACATAAGTTACATGTGTAGGAGACTGGTGGCACATAAGTTACATGTGGAGAGACTGGTGGCACATAAGTTACATGTGGAGAAGAGTAGTGGCATATAGGGGGCATGTGGAGGAGACTGGTGGCAAATAGGGGGCTTGTGGTGGAGACTGGTGGCACCTAAGTTACATGTGAAGGAGACTGGTGGCACATAAGTTACATGTGGAGGAGACTGGTTGCTCATAATTTACATGTGGAGAAGACTGGTGGCACATAAGTTACATGTGGAGAAGACTGGTGGGACATAAGTTACATGTGTAGGAGACTGGTGGCACATAAGTTACAATTGGAGAGACTGGTGGCACATAAGTTACATGTGGAGAAGAGTAGTGGCATATAGGGGGCATGTGGAGGAGACTGGTGGCAAATAAGTTACATGTGGAGGAGACTGGTGGCCCATAAGCTATATGTATAGGAGACTGGTGGCACATAAGTGACATGTGGAGGAGACAGGTGGCACCTAGGGGGCATGAGGAGAAGACTGGTGGCACATAAGTTACAAGTGGAGAAGACTGGTGGCACATAAGTTACATATGTAGAAGACTGGTGGCACATAAGTTACATTTGTAGAAAACTGGTGGCACATAAGTTACATTTGTAGAAGACTGGTGGCACATAAGTTACATGTGGAGAAGACTGGTGGCACATAAGTTACATGTGGAGAAGACTGGTGGCACATAATTTACATGTGGAGAAGACTGGTGGCACATAAGTTACATGTGGAGAAGACTGGTGGCACCTAGGGGGCATGTGGAGAAGACTGGTGGCACATAAGTTACATGTGGAGGAGACAGGTGGCAAATAAGTTACATGTGGAGGATACTGGAGGCACATAAGTTCCACTTGGAGAGATTGGTGGCACATAAGTTACATCTGGAGAAGACTGGTGGCACATAAGTTACATGTGGAGGAGACTGGTGGCACATAAGTTACATGTGGAGAAGACTGGTGGCACATAAGTTACATGTGGAGGAGACTGATGGCACATAAGTTACATGTGGAGAATACTGCTGGCACATAAGGTACATGTGGAGAAGACTGGTGGCACATAGGGGGCATGAGGAGAACACTGGTGGCACATAAGTTACAAGTGGAGAAGACTGGTGGCTCATAAGTTACATGTGGAGGATACTGGTGGCACATAAGTTACATGTGGAGGAGACTGGTGGCACATAAGTTACATGTGGAGAGACTGGTGGCACATAAGTTACATGTGGAGAAGAGGGGTGGCATATAGGGGGCATGTGGAGGAGACTGGTGGCAAATAAGTTACATGTGGAGGAGACTGGTGGCCCATAAGCTACATGTGGAGAAGACTGGTGGCACCTAGGGGGCATGTGGAGAAGACTGGTAGCACATAAATTACATGTGGAGGAGAATGGTGGCAAATAAGTTACATGTGGAGAAGACTGGTGGCATATAGGGGGCATGTGGAGGAGACTGGGGGCACATAAGTTACATGTGGAGAAGACTGTTGGCATATAGGGGGCATGTGGAGGAGACTGGTGGCACATATGCTACATGTGGATAAGACTGGTGGCACATAAGTTACATGTGGAGAAGACTGGTGGCACATAGGGGGCATGTGGAGAAGACTGGTGGCACATATGTTACATGTGGAGGAGACTGCTGGCACATAAGTTACATGTGGAGAAGACTGGTGGCATATAAGTTACATGTGGAGGAGATTGTTGGCACATAAGTTACATGTGGAGAGACTGGTGACACATCAGTTACATGTGGAGAAGACTGGTGGCACATAAGTTACATGTGGAGGAGACTGGTGGCACATAAGTTACATGTGGAGGATACTGGTGGGACATAAGTTACATGTGGAGGAGACTGGTGGCACATAAGTTACATGTGGAGGAGACTGGTGGCACATAAGTTACATGTGGAGAGACTGGTGGCACATAAGTTACATGTGGAGAAGACTGGTGGCACATAAGTTACATGTGGTGGAGACTGGTGGCACATAAGTTACATGTGGAGAGACTGGTAGCACATAAGTTACATGTGTAGAGGCTGGTAGCACATAAGTTACATGTGGAGAAGAGTGCGGGCATATAGTGGGCATGTGGAGGAGACTGGTGGCACATAAGTTACATGTGGAGGAGACTGGTGGCACATAAGCTACATGTGTAGGAGACTGGTGGCACATAAGTTACATGTGGAGGAGACTGGTGGCACCTAGGGGGCATGAGGAGAAGACTGGTGGCACATAAGTTACATGTGGAGGAGACTGGTGGCACATAAGTTACATGTGGAGAAGACTGATGGCACATAAGTTACATGTGGAGGAGACTGGTGGCACCTAGGGGGCATGAGGAGAAGACTGGTGGCACATAAGTTACATGTGGAGGAGACTGGTGGCACATAAGTTACATGTGGAGAAGACTGATGGCACATAAGTTACATGTGGAGAGACTGGTGGCACATAAGTTACATTTGGAGAAGACTGGTGGCACATAAGTAACACATGGAGAATACTGGTGGCACATAAGTTACATGCGGAGAAGACTGGTGGCACCTAGGGGGCATGTGGAGAAGACTGGTGGCATATAAGTTACATGTGGAGGAGACTGGTGGCACATAAGTTACATTTGGAGAAGACTGTTGGCACCTAGGGGGCATGTGGAGAAGACTGGTGGCACATAAGTTACATGTGGAGGAGACTGGTGGCACATAAGTTACATGTGGAGAGACTGGTGGCACATACGTTACATGTGGAGAAGACTGTTGGCACCTAGGGGGCATGTGGAGAAGACTGGTAGCACATAAATTACATGTGAAGGAGAATGGTGGCAAATAAGTTACATGTGGAGAAGACTGGTGGCATATAGGGGGCATGTCGAGGAGACTGGGGGCACATAAGTTACATGTGGTGAAGACTGGTGGCATATAGGGGGCATGTGGAGGAGACTGGTGGTACATATGCTACATGTGGAGAAGACTGGTGGCACATAAGTTACATGTGGAGAAGACTGGTGGCTCATATGGGGCATGTGGAGAAGACTGGTGGCACATAATTTACATGTGGAGGAGACTACTGGCACATAAGTTACATGTGGAGAAGACTGGTGGCACATAAGTTACATGTGGAGGAGACTGGTGGCACATAACCTACATGTGTAGGAGACTGGTGGCACATAAGTGACATGTGGAGGAGACTGGTGGCACCAAGGGGGCATGAGGAGAAGACTGTTGGCACATAAGTTACATGTGGAGAGACTGGTGGCACACAAGTTACATGTGGAGAAGACTAGTGGCTCCTAGGGGGCATGTGGAGAAGACTGGTGACACATAAGTTACATGTAGAGGAGACTGGTGGCACATATATGCTACATGTGGAGGAGACTGTTTGCACATAAGCTACATGAGGAGGAGACTGGTGGCACATAGGTCACACGTGGAGGAGACTGGTGGCACATAAGTTACATGTGGAGAAGACTGGTGGCACATAGGGGGCTTGTGGAGGAGACTGGTGGCACATAAGTTACATGTGGTGAAGACTGGTGGCACATAAGTTACATGTGGAGAAGACTGGTGGCAAATAGGGGGCATGTGGAGGAGACTGGTGGCACATAAGTTACATGTGAAGGAGACTGGTGGCACATAAGTTAAATGTGGAGGAGACTGGTGGCACATAATTTACATGTGGAGAAGACTGGTGGCACAAAAGTTACATGTGGAGAAAACTGGTGGCAGTTACATGTGGAGAGACTGGTGGCACATAAGTTACATGTGGAGGAGAAAGGTGGCACATAAGTTACATGTGGAGAGACTGGTGGCACATAAGTTACATGTGGAGAAGAGTGGTGGCATATAGGGTGCATGTGGAGGAGACTGGTGGCCCATAAGCTATATGTGTAGGAGACTGGTGGCACATAAGTGACATGTGGAGGAGACTGGTGGCACCTAGGGGGCATGAAGAGAAGACTGGTGGCACATAAGTTACAAGTGGAGAAGACTGGTGGCACATAAGTTACATTTGTAGAAGACTGGTGGCACATAAGTTACATTTGTAGAAGACTGGTGGCACATAAGTTACATGTGGAAAAGACTGGTGGCACATAAGTTACATGTGGAGAAGACTGGTGGCACATAATTTACATGTGGAGAAGACTGGTGGCACATAAGTTACATGTCGAGAAGACTGGTGGCACCTAGGGGGCATGTGGAGAAGACTGGTGGCACATAAGTTACATGTGGAGAAGACTGGTGGCACATAAGTTACATGTGGAGAAGACTGTTGGCACATAGGTGATATGTGGAGGAGACTGGTGGCACATAAGTTACATGTGGAGAAGACTGGTGGCACATAAGTTACATGTGGAGAAGACTGGTGGCACCTAGGGGGCATGTGGAGGAGACTGGTGGCACATAAATTACATGTGGAGGAGACTGGTGGCTCATAAGTTACAAGTGGAGGAGACTGGTGGCACATAAATTACATGTGGAGAAGACTGGTGGCATATAGGGGGCATGTGGAGAAAACTGGTGGCACATAAGTTACATGTGGAGGAGACTGGTGGCACATAAGTTACATGTGGAGAAGAATGGTGGCACATAAGTTACATGTGGAGAAGACTGGTGGCAAATAGGGGGCATGTGGAGGAGACTGGTGGCACATAAGTTACATGTGGAGGAGACTGGTGGCACATAAGTTACATGTGAAGGAGACTGGTGGCACATAAGTTATATGTGGAGAGACTGGTGGCACACAAGTTACATGTGGAGAAGACTAGTGGCACCAAAGGGGCTTGTGGAGAAGACTGGTGGCACATAAGTTACATGTGGAGGAGACTGGTGGCACATATATCCTACATGTGGATGAGACTGTTGGCACATAAGCTACATGTGGAGGAGACTGGTAGCACATAGGTCACATGTGGAGGAGACTGGTGGCAAATAAGTTACATGTGGAGAAGACTGGTGACACAGAGGGGGCATGTGGAGGAGACTGGCGGCACATAGGTGGCTTGTGGAGGAGACTGGTGGCACATAAGTTACATGTGGTGAAGTCTGGTGGCACATAAGTTACATGTGGAGAAGACTGGTGACAAATTGGGGGCTTGTGGAGGAGACTGGTGGCACATAAGTTACATGTGAAGGAGACTGGTGGCACATAATTTACATGTGGAGGAGACTGGTGGCACATAATTTACATGTGGAGAAGACTGGTGGCACATAAGTTACATGTGGAGAAGACTGGTGGCACATAAGTTACATGTGGAGGAGACTGGTGGCTCATAATTTACATGTGGAGAAGACTGGTGGCACATAAGTTACATGTGGAGAAGACTGGTGGGACATAAGTTACATGTGTAGGAGACTGGTGGCACATAAGTTACATGTGGAGAGACTGGTGGCACATAAGTTACATGTGGAGAAGAGTAGTGGCATATAGGGGGCATGTGGAGGAGACTGGTGGCAAATAGGGGGCTTGTGGTGGAGACTGGTGGCACATAAGTTACATGTGAAGGAGACTGGTGGCACATAAGTTACATGTGGAGGAGACTGGTTGCTCATAATTTACATGTGGAGAAGACTGGTGGCACATAAGTTACATGTGGAGAAGACTGGTGGGACATAAGTTACATGTGTAGGAGACTGGTGGCACATAAGTTACAATTGGAGAGACTGGTGGCACATAAGTTACATGTGGAGAAGAGTAGTGGCATATAGGGGGCATGTGGAGGAGACTGGTGGCAAATAAGTTACATGTGGAGGAGACTGGTGGCCCATAAGCTATATGTATAGGAGACTGGTGGCACATAAGTGACATGTGGAGGAGACAGGTGGCACCTAGGGGGCATGAGGAGAAGACTGGTGGCACATAAGTTACAAGTGGAGAAGACTGGTGGCACATAAGTTACATATGTAGAAGACTGGTGGCACATAAGTTACATTTGTAGAAAACTGGTGGCACATAAGTTACATTTGTAGAAGACTGGTGGCACATAAGTTACATGTGGAGAAGACTGGTGGCACATAAGTTACATGTGGAGAAGACTGGTGGCACATAATTTACATGTGGAGAAGACTGGTGGCACATAAGTTACATGTGGAGAAGACTGGTGGCACCTAGGGGGCATGTGGAGAAGACTGGTGGCACATAAGTTACATGTGGAGGAGACAGGTGGCAAATAAGTTACATGTGGAGGATACTGGAGGCACATAAGTTCCACTTGGAGAGATTGGTGGCACATAAGTTACATCTGGAGAAGACTGGTGGCACATAAGTTACATGTGGAGGAGACTGGTGGCACATAAGTTACATGTGGAGAAGACTGGTGGCACATAAGTTACATGTGGAGGAGACTGATGGCACATAAGTTACATGTGGAGAATACTGCTGGCACATAAGGTACATGTGGAGAAGACTGGTGGCACATAGGGGGCATGAGGAGAACACTGGTGGCACATAAGTTACAAGTGGAGAAGACTGGTGGCTCATAAGTTACATGTGGAGGATACTGGTGGCACATAAGTTACATGTGGAGGAGACTGGTGGCACATAAGTTACATGTGGAGAGACTGGTGGCACATAAGTTACATGTGGAGAAGAGGGGTGGCATATAGGGGGCATGTGGAGGAGACTGGTGGCAAATAAGTTACATGTGGAGGAGACTGGTGGCCCATAAGCTACATGTGGAGAAGACTGGTGGCACCTAGGGGGCATGTGGAGAAGACTGGTAGCACATAAATTACATGTGGAGGAGAATGGTGGCAAATAAGTTACATGTGGAGAAGACTGGTGGCATATAGGGGGCATGTGGAGGAGACTGGGGGCACATAAGTTACATGTGGAGAAGACTGTTGGCATATAGGGGGCATGTGGAGGAGACTGGTGGCACATATGCTACATGTGGATAAGACTGGTGGCACATAAGTTACATGTGGAGAAGACTGGTGGCACATAGGGGGCATGTGGAGAAGACTGGTGGCACATATGTTACATGTGGAGGAGACTGCTGGCACATAAGTTACATGTGGAGAAGACTGGTGGCATATAAGTTACATGTGGAGGAGATTGTTGGCACATAAGTTACATGTGGAGAGACTGGTGACACATCAGTTACATGTGGAGAAGACTGGTGGCACATAAGTTACATGTGGAGGAGACTGGTGGCACATAAGTTACATGTGGAGGATACTGGTGGGACATAAGTTACATGTGGAGGAGACTGGTGGCACATAAGTTACATGTGGAGGAGACTGGTGGCACATAAGTTACATGTGGAGAGACTGGTGGCACATAAGTTACATGTGGAGAAGACTGGTGGCACATAAGTTACATGTGGTGGAGACTGGTGGCACATAAGTTACATGTGGAGAGACTGGTAGCACATAAGTTACATGTGTAGAGGCTGGTAGCACATAAGTTACATGTGGAGAAGAGTGCGGGCATATAGTGGGCATGTGGAGGAGACTGGTGGCACATAAGTTACATGTGGAGGAGACTGGTGGCACATAAGCTACATGTGTAGGAGACTGGTGGCACATAAGTTACATGTGGAGGAGACTGGTGGCACCTAGGGGGCATGAGGAGAAGACTGGTGGCACATAAGTTACATGTGGAGGAGACTGGTGGCACATAAGTTACATGTGGAGAAGACTGATGGCACATAAGTTACATGTGGAGGAGACTGGTGGCACCTAGGGGGCATGAGGAGAAGACTGGTGGCACATAAGTTACATGTGGAGGAGACTGGTGGCACATAAGTTACATGTGGAGAAGACTGATGGCACATAAGTTACATGTGGAGAGACTGGTGGCACATAAGTTACATTTGGAGAAGACTGGTGGCACATAAGTAACACATGGAGAATACTGGTGGCACATAAGTTACATGCGGAGAAGACTGGTGGCACCTAGGGGGCATGTGGAGAAGACTGGTGGCATATAAGTTACATGTGGAGGAGACTGGTGGCACATAAGTTACATTTGGAGAAGACTGTTGGCACCTAGGGGGCATGTGGAGAAGACTGGTGGCACATAAGTTACATGTGGAGGAGACTGGTGGCACATAAGTTACATGTGGAGAGACTGGTGGCACATACGTTACATGTGGAGAAGACTGTTGGCACCTAGGGGGCATGTGGAGAAGACTGGTAGCACATAAATTACATGTGAAGGAGAATGGTGGCAAATAAGTTACATGTGGAGAAGACTGGTGGCATATAGGGGGCATGTCGAGGAGACTGGGGGCACATAAGTTACATGTGGTGAAGACTGGTGGCATATAGGGGGCATGTGGAGGAGACTGGTGGTACATATGCTACATGTGGAGAAGACTGGTGGCACATAAGTTACATGTGGAGAAGACTGGTGGCTCATATGGGGCATGTGGAGAAGACTGGTGGCACATAATTTACATGTGGAGGAGACTACTGGCACATAAGTTACATGTGGAGAAGACTGGTGGCACATAAGTTACATGTGGAGGAGACTGGTGGCACATAACCTACATGTGTAGGAGACTGGTGGCACATAAGTGACATGTGGAGGAGACTGGTGGCACCAAGGGGGCATGAGGAGAAGACTGTTGGCACATAAGTTACATGTGGAGAGACTGGTGGCACACAAGTTACATGTGGAGAAGACTAGTGGCTCCTAGGGGGCATGTGGAGAAGACTGGTGACACATAAGTTACATGTAGAGGAGACTGGTGGCACATATATGCTACATGTGGAGGAGACTGTTTGCACATAAGCTACATGAGGAGGAGACTGGTGGCACATAGGTCACACGTGGAGGAGACTGGTGGCACATAAGTTACATGTGGAGAAGACTGGTGGCACATAGGGGGCTTGTGGAGGAGACTGGTGGCACATAAGTTACATGTGGTGAAGACTGGTGGCACATAAGTTACATGTGGAGAAGACTGGTGGCAAATAGGGGGCATGTGGAGGAGACTGGTGGCACATAAGTTACATGTGAAGGAGACTGGTGGCACATAAGTTAAATGTGGAGGAGACTGGTGGCACATAATTTACATGTGGAGAAGACTGGTGGCACAAAAGTTACATGTGGAGAAAACTGGTGGCAGTTACATGTGGAGAGACTGGTGGCACATAAGTTACATGTGGAGGAGAAAGGTGGCACATAAGTTACATGTGGAGAGACTGGTGGCACATAAGTTACATGTGGAGAAGAGTGGTGGCATATAGGGTGCATGTGGAGGAGACTGGTGGCCCATAAGCTATATGTGTAGGAGACTGGTGGCACATAAGTGACATGTGGAGGAGACTGGTGGCACCTAGGGGGCATGAAGAGAAGACTGGTGGCACATAAGTTACAAGTGGAGAAGACTGGTGGCACATAAGTTACATTTGTAGAAGACTGGTGGCACATAAGTTACATTTGTAGAAGACTGGTGGCACATAAGTTACATGTGGAAAAGACTGGTGGCACATAAGTTACATGTGGAGAAGACTGGTGGCACATAATTTACATGTGGAGAAGACTGGTGGCACATAAGTTACATGTCGAGAAGACTGGTGGCACCTAGGGGGCATGTGGAGAAGACTGGTGGCACATAAGTTACATGTGGAGAAGACTGGTGGCACATAAGTTACATGTGGAGAAGACTGTTGGCACATAGGTGATATGTGGAGGAGACTGGTGGCACATAAGTTACATGTGGAGAAGACTGGTGGCACATAAGTTACATGTGGAGAAGACTGGTGGCACCTAGGGGGCATGTGGAGGAGACTGGTGGCACATAAATTACATGTGGAGGAGACTGGTGGCTCATAAGTTACAAGTGGAGGAGACTGGTGGCACATAAATTACATGTGGAGAAGACTGGTGGCATATAGGGGGCATGTGGAGAAAACTGGTGGCACATAAGTTACATGTGGAGGAGACTGGTGGCACATAAGTTACATGTGGAGAAGAATGGTGGCACATAAGTTACATGTGGAGAAGACTGGTGGCAAATAGGGGGCATGTGGAGGAGACTGGTGGCACATAAGTTACATGTGGAGGAGACTGGTGGCACATAAGTTACATGTGAAGGAGACTGGTGGCACATAAGTTATATGTGGAGAGACTGGTGGCACACAAGTTACATGTGGAGAAGACTAGTGGCACCAAAGGGGCTTGTGGAGAAGACTGGTGGCACATAAGTTACATGTGGAGGAGACTGGTGGCACATATATCCTACATGTGGATGAGACTGTTGGCACATAAGCTACATGTGGAGGAGACTGGTAGCACATAGGTCACATGTGGAGGAGACTGGTGGCAAATAAGTTACATGTGGAGAAGACTGGTGACACAGAGGGGGCATGTGGAGGAGACTGGCGGCACATAGGTGGCTTGTGGAGGAGACTGGTGGCACATAAGTTACATGTGGTGAAGTCTGGTGGCACATAAGTTACATGTGGAGAAGACTGGTGACAAATTGGGGGCTTGTGGAGGAGACTGGTGGCACATAAGTTACATGTGAAGGAGACTGGTGGCACATAATTTACATGTGGAGGAGACTGGTGGCACATAATTTACATGTGGAGAAGACTGGTGGCACATAAGTTACATGTGGAGAAGACTGGTGGCACATAAGTTACATGTGGAGGAGACTGGTGGCTCATAATTTACATGTGGAGAAGACTGGTGGCACATAAGTTACATGTGGAGAAGACTGGTGGGACATAAGTTACATGTGTAGGAGACTGGTGGCACATAAGTTACATGTGGAGAGACTGGTGGCACATAAGTTACATGTGGAGAAGAGTAGTGGCATATAGGGGGCATGTGGAGGAGACTGGTGGCAAATAGGGGGCTTGTGGTGGAGACTGGTGGCACATAAGTTACATGTGAAGGAGACTGGTGGCACATAAGTTACATGTGGAGGAGACTGGTTGCTCATAATTTACATGTGGAGAAGACTGGTGGCACATAAGTTACATGTGGAGAAGACTGGTGGGACATAAGTTACATGTGTAGGAGACTGGTGGCACATAAGTTACAATTGGAGAGACTGGTGGCACATAAGTTACATGTGGAGAAGAGTAGTGGCATATAGGGGGCATGTGGAGGAGACTGGTGGCAAATAAGTTACATGTGGAGGAGACTGGTGGCCCATAAGCTATATGTATAGGAGACTGGTGGCACATAAGTGACATGTGGAGGAGACAGGTGGCACCTAGGGGGCATGAGGAGAAGACTGGTGGCACATAAGTTACAAGTGGAGAAGACTGGTGGCACATAAGTTACATATGTAGAAGACTGGTGGCACATAAGTTACATTTGTAGAAAACTGGTGGCACATAAGTTACATTTGTAGAAGACTGGTGGCACATAAGTTACATGTGGAGAAGACTGGTGGCACATAAGTTACATGTGGAGAAGACTGGTGGCACATAATTTACATGTGGAGAAGACTGGTGGCACATAAGTTACATGTGGAGAAGACTGGTGGCACCTAGGGGGCATGTGGAGAAGACTGGTGGCACATAAGTTACATGTGGAGGAGACTGGTGGCAAATAAGTTACATGTGGAGGATACTGGAGGCACATAAGTTCCACTTGGAGAGATTGGTGGCACATAAGTTACATCTGGAGAAGACTGGTGGCACATAAGTTACATGTGGAGGAGACTGGTGGCACATAAGTTACATGTGGAGAAGACTGGTGGCACATAAGTTACATGTGGAGGAGACTGATGGCACATAAGTTACATGTGGAGAATACTGCTGGCACATAAGGTACATGTGGAGAAGACTGGTGGCACATAGGGGGCATGAGGAGAACACTGGTGGCACATAAGTTACAAGTGGAGAAGACTGGTGGCTCATAAGTTACATGTGGAGGATACTGGTGGCACATAAGTTACATGTGGAGGAGACTGGTGGCACATAAGTTACATGTGGAGAGACTGGTGGCACATAAGTTACATGTGGAGAAGAGGGGTGGCATATAGGGGGCATGTGGAGGAGACTGGTGGCAAATAAGTTACATGTGGAGGAGACTGGTGGCCCATAAGCTACATGTGGAGAAGACTGGTGGCACCTAGGGGGCATGTGGAGAAGACTGGTAGCACATAAATTACATGTGGAGGAGACTGGGGGCACATAAGTTACATGTGGAGAAGACTGTTGGCATATAGGGGGCATGTGGAGGAGACTGGTGGCACATATGCTAAATGTGGAGAAGACTGGTGGCACATAAGTTACATGTGGAGAAGACTGGTGGCACATAATTTACATGTGGAGAAGACTGGTGGCACATAAGTTACATGTGGAGAAGACTGGTGGCACCTAGGGGGCATGTGGAGAAGACTGGTGGCACATAAGTTACATGTGGAGGAGACTGGTGGCAAATAAGTTACATGTGGAGGATACTGGAGGCACATAAGTTCCACTTGGAGAGATTGGTGGCACATAAGTTACATCTGGAGAAGACTGGTGGCACATAAGTTACATGTGGAGGAGACTGGTGGCACATAAGTTACATGTGGAGAAGACTGGTGGCACATAAGTTACATGTGGAGGAGACTGATGGCACATAAGTTACATGTGGAGAATACTGCTGGCACATAAGGTACATGTGGAGAAGACTGGTGGCACATAGGGGGCATGAGGAGAACACTGGTGGCACATAAGTTACAAGTGGAGAAGACTGGTGGCTCATAAGTTACATGTGGAGGATACTGGTGGCACATAAGTTACATGTGGAGGAGACTGGTGGCACATAAGTTACATGTGGAGAGACTGGTGGCACATAAGTTACATGTGGAGAAGAGGGGTGGCATATAGGGGGCATGTGGAGGAGACTGGTGGCAAATAAGTTACATGTGGAGGAGACTGGTGGCCCATAAGCTACATGTGGAGAAGACTGGTGGCACCTAGGGGGCATGTGGAGAAGACTGGTAGCACATAAATTACATGTGGAGGAGAATGGTGGCAAATAAGTTACATGTGGAGAAGACTGGTGGCATATAGGGGGCATGTGGAGGAGACTGGGGGCACATAAGTTACATGTGGAGAAGACTGGTGGCACATAGGGGGCATGTGGAGAAGACTGGTGGCACATATGTTACATGTGGAGGAGACTGCTGGCACATAAGTTACATGTGGAGAAGACTGGTGGCATATAAGTTACATGTGGAGGAGATTGTTGGCACATAAGTTACATGTGGAGAGACTGGTGACACATCAGTTACATGTGGAGAAGACTGGTGGCACATAAGTTACATGTGGAGGAGACTGGTGGCACATAAGTTACATGTGGAGGATACTGGTGGGACATAAGTTACATGTGGAGGAGACTGGTGGCACATAAGTTACATGTGGAGGAGACTGGTGGCACATAAGTTACATGTGGAGAGACTGGTGGCACATAAGTTACATGTGGAGAAGACTGGTGGCACATAAGTTACATGTGGAGAGACTGGTGGCACATAAGTTACATGTGGAGAAGAGGGGTGGCATATAGGGGGCATGTGGAGGAGACTGGTGGCAAATAAGTTACATGTGGAGGAGACTGGTGGCCCATAAGCTACATGTGGAGAAGACTGGTGGCACCTAGGGGGCATGTGGAGAAGACTGTTAGCACATAAATTACATGTGGAGGAGAATGGTGGCAAATAAGTTACATGTGGAGAAGACTGGTGGCATATAGGGGGCATGTGGAGGAGACTGGGGGCACATAAGTTACATGTGGAGAAGACTGTTGGCATATAGGGGGCATGTGGAGGAGACTGGTGGCACATATGCTACATGTGGAGAAGACTGGTGGCACATAAGTTACATGTGGAGAAGACTGGTGGCACATAATTTACATGTGGAGAAGACTGGTGGCACATAAGTTACATGTGGAGAAGACTGGTGGCACCTAGGGGGCATGTGGAGAAGACTGGTGGCACATAAGTTACATGTGGAGGAGACTGGTGGCAAATAAGTTACATGTGGAGGATACTGGAGGCACATAAGTTCCACTTGGAGAGATTGGTGGCACATAAGTTACATCTGGAGAAGACTGGTGGCACATAAGTTACATGTGGAGGAGACTGGTGGCACATAAGTTACATGTGGAGAAGACTGGTGGCACATAAGTTACATGTCGAGGAGACTGATGGCACATAAGTTACATGTGGAGAATACTGCTGGCACATAAGGTACATGTGGAGAAGACTGGTGGCACATAGGGGGCATGAGGAGAACACTGGTGGCACATAAGTTACAAGTGGAGAAGACTGGTGGCTCATAAGTTACATGTGGAGGATACTGGTGGCACATAAGTTACATGTGGAGGAGACTGGTGGCACATAAGTTACATGTGGAGAGACTGGTGGCACATAAGTTACATGTGGAGAAGAGGGGTGGCATATAGGGGGCATGTGGAGGAGACTGGTGGCAAATAACTTACATGTGGAGGAGACTGGTGGCCCATAAGCTACATGTGGAGAAGACTGGTGGCACCTAGGGGGCATGTGGAGAAGACTGGTAGCACATAAATTACATGTGGAGGAGAATGGTGGCAAATAAGTTACATGTGTAGAAGACTGGTGGCATATAGGGGGCATGTGGAGGAGACTGGGGGCACATAAGTTACATGTGGAGAAGACTGTTGGCATATAGGGGGCATGTGGAGGAGACTGGTGGCACATATGCTACATGTGGAGGAGACTGGGGGCACATAAGTTACATGTGGAGAAGACTGGTGGCACATAGGGGGCATGTGGAGAAGACTGGTGGCACATATGTTACATGTGGAGGAGACTGCTGGCACATAAGTTACATGTGGAGAAGACTGGTGGCATATAAGTTACATGTGGAGGAGATTGTTGGCACATAAGTTACATGTGGAGAGACTGGTGACACATCAGTTACATGTGGAGAAGACTGGTGGCACATAAGTTACATGTGGAGGAGACTGGTGGCACATAAGTTACATGTGGAGGATACTGGTGGGACATAAGTTACATGTGGAGGAGACTGGTGGCACATAAGTTACATGTGGAGGAGACTGGTGGCACATAAGTTACATGTGGAGAGACTGGTGGCACATAAGTTACATGTGGAGAAGACTGGTGGCACATAAGTTACATGTGGAGAGACTGGTGGCACATAAGTTACATGTGGAGAAGAGGGGTGGCATATAGGGGGCATGTGGAGGAGACTGGTGGCAAATAAGTTACATGTGGAGGAGACTGGTGGCCCTAAAGCTACATGTGGAGAAGACTGGTGGCACCTAGGGGGCATGTGGAGAAGACTGGTAGCACATAAATTACATGTGGAGGAGAATGGTGGCAAATAAGTTACATGTGGAGAAGACTGGTGGCATATAGGGGGCATGTGGAGGAGACTGGGGGCACATAAGTTACATGTGGAGAAGACTGTTGGCATATAGGGGGCATGTGGAGGAGACTGGTGGCACATATGCTACATGTGGAGAAGACTGGTGGCACATAAGTTACATGTGGAGAAGACTGGTGGCACATAATTTACATGTGGAGAAGACTGGTGGCACATAAGTTACATGTGGAGAAGACTGGTGGCACCTAGGGGGCATGTGGAGAAGACTGGTGGCACATAAGTTACATGTGGAGGAGACTGGTGGCAAATAAGTTACATGTGGAGGATACTGGAGGCACATAAGTTCCACTTGGAGAGATTGGTGGCACATAAGTTACACCTGGAGAAGACTGGTGGCACATAAGTTACATGTGGAGGAGACTGGTGGCACATAAGTTACATGTGGAGAAGACTGGTGGCACATAAGTTACATGTGGAGGAGACTGATGGCACATAAGTTACATGTGGAGAATACTGCTGGCACATAAGGTACATGTGGAGAAGACTGGTGGCACATAGGGGGCATGAGGAGAACACTGGTGGCACATAAGTTACAAGTGGAGAAGACTGGTGGCTCATAAGTTACATGTGGAGGATACTGGTGGCACATAAGTTACATGTGGAGGAGACTGGTGGCACATAAGTTACATGTGGAGAGACTGGTGGCACATAAGTTACATGTGGAGAAGAGGGGTGGCATATAGGGGGCATGTGGAGGAGACTGGTGGCAAATAAGTTACATGTGGAGGAGACTGGTGGCCCATAAGCTACATGTGGAGAAGACTGGTGGCACCTAGGGGGCATGTGGAGAAGACTGGTAGCACATAAATTACATGTGGAGGAGAATGGTGGCAAATAAGTTACATGTGGAGAAGACTGGTGGCATATAGGGGGCATGTGGAGGAGACTGGGGGCACATAAGTTACATGTGGAGAAGACTGTTGGCATATAGGGGGCATGTGGAGGAGACTGGTGGCACATATGCTACATGTGGAGAAGACTGGTGGCACATAAGTTACATGTGGAGAAGACTGGTGGCACATAGGGGGCATGTGGAGAAGACTGGTGGCACATATGTTACATGTGGAGGAGACTGCTGGCACATAAGTTACATGTGGAGAAGACTGGTGGCATATAAGTTACATGTGGAGGAGATTGTTGGCACATAAGTTACATGTGGAGAGACTGGTGACACATCAGTTACATGTGGAGAAGACTGGTGGCACATAAGTTACATGTGGAGGAGACTGGTGGCACATAAGTTACATGTGGAGGATACTCTTGGGACATAAGTTACATGTGGAGGAGACTGGTGGCACATAAGTTACATGTGGAGGAGAATGGTGGCAAATAAGTTACATGTGGAGAGACTGGTGGCACATAAGTTACATGTGGAGAAGACTGGTGGCACATAAGTTACATGTGGTGGAGACTGGTGGCACATAAGTTACATGTGGAGAGACTGGTAGCACATAAGTTACATGTGTAGAGACTGGTAGCACATAAGTTACATGTGGAGAAAAGTGCGGGCATATAGTGGGCATGTGGAGGAGACTGGTGGCACATAAGTTACATGTGGAGGAGACTGGTGGCACATAAGCTACATGTGTAGGAGACTGGTGGCACATAAGTGACATGTGGAGGAGACTGGTGGCACCTAGGGGGCATGAGGAGAAGACTGGTGGCACATAAGTTACATGTGGAGGAGACTGGTGGCACATAAGTTACATGTGGAGAAGACTGATGGCACATAAGTTACATGTGGAGGAGACTGGTGGCACCTAGGGGGCATGAGGAGAAGACTGGTGGCACATAAGTTACATGTGGAGGAGACTGGTGGCACATAAGTTACATGTGGAGAAGACTGATGGCACATAAGTTACATGTGGAGAGACTGGTGGCACATAAGTTACATTTGGAGAAGACTGGTGGCACATAAGTAACACATGGAGAATACTGGTGGCACATAAGTTACATGCGGAGAAGACTGGTGGCACCTAGGGGGCATGTGGAGAAGACTGGTGGCATATAAGTTACATGTGGAGGAGACTGGTGGCACATAAGTTACATTTGGAGAAGACTGTTGGCACCTAGGGGGCATGTGGAGAAGACTGGTGGCACATAAGTTACATGTGGAGGAGACTGGTGGCACATACGTTACATGTGGAGAAGACTGTTGGCACCTAGGGGGCATGTGGAGAAGACTGGTAGCACATAAATTACATGTGAAGGAGAATGGTGGCAAATAAGTTACATGTGGAGAAGACTGGTGGCATATAGGGGGCATGTGGAGGAGACTGGGGGCACATAAGATACATGTGGTGAAGACTGGTGGCATATAGGGGGCATGTGGAGGAGACTGGTGGTACATATGCTACATGTGGAGAAGACTGGTGGCACATAAGTTACATGTGGAGAAGACTGGTGGCTCATAGGGGGCATGTGGAGAAGACTGGTGGCACATAATTTACATGTGGATGAGACTGCTGGCACATAAGTTACATGTGGAGAAGACTGGTGGCACATAAGTTACATGTGGAGAAGAGTGCGGGCATATAGTGGGCATGTGGAGGAGACTGGTGGCACATAAGTTACATGTAGAGGAGACTGGTGGCACATAGGTCACATGTGGAGGAGACTGGTGGCACATAACCTACATGTGTAGGAGACTGGTGGCACATAAGTGACATGTGGAGGAGACTGGTGGCACCTAGGGGGCATGAGGAGAAGACTGTTGGCACATAAGTTACATGTGGAGAGACTGGTGGCACACAAGTTACATGTGGAGAAGACTAGTGGCTTCTAGGGGGCATGTGGAGAAGACTGGTGGCACATAAGTTACATGTGGAGGAGACTGGTGGCACATATATGCTACATGTGGAGGAGACTGTTTGCACATAAGCTACATGTGGAGGAGACTGGTGGCACATAGGTCACATGTGGAGGAGACTGGTGGCACATAAGTTACATGTGGAGAAGACTGGTGGCACATAGGGGGCATGTGGAGGAGACTGGCGGCACATAGGTGGCATGTGGAGGAGACTGGTGGCACATAAGTTACATGTGGTGAAGACTGGTGGCACATAAGTTACATGTGGAGAAGACTGGTGGCAAATAGGGGGCATGTGGAGGAGACTGGTGGCACATAAGTTACATGTGAAGGAGACTGGTGGCACATAAGTTACATGTGGAGGAGACTTGTGGCACATAATTTACATGTGGAGAAGACTGGTGGCACAAAAGTTACATGTGGAGAAAACTGGTGGCAGTTACATGTGGAGAGACTGGTGGCACATAAGTTACATGTGGAGGAGAAAGGTGGCACATAAGTTACATGTGGAGAGACTGGTGGCACATAAGTTACATGTGGAGAAGAGTGGTGGCATATAGGGTGCATGTGGAGGAGACTGGTGGCCCATAAGCTATATGTGTAGGAGACTGGTGGCACATAAGTGACATGTGGAGGAGACTGGTGGCACCTAGGGGGCATGAAGAGAAGACTGGTGGCAAATAAGTTACATTTGTAGAAGACTGGTGGCACATAAGTTACATTTGTAGAAGACTGGTGGCACATAAGTTACATGTGGAGAAGACTGGTGGCACATAAGTTACATGTGGAGAAGACTGGTGGCACATAATTTACATGTGCAGAAGACTGGTGGCACATAAGTTACATGTGGAGAAGACTGGTGGCACCTAGGGGGCATGTGGAGAAGACTGGTGGCACATAAGTTACATGTGGAGGAGACTGGTGGCAAATAAGTTACATGTGGAGGATACTGGAGGCACATAAGTTCCACTTGGAGAGATTGGTGGCACATAAGTTACATCTGGAGAAGACTGGTGGCACATAAGTTACATGTGGAGGAGACTGGTGGCACATAAGTTACATGTGGAGAAGACTGGTGGCACATAAGTTACATGTGGAGGAGACTGATGGCACATAAGTTACATGTGGAGAATACTGCTGGCACATAAGGTACATGTGGAGAAGACTGGTGGCACATAGGGGGCATGAGGAGAACACTGGTGGCACATAAGTTACAAGTGGAGAAGACTGGTGGCTCATAAGTTACATGTGGAGGATACTGGTGGCACATAAGTTACATGTGGAGGAGACTGGTGGCACATAAGTTACATGTGGAGAGACTGGTGGCACATAAGTTACATGTGGAGAAGAGGGGTGGCATATAGGGGGCATGTGGAGGAGACTGGTGGCAAATAAGTTACATGTGGAGGAGACTGGTGGCCCATAAGCTACATGTGGAGAAGACTGGTGGCACCTAGGGGGCATGTGGAGAAGACTGGTAGCACATAAATTACATGTGGAGGAGAATGGTGGCAAATAAGTTACATGTGGAGAAGACTGGTGGCATATAGGGGGCATGTGGAGGAGACTGGGGGCACATAAGTTACATGTGGAGAAGACTGTTGGCATATAGGGGGCATGTGGAGGAGACTGGTTGCACATATGCTACATGTGGAGAAGACTGGTGGCACATAAGTTACATGTGGAGAATACTGGTGGCACATAGGGGGCATGTGGAGAAGACTGGTGGCACATATGTTACATGTGGAGGAGACTGCTGGCACATAAGTTACATGTGGAGAAGACTGGTGGCATATAAGTTACATGTGGAGGAGATTGTTGGCACATAAGTTACATGTGGAGAGACTGGTGGCACATCAGTTACATGTGGAGAAGACTGGTGGCACATAAGTTACATGTGGAGGAGACTGGTGGCACATAAGTTACATGTGGAGGATACTGGTGGGACATAAGTTACATGTGGAGGAGACTGGTGGCACATAAGTTACATGTGGAGGAGACTGGTGGCACATAAGTTACATGTGGAGAGACTGGTGGCACATAAGTTACATGTGGAGAAGACTGGTGGCACATAAGTTACATGTGGTGGAGACTGGTGGCACATAAGTTACATGTGGAGAGACTGGTAGCACATAAGTTACATGTGGAGAAGACTGGTGGCATATAGGGGGCATGTGGAGAAGACTGGTGGCACATAAGTTACATGTGGAGAAGACTGGTGGCACATAAGTTACATGTGGAGAAGACTGTTGGCATATAGGGGGCATGTGGAGGAGACTGGTGGCACATATGCTACATGTGGAGAAGACTGGTGCCACATAAGTTACATGTGGAGAAGACTGGTGGCACATAGGGGGCATGTGGAGAAGACTGGTGGCACATATGTTACATGTGGAGGAGACTGCTGGCACATAAGTTACATGTGGAGAAGACTGGTGGCATATAAGTTACATGTGGAGGAGACTGTTGGCACATAAGTTACATGTGGAGAGACTGGTGGCACATAAGTTACATGTGGAGAAGACTGGTGGCACATAATTTACATGTGGAGGAGACTGGTGGCACATAAGTTACATGTGGAGGATACTGGTGGGACATAAGTTACATGTGGAGGAGACTGGTGGCACATAAGTTACATGTGGAGGAGACTGGTGGCACATAAGTTACATGTGGAGAGACTGGTGGCACATAAGTTACATGTGGAGAAGACTGGTGGCACATAAGTTACATGTGGTGGAGACTGGTGGCACATAAGTTACATGTGGAGAGACTGGTAGCACATAAGTTACATGTGGAGAAGACTGGTGGCATATAGGGGGCATGTGGAGAAGACTGGTGGCACATAAGTTACATGTGGAGAAGACTGGTGGCACATAAGTTACATGTGGAGAAGAGTGTTGGCACATAGGTGAAATGTGGAGGAGACTGGTGGCCCATCAGTTACATGTGGAGGAGACAGGTGGCACATAAGTTACATGTGGAGGAGACTGGTGGCACATAAGTTAAATGTGGAGAGACTGGTGGCACATAAGTTACAAGTGGAGAAGACTGGTGGCATATAGGGGGCTTGTGGAGGAGACTGGGGGCACACAAATTACATGTGGAGAATAATGGTGGCACATAAGTTACATGTGGAGAAGACTGTTGGCACATAGGGGGTATGTGGAGGAGACTGGTGGCCCATAAGTTACATGTGGAGGAGACTGGTGGCACATAAGTTACATGTGGAGGAGACTGCTGGCACATAAGTTACATGTGGAGAAGACTGGTGGCACATAAGTTACAGGTGGAGGAAATTGTTGGCACATAAGTTACATGTGAAGAGACTGGTGGCACATAAGTTACATGTGGAGAAGACTGGTGGCACCTAGGGGGCATGTGGAGAAGACTGGTGGCACATAAATTACATGTGGAGGAGACTGGTGGCACATAAGTTACATGTGGAGGAGACTGGTGGCACATAAGTTACATGTGGAGAAGACTGGTGGCATATAGGGGGCATGTGGAGAAAACTGGTGGCACATAAGTTACATGTGGAGGAGACTGGTGGCACATAAGTTACATGTGGAGAAGAATGGTGGCACAAAAGTTACATGTGGAGAAGACTGGTGGCAAATAGGGGGCATGTGGAGGAGACTGGTGGCACATAAGTTACATGTTGAGGAGACTGGTGGCACATAAGTTACATGTGAAGGAGACTGGTGGCACATAATTTACATGTGGAGAAGACTGGTGGCACATAAGTTACATGTGGAGAAGACTGGTGGTAGTTACATGTGGAGGAGACGGGTGGCACATAAGTTACATGTGGAGGAGACTGGTGGCACATAAGTTACATGTGTAGAGACTGGTAGCACATAAGTTACATGTGGAGAAGAGTGCGGGCATATAGTGGGCATGTGGAGGAGACTGGTGGCACATAAGTTACATGTGGAGGAGACTGGTGGCAAATAAGTTACATGTGGAGAAGACTTGTTGCATATAGGGGGCATGTGGAGGAGACTGGGGGCACATAAGTTACATGTGGAGAAGACTGGTGGCATATAGGGGGCATGTGGAGGAGACTGGTGGCACATATGCTACATGTGGAGAAGACTGGTGGCACATAAGTTACATGTGGAGAAGACTGGTGGCACATAGGGGGCATGTGGAGAAGACTGGTGGCACATAAGTTACATGTGGAGGAGACTGCTGGCACATAAGTTACATGTGGAGAAGACTGGTGGCACATAAGTTACATGTGGAGAAGAGTGCGGGCATATAGTGGGCATGTGGAGGAGACTGGTGGCACATAAGTTACATGTGGAGGAGACTGGTGGCACATAAGCTACATGTGTAGGAGACTGGTGGCACATAAGTGACATGTGGAGGAGACTGGTGGCACCTAGGGGGCATGAGGAGAAGACTGGTGGCACATAAGTTACATGTGGAGGAGACTGGTGGCACATAAGTTACATGTGTAGAGGCTGGTAGCACATAAGTTACATGTGGAGAAGAGTGCGGGCATATAGTGGGCATGTGGAGGAGACTGGTGGCACATAAATTACATGTGAAGGAGAATGGTGGCAAATAAGTTACATGTGGAGAAGACTGGTGGCATATAGGGGGCATGTGGAGGAGACTGGGGGCACATAAGTTACATGTGGTGAAGACTGGTGGCATATAGGGGGCATGTGGAGGAGACTGGTGGTACATATGCTACATGTGGAGAAGACTGGTGGCACATTAGTTACATGTGGAGAAGACTGGTGGCTCATATGGGGCATGTGGAGAAGACTGGTGGCACATAATTTACATGTGGAGGAGACTACTGCCACATAAGTTACATGTGGAGAAGACTGGTGGCACATAAGTTACATGTGGAGGAGACTGGTGGCACATAAGCTACATGTGTAGGAGACTGGTGGCACATAAGTGACATGTGGAGGAGACTGGTGGCACCTAGGGGGCATGAGGAGAAGATGGGTGGCACATAAGTTACATGTGGAGGAGACTGGTGGCACATAAGTTACATGTGGAGAAGACTGGTGGCACATAAGTTACATCTGGAGAGACTGGTGGCACATAAGTTACATTTGGAGAAGACTGGTGGCACATAAGTAACACATGGAGAATACTGGTGGCACATAAATTACATGCGGAGAAGACTGGTGGCACCTAGGGGGCATGTGGAGAAGACTGGTGGCACATAAGTTACATGTGGAGGAGACTGGTGGCACATAAGTTACATTTGGAGAAGACTGTTGGCACCTAGAGGGCATGTGGAGAAGACTGGTGGCACATAAGTTACATGTGGAGGAGACTGGTGGCACATAAGTTACATGTGGAGAGACTGGTGGCACATACGTTACATGTGGAGAAGACTGTTGGCACCTAGGGGGCATGTGGAGAAGACTGGTAGCACATAAATTACATGTGAAGGAGAATGGTGGCAAATAAGTTACATGTGGAGAAGACTGGTGGCATATAGGGGGCATGTGGAGGAGACTGGGGGCACATAAGTTACATGTGGAGAAGACTGGTGGCACATTAGTTACATGTGGAGAAGACTGGTGGCTCATATGGGGCATGTGGAGAAGACTGGTGGCACATAATTTACATGTGGAGGAGACTACTGGCACATAAGTTACATGTGGAGAAGACTGGTGGCACATAAGTTACATGTGGAGAAGAGTGCGGGCATATAGTGGGCATGTGGAGGAGACTGGTGGCACATAAGTTACATGTGGAGGAGACTGGTGGCACATAACCTACATGTGTAGGAGACTGGTGGCACATAAGTGACATGTGGAGGAGACTGGTGGCACCAAGGGGGCATGAGGAGAAGACTGTTGGCACATAAGTTACATGTGGAGAGACTGGTGGCACACAAGTTACATGTGGAGAAGACTAGTGGCTCCTAGGGGGCATGTGGAGAAGACTGGTGGCACATAAGTTACATGTGGAGGAGACTGGTGGCACATATATGCTACATGTGGAGGAGACTGTTTGCACATAAGCTACATGTGGAGGAGACTGGTGGCACATAGGTCACATGTGGAGGAGACTGGTGGCACATAAGTTACATTTGGAGAAGACTGGTGGCACATAGAGGGCATGTGAAGGAGACTGGCGGCACATAGGTGGCATGTGGAATAGACTGGTGGCACATAAGTTACATGTGGTGAAGACTGGTGGCACATAAGTTACATGTGGAGAAGACTGGTGGCAAATAGGGGGCATGTGGAGGAGACTGGTGGCACATAAGTTACATGTGAAGGAGACTGGTGGCACATAATTTACATGTGGAGAAGACTGGTGGCACAAAAGTTACATGTGGAGAAAACTGGCGGCAGTTACATGTGGAGAGACTGGTGGCACATAAGTTACATGTGGAGGAGAAAGGTGGCACATAAGTTACATGTGGAGAGACTGGTGGCACATAAGTTACATGTGGAGAAGAGTGGTGGCATATAGGGTGCATGTGGAGGAGACTGGTGGCCCATAAGCTATATGTGTAGGAGACTTGTGGCACATAAGTGACATGTGGAGGAGACTGGTGGCACCTAGGGGGCATGAAGAGAAGACTGGTGGCACATAAGTTACAAGTGGAGAAGACTGGTGGCACATAAGTTACATTTGTAGAAGACTGGTGGCACATAAGTTACATTTGTAGAAGACTGGTGGCACATAAGTTACATGTGGAGAAGACTGGTGGCACATAAGTTACATGTGGAGAAGACTGGTGGCACATAATTTACATGTGGAGAAGACTGGTGGCACATAAGTTACATGTCGAGAAGACTGGTGGCACCTAGGGGGCATGTGGAGAAGACTGGTGGCACATAAGTTACATGTGGAGGAGACTGGTGGCAAATAAGTTACATGTGGAGGATACTGGAGGCACATAAGTTCCACTTGGAGAGATTGGTGGCACATAAGTTACACCTGGAGAAGACTGGTGGCACATAAGTTACATGTGGAGGAGACTGGTGGCACATAAGTTACATGTGGAGAAGACTGGTGGCACATAAGTTACATGTGGAGGAGACTGGTGGCACATAAGTTACATGTGGAGAATACTGCTGGCACATAAGGTACATGTGGAGAAGACTGGTGGCACATAGGGGGCATGAGGAGAACACTGGTGGCACATAAGTTACAAGTGGAGAAGACTGGTGGCACATAAGTTACATGTGGAGAAGACTGGTGGCACATAATTTACATGTGGAGAAGACTGGTGGCACATAAGTTACATGTCGAGAAGACTGGTGGCACCTAGGGGGCATGTGGAGAAGACTGGTGGCACATAAGTTACATGTGGAGGAGACTGGTGGCAAATAAGTTACATGTGGAGGATACTGGAGGCACATAAGTTCCACTTGGAGAGATTGGTGGCACATAAGTTACACCTGGAGAAGACTGGTGGCACATAAGTTACATGTGGAGGAGACTGGTGGCACATAAGTTACATGTGGAGAAGACTGGTGGCACATAAGTTACATGTGGAGGAGACTGGTGGCACATAAGTTACATGTGGAGAATACTGCTGGCACATAAGGTACATGTGGAGAAGACTGGTGGCACATAGGGGGCATGAGGAGAACACTGGTGGCACATAAGTTACAAGTGGAGAAGACTGGTGGCACATAAGTTACATGTGGAGGATACTGGTGGCACATAAGTTACATGTGGAGGAGACTGGTGGCACATAAGTTACATGTGGAGAGACTGGTGGCACATAAGTTACATGTGGAGAAGAGGGGTGGCATATAGGGGGCAAGTGGAGGAGACTGGTGGCAAATAAGTTACATGTGGAGGAGACTGGTGGCCCATAAGCTACATGTGGAGAAGACTGGTGGCACCTAGGGGGCATGTGGAGAAGACTGGTAGCACATAAATTACATGTGGAGGAGAATGGTGGCAAATTAGTTACATGTGGAGAAGACTGGTGGCATATAGGGGGCATGTGGAGGAGACTGGGGGCACATAAGTTACATGTGGAGAAGACTGTTTGGCATATAGGGGGCATGTTGAGGAGACTGGTGGCACATATGCTACATGTGGAGAAGACTGGTGGCACATAAGTTACATGTGGAGAAGACTGGTGGCACATAGGGGGCATGTGGAGAAGACTGGTGGCACATATGTTACATGTGGAGGAGACTGCTGGTACATAAGATACATGTGGAGAAGACTGGTGGCATATAAGTTACATGTGGAGGAGGTTGTTGGCACATAAGTTACATGTGGAGAGACTGGTGGCACATAAGTTACATGTGGAGAAGACTGGTGGCACATAAGTTACATGTGGAGGAGACTGGTGGCACATAAGTTACATGTGGAGAGACTGGTGGCACACAAGTTACATGTGGAGATGACTAGTGGCTCCTAGGGGGAATGTGGAGAAGACTGGTGGCACATAAGTTACATGTGGAGGAGACTGGTGGCACATATATGCTACATGTGGAGGAGACTGTTGGCACATAAGCTACATGTGGAGGAGACTGGTGGCACATAGGTCACATGTGGAGGAGACTGGTGGCAGATAAGTTACAAGTGGAGAAGACTGTTGGCAGATAGGGGGCATGTGGAGGAGACTGGCGGCACATAGGTGGCATGTGGAGGAGACTGGTGGCAAATAAGTTACATGTGGTGAAGACTGGTGGCACATAAGTTACATGTGGAGAAGACTGGTGGCAAATAGGGGGCATGTGGAGGAGACCGGTGGCACATAAGTTACATGTGAAGGAGACTGGTGGCACATAAGTTACATGTGGAGGTGACTGGTGGCACATAATTTACATGTGGAGAAGACTGGTGGCACAAAAGTTACATGTGGAGAAGACTGGTGGCAGTTACATGTGGAGAGACTGGTGGCACATAAGTTACATGTGGAGGACACTGGTGGCACATAAGTTACATGTGGAGAGACTGGTGGCAAAAAAGTTACATGTGGAGGAGACTTGTGGCCCATAAGCTATATGTGTAGGAGACTGGTGGCACATAAGTGACATGTGAAGGAGACTGGTGGCACCTAGGGAGCATGAAGAGAAGACTGGTGGCACAAAAGTTACAAGTGGAGAAGACTGGTGGCACATAAGTTACATTTGAAGAAGACTGGTGGCACATAAGTTACATTTGTAGAATACTGGTGGCACATAAGTTACATGTGGAGAAGACTGGTGGCACATAAGTTACACGTCGAGAAGACTGGTGGCATCTAGGGGGCATGTGGAGAAGACTGGTGGCACATAAGTTACATGTGGAGGAGACTGGTGGCAAATAAGTTACATGTGGAGGATACTGGAGGCACATAAGTTACACCTGGAGAGATTGGTGGCACATAAGTTACACGTGGAGAATACTGGTGGCACATAAGTTACATGTGGAGGAGACTGGTGGCACATAAGTTACATGTGGAGAAGACTGGTGGCACATAAGTTACATGTGGAGGAGACTGGTGGCACATAAGTTACATGTGGAGAATACTGTTGGCACATAAGGTACACGTGGAGAAGACTGGTGGCACATAGGGGGCATGAGGAGAACACTGGTGGCACATAAGTTACAAGTGGAGAAGACTGGTGGCACATAAGTTACATGTGGAGGATACTGGTGGCACATAAGTTATATGTGGAGGAGACTGGTGGCACATAAGTTACATGTGGAGAGACTGGTGGCACATAAGTTACATGTGGACAAGAGGGGTGGCATATAGGGGGCATGTGGAGGAGACTGGTGGCAAATAAGTTACATGTGGAGGAGACTGGTGGCCCATAAGCTATATGTGTTGGAGACATAGTGGCAAATAAGTGAAATGTGGAGGAGACTGGTTTCACCTAGAGGGCATGAGGAGAAGACTGGTGGCACATAAGTTGCAAGTGGAGAAGACTGGTGGCACATGAGTTACATTTGTAGAAGACTGGTGGCACATAAGTTACATTTGTAGAAGACTGGTGGCACATAAGTTACATGTGGAGAAGACTGGTGGCACATAAGTTACATGTGGAGAAGACAGGTGGCACATAAGTTACATGTCAAGAAGACTGGTGGCACCTAGGGGGCATGTGGAGAAGACTGGTGGCACATAAGTTACATGTGGAGGAGACTGTAGGCAAATAAGTTACATGTGGAGGAGACTGGAGGCACGTAAGTTACATGTGGAGAGATTGGTGGCACATAAGTTACATGTGTAGAAGACTGGTGGCACATAAGTTACATGTAGAGGAGACTGGTGGCACATAAGTTACATGTAGAGGAGACTGGTGGCACATAAGTTACATGTGGAGAAGACTGGTGGCACATAAGTTACATGTGGAGGAGACTGGTGGTACATAAGTTACATGAGGAGAATACTGGTGGAACATAAGGTACATGTGGAGAAGACTGGTGGCACATAGGGGGCATGAGGAGAACACTGGTGACAGATAAGTTACAAGTGGAGAAGACTGGTGGCACATAAGTTACATGTGGAGGAGACTGCTGCCACTTAAGTTACATGTGGAGGAGACTGGTGGCACATAAGTTACATGTGGAGAAGACTGGTGGCACTTAAGTTACATGTGGAGGAGACTGGTGGCACATAAGTTACATGTGGAGGAGACTGGTGGCACATAAGTTACATGTGGAGAGACTGGTGGCACATAAGTTACATGTGGAGAAGACTGGTGGCACATAAGTTACATGTGGTGGAGACTGGTGGCACATAAGTTACATGTGGAGAGACTGGTAGCACATAAGTTACATGTGTAGAGGCTGGTAGCACATAAGTTACATGTGGAGAAAAGTGCGGGCATATAGTGGGCATGTGGAGGAGACTGGTGGCACATAAGTTACATGTGGAGGAGACTGGTGGCACATAAGCTACATGTGTAGGAGACTGGTGGCACATAAGTGACATGTGGAGGAGACTGGTGGCACCTAGGGGGCATGAGGAGAAGACTGGTGGCACATAAGTTACATGTGGAGGAGACTGGTGGCACATAAGTTACATGTGGAGAAGACTGATGGCACATAAGTTACATGTGGAGGAGACTGGTGGCACCTAGGGGGCATGAGGAGAAGACTGGTGGCACATAAGTTACATGTGGAGGAGACTGGTGGCACATAAGTTACATGTGGAGAAGACTGATGGCACATAAGTTACATGTGGAGAGACTGGTGGCACATAAGTTACATTTGGAGAAGACTGGTGGCACATAAGTAACACATGGAGAATACTGGTGGCACATAAGTTACATGCGGAGAAGACTGGTGGCACCTAGGGGGCATGTGGAGAAGACTGGTGGCATATAAGTTACATGTGGAGGAGACTGGTGGCACATAAGTTACATTTGGAGAAGACTGTTGGCACCTAGGGGGCATGTGGAGAAGACTGGTGGCACATAAGTTACATGTGGAGGAGACTGGTGGCACATACGTTACATGTGGAGTAACTGTTGGCACCTAGGGGGCATGTGGAGAAGACTGGTAGCACATAAATTACATGTGAAGGAGAATGGTGGCAAATAAGTTACATGTGGAGAAGACTGGTGGCATATAGGGGGCATGTGGAGGAGACTGGGGGCACATAAGATACATGTGGTGAAGACTGGTGGCATATAGGGGGCATGTGGAGGAGACTGGTGGTACATATGCTACATGTGGAGAAGACTGGTGGCACATAAGTTACATGTGGAGAAGACTGGTGGCTCATAGGGGGCATGTGGAGAAGACTGGTGGCACATAATTTACATGTGGATGAGACTGCTGGCACATAAGTTACATGTGGAGAAGACTGGTGGCACATAAGTTACATGTGGAGAAGAGTGCGGGCATATAGTGGGCATGTGGAGGAGACTGGTGGCACATAAGTTACATGTAGAGGAGACTGGTGGCACATAGGTCACATGTGGAGGAGACTGGTGGCACATAACCTACATGTGTAGGAGACTGGTGGCACATAAGTGACATGTGGAGGAGACTGGTGGCACCTAGGGGGCATGAGGAGAAGACTGTTGGCACATAAGTTACATGTGGAGAGACTGGTGGCACACAAGTTACATGTGGAGAAGACTAGTGGCTTCTAGGGGGCATGTGGAGAAGACTGGTGGCACATAAGTTACATGTGGAGGAGACTGGTGGCACATATATGCTACATGTGGAGGAGACTGTTTGCACATAAGCTACATGTGGAGGAGACTGGTGGCACATAGGTCACATGTGGAGGAGACTGGTGGCACATAAGTTACATGTGGAGAAGACTGGTGGCACATAGGGGGCATGTGGAGGAGACTGGCGGCACATAGGTGGCATGTGGAGGAGACTGGTGGCACATAAGTTACATGTGGTGAAGACTGGTGGCACATAAGTTACATGTGGAGAAGACTGGTGGCAAATAGGGGGCATGTGGAGGAGACTGGTGGCACATAAGTTACATGTGAAGGAGACTGGTGGCACATAAGTTACATGTGGAGGAGACTTGTGGCACATAATTTACATGTGGAGAAGACTGGTGGCACAAAAGTTACATGTGGAGAAAACTGGTGGCAGTTACATGTGGAGAGACTGGTGGCACATAAGTTACATGTGGAGGAGAAAGGTGGCACATAAGTTACATGTGGAGAGACTGGTGGCACATAAGTTACATGTGGAGAAGAGTGGTGGCATATAGGGTGCATGTGGAGGAGACTGGTGGCCCATAAGCTATATGTGTAGGAGACTGGTGGCACATAAGTGACATGTGGAGGAGACTGGTGGCACCTAGGGGGCATGAAGAGAAGACTGGTGGCAAATAAGTTACATTTGTAGAAGACTGGTGGCACATAAGTTACATTTGTAGAAGACTGGTGGCACATAAGTTACATGTGGAGAAGACTGGTGGCACATAAGTTACATGTGGAGAAGACTGGTGGCACATAATTTACATGTGCAGAAGACTGGTGGCACATAAGTTACATGTGGAGAAGACTGGTGGCACCTAGGGGGCATGTGGAGAAGACTGGTGGCACATAAGTTACATGTGGAGGAGACTGGTGGCAAATAAGTTACATGTGGAGGATACTGGAGGCACATAAGTTCCACTTGGAGAGATTGGTGGCACACAAGTTACATCTGGAGAAGACTGGTGGCACATAAGTTACATGTGGAGGAGACTGGTGGCACATAAGTTACATGTGGAGAAGACTGGTGGCACATAAGTTACATGTGGAGGAGACTGATGGCACATAAGTTACATGTGGAGAATACTGCTGGCACATAAGGTACATGTGGAGAAGACTGGTGGCACATAGGGGGCATGAGGAGAACACTGGTGGCACATAAGTTACAAGTGGAGAAGACTGGTGGCTCATAAGTTACATGTGGAGGATACTGGTGGCACATAAGTTACATGTGGAGGAGACTGGTGGCACATAAGTTACATGTGGAGAGACTGGTGGCACATAAGTTACATGTGGAGAAGAGGGGTGGCATATAGGGGGCATGTGGAGGAGACTGGTGGCAAATAAGTTACATGTGGAGGAGACTGGTGGCCCATAAGCTACATGTGGAGAAGACTGGTGGCACCTAGGGGGCATGTGGAGAAGACTGGTAGCACATAAATTACATGTGGAGGAGAATGGTAGCAAATAAGTTACATGTGGAGAAGACTGGTGGCATATAGGGGGCATGTGGAGGAGACTGGGGGCACATAAGTTACATGTGGAGAAGACTGTTGGCATATAGGGGGCATGTGGAGGAGACTGGTTGCACATATGCTACATGTGGAGAAGACTGGTGGCACATAAGTTACATGTGGAGAATACTGGTGGCACATAGGGGGCATGTGGAGAAGACTGGTGGCACATATGTTACATGTGGAGGAGACTGCTGGCACATAAGTTACATGTGGAGAAGACTGGTGGCATATAAGTTACATGTGGAGGAGATTGTTGGCACATAAGTTACATGTGGAGAGACTGGTGGCACATCAGTTACATGTGGAGAAGACTGGTGGCACATAAGTTACATGTGGAGGAGACTGGTGGCACATAAGTTACATGTGGAGGATACTGGTGGGACATAAGTTACATGTGGAGGAGACTGGTGGCACATAAGTTACATGTGGAGGAGACTGGTGGCACATAAGTTACATGTGGAGAGACTGGTGGCACATAAGTTACATGTGGAGAAGACTGGTGGCACATAAGTTACATGTGGTGGAGACTGGTGGCACATAAGTTACATGTGGAGAGACTGGTAGCACATAAGTTACATGTGGAGAAGACTGGTGGCATATAGGGGGCATGTGGAGAAGACTGGTGGCACATAAGTTACATGTGGAGAAGACTGGTGGCACATAAGTTACATGTGGAGAAGACTGTTGGCATATAGGGGGCATGTGGAGGAGACTGGTGGCACATATGCTACATGTGGAGAAGACTGGTGCCACATAAGTTACATGTGGAGAAGACTGGTGGCACATAGGGGGCATGTGGAGAAGACTGGTGGCACATATGTTACATGTGGAGGAGACTGCTGGCACATAAGTTACATGTGGAGAAGACTGGTGGCATATAAGTTACATGTGGAGGAGACTGTTGGCACATAAGTTACATGTGGAGAGACTGGTGGCACATAAGTTACATGTGGAGAAGACTGGTGGCACATAATTTACATGTGGAGGAGACTGGTGGCACATAAGTTACATGTGGAGGATACTGGTGGGACATAAGTTACATGTGGAGGAGACTGGTGGCACATAAGTTACATGTGGAGGAGACTGGTGGCACATAAGTTACATGTGGAGAGACTGGTGGCACATAAGTTACATGTGGAGAAGACTGGTGGCACATAAGTTACATGTGGTGGAGACTGGTGGCACATAAGTTACATGTGGAGAGACTGGTAGCACATAAGTTACATGTGGAGAAGACTGGTGGCATATAGGGGGCATGTGGAGAAGACTGGTGGCACATAAGTTACATGTGGAGAAGACTGGTGGCACATAAGTTACATGTGGAGAAGACTGTTGGCACATAGGTGAAATGTGGAGGAGACTGGTGGCCCATCAGTTACATGTGGAGGAGACAGGTGGCACATAAGTTACATGTGGAGGAGACTGGTGGCACATAAGTTAAATGTGGAGAGACTGGTGGCACATAAGTTACAAGTGGAGAAGACTGGTGGCATATAGGGGGCTTGTGGAGGAGACTGGGGGCACACAAATTACATGTGGAGAATAATGGTGGCACATAAGTTACATGTGGAGAAGACTGTTGGCACATAGGGGGTATGTGGAGGAGACTGGTGGCCCATAAGTTACATGTGGAGGAGACTGGTGGCACATAAGTTACATGTGGAGGAGACTGCTGGCACATAAGTTACATGTGGAGAAGACTGGTGACACATAAGTTACAGGTGGAGGAAATTGTTGGCACATAAGTTACATGTGAAGAGACTGGTGGCACATAAGTTACATGTGGAGAAGACTGGTGGCACCTAGGGGGCATGTGGAGAAGACTGGTGGCACATAAATTACATGTGGAGGAGACTGGTGGCACATAAGTTACATGTGGAGGAGACTGGTGGCACATAAGTTACATGTGGAGAAGACTGGTGGCATATAGGGGGCATGTGGAGAAAACTGGTGGCACATAAGTTACATGTGGAGGAGACTGGTGGCACATAAGTTACATGTGGAGAAGAATGGTGGCACAAAAGTTACATGTGGAGAAGACTGGTGGCAAATAGGGGGCATGTGGAGGAGACTGGTGGCACATAAGTTACATGTTGAGGAGACTGGTGGCACATAAGTTACATGTGAAGGAGACTGGTGGCACATAATTTACATGTGGAGAAGACTGGTGGCACATAAGTTACATGTGGAGAAGACTGGTGGTAGTTACATGTGGAGGAGACGGGTGGCACATAAGTTACATGTGGAGGAGACTGGTGGCACATAAGTTACATGTGTAGAGACTGGTAGCACATAAGTTACATGTGGAGAAGAGTGCGGGCATATAGTGGGCATGTGGAGGAGACTGGTGGCACATAAGTTACATGTGGAGGAGACTGGTGGCAAATAAGTTACATGTGGAGAAGACTTGTTGCATATAGGGGGCATGTGGAGGAGACTGGGGGCACATAAGTTACATGTGGAGAAGACTGGTGGCATATAGGGGGCATGTGGAGGAGACTGGTGGCACATATGCTACATGTGGAGAAGACTGGTGGCACATAAGTTACATGTGGAGAAGACTGGTGGCACATAGGGGGCATGTGGAGAAGACTGGTGGCACATAAGTTACATGTGGAGGAGACTGCTGGCACATAAGTTACATGTGGAGAAGACTGGTGGCACATAAGTTACATGTGGAGAAGAGTGCGGGCATATAGTGGGCATGTGGAGGAGACTGGTGGCACATAAGTTACATGTGGAGGAGACTGGTGGCACATAAGCTACATGTGTAGGAGACTGGTGGCACATAAGTGACATGTGGAGGAGACTGGTGGCACCTAGGGGGCATGAGGAGAAGACTGGTGGCACATAAGTTACATGTGGAGGAAACTGGTGGCACATAAGTTACATGTGTAGAGGCTGGTAGCACATAAGTTACATGTGGAGAAGAGTGCGGGCATATAGTGGGCATGTGGAGGAGACTGGTGGCACATAAATTACATGTGAAGGAGAATGGTGGCAAATAAGTTACATGTGGAGAAGACTGGTGGCATATAGGGGGCATGTGGAGGAGACTGGGGGCACATAAGTTACATGTGGTGAAGACTGGTGGCATATAGGGGGCATGTGGAGGAGACTGGTGGTACATATGCTACATGTGGAGAAGACTGGTGGCACATTAGTTACATGTGGAGAAGACTGGTGGCTCATATGGGGCATGTGGAGAAGTCTGGTGGCACATAATTTACATGTGGAGGAGACTACTGCCACATAAGTTACATGTGGAGAAGACTGGTGGCACATAAGTTACATGTGGAGGAGACTGGTGGCACATAAGCTACATGTGTAGGAGACTGGTGGCACATAAGTGACATGTGGAGGAGACTGGTGGCACCTAGGGGGCATGAGGAGAAGATGGGTGGCACATAAGTTACATGTGGAGGAGACTGGTGGCACATAAGTTACATGTGGAGAAGACTGGTGGCACATAAGTTACATCTGGAGAGACTGGTGGCACATAAGTTACATTTGGAGAAGACTGGTGGCACATAAGTAACACATGGAGAATACTGGTGGCACATAAATTACATGCGGAGAAGACTGGTGGCACCTAGGGGGCATGTGGAGAAGACTGGTGGCACATAAGTTACATGTGGAGGAGACTGGTGGCACATAAGTTACATTTGGAGAAGACTGTTGGCACCTAGAGGGCATGTGGAGAAGACTGGTGGCACATAAGTTACATGTGGAGGAGACTGGTGGCACATAAGTTACATGTGGAGAGACTGGTGGCACATACGTTACATGTGGAGAAGACTGTTGGCACCTAGGGGGCATGTGGAGAAGACTGGTAGCACATAAATTACATGTGAAGGAGAATGGTGGCAAATAAGTTACATGTGGAGAAGACTGGTGGCATATAGGGGGCATGTGGAGGAGACTGGGGGCACATAAGTTACATGTGGTGAAGACTGGTGGCATATAGGGGGCATGTGGAGGAGACTGGTGGTACATATGCTACATGTGGAGAAGACTGGTGGCACATTAGTTACATGTGGAGAAGACTGGTGGCTCATATGGGGCATGTGGAGAAGACTGGTGGCACATAATTTACATGTGGAGGAGACTACTGGCACATAAGTTACATGTGGAGAAGACTGGTGGCACATAAGTTACATGTGGAGAAGAGTGCGGGCATATAGTGGGCATGTGGAGGAGACTGGTGGCACATAAGTTACATGTGGAGGAGACTGGTGGCACATAACCTACATGTGTAGGAGACTGGTGGCACATAAGTGACATGTGGAGGAGACTGGTGGCACCAAGGGGGCATGAGGAGAAGACTGTTGGCACATAAGTTACATGTGGAGAGACTGGTGGCACACAAGTTACATGTGGAGAAGACTAGTGGCTCCTAGGGGGCATGTGGAGAAGACTGGTGGCACATAAGTTACATGTGGAGGAGACTGGTGGCACATATATGCTACATGTGGAGGAGACTGTTTGCACATAAGCTACATGTGGAGGAGACTGGTGGCACATAGGTCACATGTGGAGGAGACTGGTGGCACATAAGTTACATTTGGAGAAGACTGGTGGCACATAGAGGGCATGTGAAGGAGACTGGCGGCACATAGGTGGCATGTGGAATAGACTGGTGGCACATAAGTTACATGTGGTGAAGACTGGTGGCACATAAGTTACATGTGGAGAAGACTGGTGGCAAATAGGGGGCATGTGGAGGAGACTGGTGGCACATAAGTTACATGTGAAGGAGACTGGTGGCACATAAGTTAAATGTGGAGGAGACTGGTGGCACATAATTTACATGTGGAGAAGACTGGTGGCACAAAAGTTACATGTGGAGAAAACTGGCGGCAGTTACATGTGGAGAGACTGGTGGCACATAAGTTACATGTGGAGGAGAAAGGTGGCACATAAGTTACATGTGGAGAGACTGGTGGCACATAAGTTACATGTGGAGAAGAGTGGTGGCATATAGGGTGCATGTGGAGGAGACTGGTGGCCCATAAGCTATATGTGTAGGAGACTTGTGGCACATAAGTGACATGTGGAGGAGACTGGTGGCACCTAGGGGGCATGAAGAGAAGACTGGTGGCACATAAGTTACAAGTGGAGAAGACTGGTGGCACATAAGTTACATTTGTAGAAGACTGGTGGCACATAAGTTACATTTGTAGAAGACTGGTGGCACATAAGTTACATGTGGAGAAGACTGGTGGCACATAAGTTACATGTGGAGAAGACTGGTGGCACATAATTTACATGTGGAGAAGACTGGTGGCACATAAGTTACATGTCGAGAAGACTGGTGGCACCTAGGGGGCATGTGGAGAAGACTGGTGGCACATAAGTTACATGTGGAGGAGACTGGTGGCAAATAAGTTACATGTGGAGGATACTGGAGGCACATAAGTTCCACTTGGAGAGATTGGTGGCACATAAGTTACACCTGGAGAAGACTGGTGGCACATAAGTTACATGTGGAGGAGACTGGTGGCACATAAGTTACATGTGGAGAAGACTGGTGGCACATAAGTTACATGTGGAGGAGACTGGTGGCACATAAGTTACATGTGGAGAATACTGCTGGCACATAAGGTACATGTGGAGAAGACTGGTGGCACATAGGGGGCATGAGGAGAACACTGGTGGCACATAAGTTACAAGTGGAGAAGACTGGTGGCACATAAGTTACATGTGGAGAAGACTGGTGGCACATAATTTACATGTGGAGAAGACTGGTGGCACATAAGTTACATGTCGAGAAGACTGGTGGCACCTAGGGGGCATGTGGAGAAGACTGGTGGCACATAAGTTACATGTGGAGGAGACTGGTGGCAAATAAGTTACATGTGGAGGATACTGGAGGCACATAAGTTCCACTTGGAGAGATTGGTGGCACATAAGTTACACCTGGAGAAGACTGGTGGCACATAAGTTACATGTGGAGGAGACTGGTGGCACATAAGTTACATGTGGAGAAGACTGGTGGCACATAAGTTACATGTGGAGGAGACTGGTGGCACATAAGTTACATGTGGAGAAGACTGGTGGCACATAATTTACATGTGGAGAAGACTGGTGGCACATAAGTTACATGTCGAGAAGACTGGTGGCACCTAGGGGGCATGTGGAGAAGACTGGTGGCACATAAATTACATGTGGAGGAGACTGGTGGCAAATAAGTTACATGTGGAGGATACTGGAGGCACATAAGTTCCACTTGGAGAGATTGGTGGCACATAAGTTACACCTGGAGAAGACTGGTGGCACATAAGTTACATGTGGAGGAGACTGGTGGCACATAAGTTACATGTGGAGAAGACTGGTGGCACATAAGTTACATGTGGAGGAGACTGGTGGCACATAAGTTACATGTGGAGAATACTGCTGGCACATAAGGTACATGTGGAGAAGACTGGTGGCACATAGGGGGCATGAGGAGAACACTGGTGGCACATAAGTTACAAGTGGAGAAGACTGGTGGCACATAAGTTACATGTGGAGGATACTGGTGGCACATAAGTTACATGTGGAGGAGACTGGTGGCACATAAGTTACATGTGGAGAGACTGGTGGCACATAAGTTACATGTGGAGAAGAGGGGTGGCATATAGGGGGCAAGTGGAGGAGACTGGTGGCAAATAAGTTACATGTGGAGGAGACTGGTGGCCCATAAGCTACATGTGGAGAAGACTGGTGGCACCTAGGGGGCATGTGGAGAAGACTGGTAGCACATAAATTACATGTGGAGGAGAATGGTGGCAAATTAGTTACATGTGGAGAAGACTGGTGGCATATAGGGGGCATGTGGAGGAGACTGGGGGCACATAAGTTACATGTGGAGAAGACTGTTTGGCATATAGGGGGCATGTTGAGGAGACTGGTGGCACATATGCTACATGTGGAGAAGACTGGTGGCACATAAGTTACATGTGGAGAAGACTGGTGGCACATAGGGGGCATGTGGAGAAGACTGGTGGCACATATGTTACATGTGGAGGAGGTTGTTGGCACATAAGTTACATGTGGAGAGACTGGTGGCACATAAGTTACATGTGGAGAAGACTGGTGGCACATAAGTTACATGTGGAGGAGACTGGTGGCACATAAGTTACATGTGGAGAGACTGGTGGCACACAAGTTACATGTGGAGATGACTAGTGGCTCCTAGGGGGAATGTGGAGAAGACTGGTGGCACATAAGTTACATGTGGAGGAGACTGGTGGCACATATATGCTACATGTGGAGGAGACTGTTGGCACATAAGCTACATGTGGAGGAGACTGGTGGCACATAGGTCACATGTGGAGGAGACTGGTGGCAGATAAGTTACAAGTGGAGAAGACTGTTGGCAGATAGGGGGCATGTGGAGGAGACTGGCGGCACATAGGTGGCATGTGGAGGAGACTGGTGGCAAATAAGTTACATGTGGTGAAGACTGGTGGCACATAAGTTACATGTGGAGAAGACTGGTGGCAAATAGGGGGCATGTGGAGGAGACCGGTGGCACATAAGTTACATGTGAAGGAGACTGGTGGCACATAAGTTACATGTGGAGGTGACTGGTGGCACATAATTTACATGTGGAGAAGACTGGTGGCACAAAAGTTACATGTGGAGAAGACTGGTGGCAGTTACATGTGGAGAGACTGGTGGCACATAAGTTACATGTGGAGGACACTGGTGGCACATAAGTTACATGTGGAGAGACTGGTGGCAAAAAAGTTACATGTGGAGGAGACTTGTGGCCCATAAGCTATATGTGTAGGAGACTGGTGGCACATAAGTGACATGTGAAGGAGACTGGTGGCACCTAGGGAGCATGAAGAGAAGACTGGTGGCACAAAAGTTACAAGTGGAGAAGACTGGTGGCACATAAGTTACATTTGAAGAAGACTGGTGGCACATAAGTTACATTTGTAGAATACTGGTGGCACATAAGTTACATGTGGAGAAGACTGGTGGCACATAAGTTACACGTCGAGAAGACTGGTGGCACCTAGGGGGCATGTGGAGAAGACTGGTGGCACATAAGTTACATGTGGAGGAGACTGGTGGCAAATAAGTTACATGTGGAGGATACTGGAGGCACATAAGTTACACCTGGAGAGATTGGTGGCACATAAGTTACACGTGGAGAATACTGGTGGCACATAAGTTACATGTGGAGGAGACTGGTGGCACATAAGTTACATGTGGAGAAGACTGGTGGCACATAAGTTACATGTGGAGGAGACTGGTGGCACATAAGTTACATGTGGAGAATACTGTTGGCACATAAGGTACACGTGGAGAAGACTGGTGGCACATAGGGGGCATGAGGAGAACACTGGTGGCACATAAGTTACAAGTGGAGAAGACTGGTGGCACATAAGTTACATGTGGAGGATACTGGTGGCACATAAGTTATATGTGGAGGAGACTGGTGGCACATAAGTTACATGTGGAGAGACTGGTGGCACATAAGTTACATGTGGACAAGAGGGGTGGCATATAGGGGGCATGTGGAGGAGACTGGTGGCAAATAAGTTACATGTGGAGGAGACTGGTGGCCCATAAGCTATATGTGTTGGAGACATAGTGGCAAATAAGTGAAATGTGGAGGAGACTGGTTTCACCTAGAGGGCATGAGGAGAAGACTGGTGGCACATAAGTTGCAAGTGGAGAAGACTGGTGGCACATGAGTTACATTTGTAGAAGACTGGTGGCACATAAGTTACATTTGTAGAAGACTGGTGGCACATAAGTTACAAGTGGAGAAGACTGGTGGCACATAAGTTACATGTGGAGAAGACAGGTGGCACATAAGTTACATGTCAAGAAGACTGGTGGCACCTAGGGGGCATGTGGAGAAGACTGGTGGCACATAAGTTACATGTGGAGGAGACTGTAGGCAAATAAGTTACATGTGGAGGAGACTGGAGGCACGTAAGTTACATGTGGAGAGATTGGTGGCACATAAGTTACATGTGTAGAAGACTGGTGGCACATAAGTTACATGTAGAGGAGACTGGTGGCACATAAGTTACATGTAGAGGAGACTGGTGGCACATAAGTTACATGTGGAGAAGACTGGTGGCACATAAGTTACATGTGGAGGAGACTGGTGGTACATAAGTTACATGAGGAGAATACTGGTGGAACATAAGGTACATGTGGAGAAGACTGGTGGCACATAGGGGGCATGAGGAGAACACTGGTGGCAGATAAGTTACAAGTGGAGAAGACTGGTGGCACATAAGTTACATGTGGAGGAGACTGCTGCCACTTAAGTTACATGTGGAGGAGACTGGTGGCACATAAGTTACATGTGGAGAAGACTGGTGGCACTTAAGTTACATGTGGAGGAGACTGGTGGCACATAAGTTACATGTGGAGGAGACTGGTGGCACATAAGTTACATGTGGAGAGACTGGTGGCACATAAGTTACATCTTGAGAAGACTGGTGGCACATAAGTTACATGTGGAGGAGACTGGTGGCACATAAGTTACATGTGGAGAAGACTGCACATAGGGGGTATGTTGAGGAGATTGGTTGCACATAAGTTACATGTGGAGGAGTCTGGTGGCACATAAGTTACATGTGGAGAAGACTGGTGGCACATAAATTACATGTGGAGAAGACTGGTGGCACATGGGGGGCATGTGGAGGAGACTGGTGGCACATAAGTTACATGTGGAGGAGACTGGTGGCACATAAGTTACATGTGGAGAAGACTGGTGGCACATAAGTCACATGTGGAGAAGACTGGTGGCACATAAGCGGCATATGGAGAAGACTGGTGGCATATAGGGGGCATGTGGAGGAGACTGTCGGCACATAGGGGGCATGTGGAGGAGACTGGTGGCACATAAGTTACATGTGGTGAAGACTGGTGGCACATAAGTTACATGTGGAGAAAACTGGTGGCACATAGGGGGCATGTGGAGAAGACTGGTGGCAAATAGGGGGCATGTGGAGGAGACTGGTGGCAAATAAGTTACATGTGGAGGAGACTGGTGGCACATAAGTTACATGTGGAGAAGACTGTTGGCACATAGGGGGTATGTGGAGGAGATTGGTGGCACATAAGTTACATGTGGAGGAGACTGGTGGCACATAAGTTACATGTGGAGGAGACTGATGGCACATAAGTTACATGTGGAGAAGACTGGTTGCACATAAGTTACATCTTGAGAAGACTGGTGGCACATAAGTTACATGTGGAGGAGACTGGTGGCACATAAGTTACATGTGGAGGAGACTGATGGCACATAAGTTACATGTGGAGAAGACTGGTTGCACATAAGTTACATCTTGAGAAGACTGGTGGCACTTAAGTTACATGTGGAGGAGACTGGTGGCACATAAGTTACATGTGGAGGAGACTGGTGGCACATAAGTTACATGTGGAGAGACTGGTGGCACATAAGTTACATCTTGAGAAGACTGGTGGCACATAAGTTACATGTGGAGGAGACTGGTGGCACATAAGTTACATGTGGAGAAGACTGCACATAGGGGGTATGTTGAGGAGATTGGTTGCACATAAGTTACATGTGGAGGAGTCTGGTGGCACATAAGTTACATGTGGAGAAGACTGGTGGCACATAAATTACATGTGGAGAAGACTGGTGGCACATGGGGGGCATGTGGAGGAGACTGGTGGCACATAAGTTACATGTGGAGGAGACTGGTGGCACATAAGTTACATGTGGAGAAGACTGGTGGCACATAGGTCACATGTGGAGAAGACTGGTGGCACATAGGCGGCATATGGAGAAGACTGGTGGCATATAGGGGGCATGTGGAGGAGACTGTCGGCACATAGGGGGCATGTGGAGGAGACTGGTGGCACATAAGTTACATGTGGTGAAGACTGGTGGCACATAAGTTACATGTGGAGAAAACTGGTGGCACATAGGGGGCATGTGGAGAAGACTGGTGGCAAATAGGGGGCATGTGGAGGAGACTGGTGGCAAATAAGTTACATGTGGAGGAGACTGGTGGCACATAAGTTACATGTGGAGAAGACTGTTGGCACATAGGGGGTATGTGGAGGAGATTGGTGGCACAAAAGTTACATGTGGAGGAGACTGGTGGCACATAAGTTACATGTGGAGGAGACTGATGGCACATAAGTTACATGTGGAGAAGACTGGTTGCACATAAATTACATGTGGAGAAGACTTGTGGCACATAAGTTACATGTGGAGGAGACTGGTGGCACATAAGTTACATGTGTAGAAGACTTGTGGCACATAAGTTACATGTGGAGAAGACTGGTGGCACATAAGTTACATGTGTAGGAGACTGATGGCACATAAGTTACATGTGTAGAAGACTTATGGCACATAAGTTACATGTGGAGAAGACTGGTGGCACATAAGTTACATGTGGAGGAGACTGGTGGCACATAAGTTACATGTGGAGAAGACTGGTGGCACATAAGGGGCATGTGGAGGGGTCTAATGGCACATACGTTACATGTAGATTTTACTGATTACATGCAAGGGGCATATGAAGAGGACTGATGGCACATCAGGGTATGTAGAGGGGACTGGAAGAACTTAAGGAACATGTGGAGTGCAAAGATGGCATATCTGGGGCATGTAGAGGGGACGGTACATAATGGGCATGTGGAGTAATCTGCGAAAAGAGCATGTAGGAAGGACTAATTGCATGTATGGGACATGTGGAGGACAATAATGGCATATCTGGGGCATGTGACTGTTACTAATGGCACATTAGTTGCATGTGATGGAGACTGGAAGAACATAAGGGGCTTCTGGAGGGGACTGATGGTGCATAATGGGCATCTAGTGATGTCTAGTAGGGACAAGTGGAGAAGACTGGTGGCACATAAGGGGCATGTTGAATAGTCTGATGGCATATAAGGGGAATATTGAAAGTTCTGATGGCACATCAGTGCCATGTGGAGTGGAAATTAAGGAACATGTGAAGTGCAGTAATAGCACATATGGGGAATGTAGAGGGGACTGATTGCACATAAAGGACATGTGGAGTGATCTGATGGCACATCTTAGGCATGTGAATAGTACTGATGGCACATAGTTGGCAATTGGAGGGGTCTAATTGCACATACTGTAATAGTAAAGATGTGCACTGACCCTTGTGTTTTGGTTTTGGATCTGGATCTCCCCTGACCTCCATGTTTTGTTTTTCGGTTTAAGTTTTGGATCTGGATTTTTTGTTAGAAAATCATAAAATCACATAAAATGGGCTTGTTTTTGTTCCTACAGTATTATTAACCTCAATTATTTCCATTTATTTCCAGTCAATTTTGACCACCTAACATTTCACTATATTATTTTCATCCAGTTTAGGCCCAAAATTTGCACCAAGCTAGCTGGCTGACTAAGCTAAGCAGCAGCAGTAGGCAGCACAAAATGTGGCAGTTCAACTTCCAACATGGCACATCAGAAAAAAATGTTTTTATTATTCAAGAGAGGCCTGAGGGAATTGGAGTATGTATGTAGTTGAAGGTAGGGACTGGAAGGGTTTCGTAGTAAATTGAATTAAATTTTTTTATTCTGAAGTAAATTTATGAGGGAGAAGGGGAGGGGAGGAGGCATTTACAAAATATATTTTAGTCATTCACATCAGTCCTTGCCCCAGAAGAATCTTTGAGCACCATACCTGCTGCTGGGAGTGGTTTTTGTCATCCCAGAAGGGGACTGTCATGATCCAGTGCAAGAGTTCCTCTGTGGAGGACAATGAGCCAGGGGGATTAGGGTGGCTAGGGAACAACTAGGTAAGTGGCAGCTAGGTCTCCCTATTGTGGCCAAACCCAGGTTTTGATAGACCTGCCCAGAGGCGCAGAGTCTAACCCACTTGGTGGTCTTCACCAGTGACCCCTCCAGTCGGGATTTGGGTTTCACTGCACCATGTGGGCAGGTCACGGCCCTCTGGACAGGTATCTGGGAGTGGCAGAAAGACCGGAACTATAGTAAATGAATTTGTATATAAACTAAAACTTGAACACTGGAGATGAACTGAAAACTTGAATATTGGAGATGCACTGAGTACTTGAACACTGGAGATCAACTAAATACTTGAACACTAGAGATGCACTGAATACTTGAACACTGGAGATGCACTGAATACTTGAACACTGGAGATTAACTAAATGCTCGAAAACTGGAAATGAACACAGGGAAAAGTGCTTGTAATTGCTAGAGATCCAGGTGCTGATTTGCATAGAGAAGACACACAGGAATAATAACATTAAACACTGGAATTCTGAGAGAGAGCTAACGTCTTAGACTGTGAAATAGCATAGAAGCTAATACAAGAAATACTGGAGAACTGTGAGTAGTCTAATGCAACTCTCTGAAGGAAATATCACAGAGCAACACTGGTGAGTATCACAGTCACTGGAACAGCAAAGTTGAACAGCAGTTTCCTGTTCCTGGAGTCAGACTTAAATACCCCTGGGTAGCTGATCATTGGATCAGAGGAACCGCTGTCTGACCACAGGACTACCATTGGGAGAGACTAGTCAAGTGATATGGACCAACATGGGTGCACCCATGCCCGGCACCCCGGAAACCAGGAGACATGCACGGAAGCCCTAGCAGACCCCAGGCAGAATACTCAGTCAACACTCACCTCCACTCCCAGTGACTGAACACCTAAGCCCAAGGACGCCAGAGCAGAGGTGAGTAGCGGCTGATCCCAGGCCGTATCCTGATAGGGACCAGGAAGACTTCTAGTAGTGCTTTCCACATGAAAAAGCTTTTCCCAACCTGTACAGGGACATTAAAAAAACATAGTTAGTTAGTGGCCTCCAAACTGACACTTAACCAGCACAAAGATATTAAGGGGTAAATTTACTTACTATAGTGAGAGTTTTTAGAAGTGCATTTTAGAAGTGATGTTGCCTAATCAGATTCTACTTAACATCACTTTCTAGAAGATAATAGTTAGAATCTGATTATTTTCTATGGGCAAGCAACATCACTTCTAAAACTCACTTCTAAAAACTCTCACCTTAGTAAATTAAATTTACCCCTTAAGGTCTTACGTTGTGTCTTTCTTGAGAATCCTTCACCAGCTTCTACTGCTAGGAGTGGATTTTCATCCCAGAAGGTGACCAGGAAGACTGCTTTCCAAAACAATTGACTATAAAATAATCCTTTGCAAAGATTCCACATTGCACATTTCCCAACCTGTACAGGGACATTAAAAAAATAGTTAGTGGTCTCAAAGTGCCACTTAACCAGTGCAGATATGTGGACAAGTATAAAATCATAATTTAAGGCAGGGGTAGCCAACCCTGGTCCTCAAGAGCTACCAACAGTGCATGTTTTCCAGGTCTCCTCACAGAATCACAAGTCTAATAATTAACTCCTCCTGTGGATCTTTTCAGATGTGTTTCTGAGTAATGAATACACCTGTGCACCACCTAGGTGGTCAGAAAAAAGGTGAACTGTAAGTAGCTCTCAAGGACCGTGGTTGGCTACCCCTGATTTAAGGCCTTACGTTGTGTCTTTCTTCAGATTTCTTGAGCGCCATGCCTGCTGTTGGGAGTGGATTTTCATCTCAGAAGGGATGAATAAATTGTTTTTTATTCCCAACGGACACAGATCTGAAGAGAAAGAGATACATGTAAATATCTACTGGCATGAAAAGAGGCAATTTGGAGGCCCTTATACAAAACTGCCTTTGCTTTACTTGAGCTGCCCACCCTCCAGTGTGTACTCAGAGTTTTCAGCACAGCTGGGAACCTTGTCAGTGATCAGCCCGAGACTACTTCCCCAAAATGTGGAAAAGATGCTGTCCATCAAAATGAACTACACACTATACTTGAAAGACCTTTGGTGGATTCCAGCAGGGAGAAATTAATATTGTGTGAAGAAGATGATGTATACATCACCCCAGATTATACCATCACCCAAGCCTATATCGTCATCTCATCCTGTATATCCTGTATAAATTACAGCTGCGCTCCCTGTTAGATCGGGGATGTGAGCTCCATTTTAGTACATATCATCACCACACCCCCTACTCATCTTCTGACTTGGGCTACAGGAGGAGCAGCTGCACTCTGGAATACGGGTGCAGGGAGTTTCCCCTCTGACTCACTGAAATTCAGGTACAGGGGCCATGGGTTGGGAGTAGGGACACTATATCAGAGAACGCAGTTTTAGCTGCTTTATTCCATTTTTTAAACCATATCCTCTATTTTCACCTTTGAAAATGTTTATGCAAATCTCAGCAGAGGCGTTTTGTGATGCCATGGCTGACGTGCACACACACAGAAAAAACAGATTGATTGATTTAATTAATTTTTGGGGGGCACTTGGGAGGGAGAGCACACGAACGAGGCAGCAGCATCTTGATAAATGACACAGACAGCACAGCATCCCTGCGCACCTTACATTGCTGATAACTGTGGCTAACATGGACACACCAAAAAATTGTTTTTATTTTCACACTGGGGGTGAAGAAGAGCACCCCTGATGGACAGAGCACCCCCTGGACAACACAGCAGAACAGCCAGCCAGCCCATATGGACTACAGCCAGCCAGCCCCTATAGACAGGACAACAGCCAGCCAGCCCCTATGTGGATTATTGACAACAGCCAGCCAGCCCCTATGGACTACAGCCAGCCCCTATGGACTACAGCCAGCCCCTATGGACAACAGCCAGCCCCTATGGACAGGATAACCTCAAAACAGCCAGCCAGCCCCCATGGACAGCAACCAGCCCTATGGACAGCACAACCTCACAATTATGCACAACAGCAGTGCAGCACAGCTCCCAGCACAACCTCACAAGTCACAATTATGTGCAGCACAGATCCCAGCTCCCTCCCTCTTCACTCTGGACAGCCAGAATTAAAAATGGCAGCGATCGCGGGACCTTTATACAATCCAAAACCTGCGAGAATCCGACAGTGGGATGATGATGTTTTGCCTCGTTTTGAGATCTGAGACAGGCGGGAAAACCTGAGCTGGCTCGGATCTGCCTCGTATCTGCTAAGTACAGGTGGGTTTTGTTCTCAGGGAACCGAACCCGCTCATCTCTACACAATAGACATCTAGAGGCCTCTGATGGCACATCAGGGGCATGTGGAGGGCAGTGATGGCATATAAGGGGCTCCTCTTTGCAGCTCCTTATCTTGAGTCTTTCTTGGGGATTAGATGCTATGATGTCATGATGTTGTGATGTCTCATTCTTCACTGACTGTAGCGCTGTAAACACGAGGAGGAGGGGAACTGGGAACACCCTTCCCCTTCATACTCTTTATAATATCGCTGCCACCCACTGCAGGGACCCAGAAAGGAAGCATGCCTATTCTGTCCCACTGCTACAACTTCAAGTGGCTACAGGGATTAATATCGGCATTAAGTTTTACTAATATCATAAAAGAGGTTCCCCAGGACAAAGGTCCTCTATACGACCACTCGGCAATTACCGCCCCCCATAGGGTAGAGACGGCTGTCTCACCCAGGTGAGTGAACGGAGACGCCGGTAATAACAGACCCTGGGGACAGCCACATCAGGGAACGGATCAGAGACTCCCTCACATAGGCTGCAAGGGTAAGCAGCCTGGAACTATTTGGCTACAAGTAGCGCTTATTATCTCAGTGAGGCGAATGTCTGCACTTTGTTACAATATATTGAAGACTATATCACCATCTGACTGAGAATTTATATTATACAGCCTTTTCTTACAGAGTGGATTTTCATCAATTCCTTCTATTATAATACCTGCAATATTGTGACATTACTGATATATATTGTGTACAAAGAGGACTATTTCTTAACCCAATATCTATAGGACACTGAAACTTCTTATCCATTATATTAGATCAAACAAAAAGAAAAGGGTTCTGCTCGTATATTTTTTACTATTGATTAATACATATACACTTGTCACAAGTTGACTATGCTGGGAGCCATGCACTAGCGGCTTTTTATTGAAGAGATATATTTAATAAATAGTGTTACTGGACTTGCATCTGTATTTTGTATTATGAACGGTTTGCGCAGTTCTTATAAGAATTGTATATTTCCTTTTTGTTTTCTGCAGAACTGCAGAGTTTATCATTTAGAACAGCTGCTGCAGCGAATCCTTACTAAGTGATTTGGTTCCTGCACCTGTAGTCAGTGGCCAGTGCCGACTGGTCTCAGTGCCGACTGGTCTCAGTGCTGACTGGTCTTTGCGTTTGTGTTTTTGTCTAACCCTTGCTACTGCCCCGGAAGTATGGAGAGCATCACTTATTTCTTACCACTTTCTACAGTTCATAAAACATATAGACAATACAGTCTTCTTATGGAGGTGCCATTTACATTTCAGGCATCTGTATTATTACGCTGAGATTTATGATTGAGTTTGGCTATCACCTCCCAATTCTAAAAGTGCCTGCACATGTTCATGTTGCCTCCTTGCCATCTACAATACTAATGTTGTTAAAAACTAGAGATGAGCGGGCCCCGTTCCCTGAGAACTGGACGCACCCGAACTTCCAATTCTGAGGCGAGAACCGAGTCTGGCTCAGGTTTTTCTCCTGGACTCGGATCTCACAGTGAGGCAAAGCGTCATCATCCCGCTGTCGAATTCTCACAGGTTTTGGATTGTATAAAAGTCCCTCCCCACGGTGATCGGCGCCATTTGCTTGCTGAGTCCAGGACTGTCTGGGCTGTGCTTCATCCAAGAGGGGCTGCTGTGTCCATCCAGGGGCTGGTATGTCCATCAAGGCCAGAGGCGGGCTGGGCCGGGGGCAGGGTGCCATGTGCCCCCAGGGCAGGGTTGCCTACCCTCCCGATTCGGGCGGGAGCCTCCCGATAAATGGGTGCAGCTCCCGCCCCCCCTGAAAGGCAGGCAAGCCTCCTGCCTGCCGCTGATCCCCCGACCCCCCCTCCGGATTACCTGATAAACCCCCGCAGCGGGGGGGCTAAAATGACGCGATCGCGTGGCTCCGCCCCCTGTCATGCCCGCAAACTGACCTCACCTCGTTTGGACCTGCCCCCTTTTGCCAGCCACGCCCCCTGTGTTGCCGATCTGGCTGCTCCCTCCCGGAAGGAGCAGCCAGATTGTCGGTAAGTATGCCCCAGGGCCGCAGCGCCATATACTGTCCCGGGCCACTGGCAGTCGGTGTCTCTGTGACACAGCTGCACCGCGCATGTAGTGATGACCAGACGGAGTTTGGTCAGCACTACACAGTGAGTGACAAACACACAGCCGCCTGCTCCAGCAGCTGTGTGTTTGTTTTACTTAGCAGCTAATGAGAGTGTTACAAGTCCAGTCCAGGACTTGTCTCCTGCCAGTATTCCTCCTGCTCCTGACCATGCTTCTAGTTTGCCGGTTGCTAGGAGACCCAGACGTCAGAGGATGTCACATGTTTCCTCCTAGTGTTGCCTGATTGGCAGCTGATCCTATTTGAACTTCCTGGACTGTCGCCGCCCTGTCGGCTATAGAGTTTTCATGTGGAACTTCTGGTTATGCAACTTACTGCCTGTGCATCCAGACTTCCAGCTATAATTTCTACATGCTGCGTGTATTCTGCTCACCGGCTTTTAAGTGACCCAAGTACCCTGGGTCCAAGCATCACTGTCTCCAGGGCCCTCCAGGCCATACAGCTATCCTGCTTCTATACCATGGTTCAAGCATCGCTGTCTACAGAGCCTCCAGGCCATACAGCTATCCTACTTCTATACCATGGTTCAAGCATCGCTGTCTACAGAGCCTCCAGGCCATACAGCTATCCTACTTCTATACCATGGTTCAAGCATCGCTGTCTACAGAGCCTCCAGGCCATACAGCTATCCTGCTTCTATACCACGGTTCAAGCATCGCTGTCTACAGAGCCTCCAGGCCATACAGCTATCCTGCTTCTATACCATGGTTCAAGCATCGCTGTCTACAGAGCCTCCAGGCCATACAGCTATCCTGCTTCTATACCACGGTTCAAGCATCGCTGTCTACAGAGCCTCCAGGCCATACAGCTATCCTGCTTCTATACCATGGTTCAAGCATCGCTGTCTACAGAGCCTCCAGGCCATACAGCTATCCTGCTTCTATACCACGGTTCAAGCATCGCTATCTATAGATCCTCCAGGCCATACAGCTATCCTGCTTCTATACCACGGTTCAAGCATCGCTGTCTACAGAGCCTCCAGGTCATACAGCTATCCTGCTTCTATACCACGGTTCAAGCATCGCTGTTTACTAAGCCCTCCAGGCCATACAGCTATTCTGCTTCTATACCATGGTTCAAGCATCGCTGTCTACAGAGCCTCCAGGTCATACAGCCATCCTGCTTCTATACCACGGTTCAAGCATCGCTGTCTACTAAGCCCTCCAGGCCATACAGCTATCCTGCTTCTATACCATGGTTCAAGCATCGCTGTCTACAGACCCCTGCAGGCTATACAGCTATCCTGCTTCTATACCACGGTTCAAGCATCGCTGTCTACAGAGCCTCCAGGCCATACAGCTCTCCTGCTTCAACACCACGTTTCAAGCATCGCTGTCTGCTAGGCCCTCCAGGCCATCCAGCAATCCTGCTTCAACACCACGTTTCAAGCACCGCTGTCTACTAGGACCTCCAGGCCATACAACAATCCTGCTTCAACACCACGTTTCAAGCACCACTGTCTACTAGGCCCTCCTGGCCATACAGCAATCCTGCTTCTATACCAAGTTTCAAGCATCGCTGTCTGCTAGGCCCTCCAGACAATCCAGCAATCCTGCTTCTTCACCATGTTTCAAGCATTGCTGTCTACTAGGCCTCCTGGCCATTTAACAACTTTAGTTTGGACTGTAAACCTACAGTATATTCTATTGACTGTCCTATGGTTTCAGCTCCTTATTGCACCATTGACATGTTGTGTTTTCACTGGTCCATCATATCATGTATTTAGTAAACTGCCATGATATAACTATACTTCTTGTGTTTGTTCTTCGATGTGCCACGTATCTCCAACACCTCCATCTCAGTCCTAGCAATTGCTATAGGATCGTAACATTATAGCCGACCAAATCTGTGGACTACGATGGAGCATACGCAGAACCTAGCACAAATTCTGGCAGCTCAAATTCAGACTCTTACTCAAAAAGTTAATGAACTCTCACTTAAAGTTGAAGATGTCCATACCTCCTCATTACAAGCTGCACTTAAGGAGCCCAAAATGAACTTGCCTGATCGTTTCGCTGGGGACAGAAACTTGTGTGTGAATTTCCGTGAGAGTTGTAAACTTTATTTCCGCATGCGTCCAGTCTCTTCTGGTTCTGAGACACAAAGAGTTGGACTTATTATTTCCCTGCTTCAGGGTGTTACGCAAACATGGGCATTTGGATTGCCTTCCTCGCATGTTGCCCTTCAGACTGTGGATGCCTTTTTCCTCCAGCTGGGCCTGTTGTTTGAAGACCCAGATAAGGTATCACTTGCAGAATCCAAGCTACGCTCTCTTAAACAGGGGATTATTGTTCTGAATTTTGTAGATGGGCAATGGAATCAGGCTGGAATGATTCGGCTTTGCATAACAAGTTTCGGATTGGTCTTTCTGAAGAAATAAAGGACATTCTTGTGCAACATTCCTCGGCAAAGACTCTGGATGACTTCATGCAGATAGTTATACATATTAACCGTCGTTTACGTGAAAGACGGAGAGAGCAGCAGTTGCCTACTATGTCCCCCCGATCTTCTTTGTTGCCTCCTTCACTGTATCACGAGGAGCCTATGCAAATTGGAGCTTCTCGTCTGTCTCCAGGAGAAAGGTGTAGAAGATGTTCACAAGGTCTCTGTTTGTACTGTGGAGACAAGGCTCATTCCATAAAAGACTGTCCTTTGATATTTGTTAAAAGACAGGGTCTAAGTGTACAGAAGGGTTTACACTTAGGTTTAGCCTCAATTTCCTCCAAGAATTCAGTACTTGTTCCTGCATCCATTCATTCAGCTAATAACGAGTTCAAGACACAGGCTTTTTTGGATAGTGGAGCAGCAGCTAATTTTATGGACTATGCGTTCTTTCAAAAGTTAAAGATTCCTGCAGTTCCATTAGAGCAAGAAGTTTACATTTGTGGCCTGGATGGAGGATTAATCCCTAAAAGAACTCTTAAGGTTAAGACACCTTTTATTCGGCTTTCCGTGGGTGTTTCACATATAAAACTCATTTAATTTTTTCTTATGCATAGTCCTTTGGTTCCAATTGTTTTGGGCCTTCCGTGGTTGAGATTACACAATCCTTCCATTGACTGGTCCTCTGGGGAGATTATTAAGTGGAGTCCTGAATGTCAGTCCTCTTGCCTTTCACTCCCTCTGCGGATGCTACTATGTCCTGAAGTTTTGTCCGCTTGTAGCATTCCTCTTCAATATTTGGATTTTGCTGATGTGTTTTCTAAACAAAAAGCTAATGCATTGCCTCCACATTGACCATATGATTGCACCATCAATCTTGTTCCTGGTTCTAAAGATGTTAAAGCTGACGCTCTCTCCAGAAGTTTCTTCTCTGACCAACAAGTCTCAGTTTCTGAAGAACCCATCATTCCTTAAGATTTCATTAATTTTGCCTTAACCCGGACTCTAGCTGAGACACTCCAGAGATGCCAATCTGAAGCTCCATCGAATGTTCCTGCTCATCTTCTTTTTGTTCCTGAGAGACTTAGGAAAACTGTCCTTTTGGATTTCCGTTCTAAAAAAGCCTTTGGTCATCCAGGCATTACTAAGACTATGGACATTCTCTCCCGTTCTGTCTGGTGGCCAAAGATGTCCGTGAGTTTGTGTTAGCATGTGAAGTCTGTGCCCATAATAAGACTCCTCGGACAGCTCCTCCTGGTCTTCTTCTTCCGTTGTCTACACCTTAGAGTATTGCTGACAGGCATCGAAGACCATGTTTATTGAAAAAGGGAGATTTGGTCAGGTTTTCTACTAAGAATATCAGGCTGCGCCAACCTACTCATAAATTGGGACGTAGATTCATCGGGCCTTTTTGCATCACTGCTCAAGTGAATCCCGTCGCTTTCAAGTTGCAACTACCCAATTCTTTACGTATTAACAACACTTTTCATTGCTCTCTCCTCAAACCGTTTTTTTTTTCCACGAGATTTGGAAGTAAGCCTAGTGCCAAACCTGGTCCAATGACTGTCCATGGTCAACAGGAATTTGTTGTTGAAAGAATTCTGGATTCCAAGTTCTCCACAGGTAAAGTACAGTTTTTGGTTCATTGGAGGGGTTACGGCCCAGAGGAACGTTCCTGGGTTTCGGAAGATGCACTCCATGCTCCCAGATTGAAAAGACTTTTCTTTTCAGAAGTTTCCTGCTAATCCTGGATCTGGGGGTTCTTCAACTCCGCGTCAAGGGGGGGTACTGTTGCAAGTCCAGTCCAGGACTTGTCTCCTGCCAGTATTCCTCCTGCTCCTGACCATGCTTCTAGGTTGCCGGTTGCTAGGAGACCCAGATGTCAGAGGATTTCACATGGTTCCTCCTAGTGTTGCCTGATTGGCAGCTGATCCTATTTGAACTTCCTGGACTATCGCCGCCCTGTCGGCTATAGAGTTTTCATGTGGAACTTTTGGTTATGCAACTTACTGTCTGTGCATCCAGACTTCCAGCTATAATTTCTACATGCTGCGTGTATTCTGCTCACCGGCTTTTAAGTGACCCAAGTACCCTGGGTCCAAGCATCGCTGTCTACAGAGCCTCCAGGCCATACAGCTATCCTGCTTCTAAACCACGGTTCAAGCATCGCTATCTACAGAGCCTCCAGGCCATACAGCTATCCTGCTTCTATACCACGGTTCAAGCATCACTGTCTACAGAGCCTCCAGGTGATACAGCCATCCTGCTTCTATACCACGGTTCAAGCATCGCTGTCTACTAAGCCCTCCAGGCCATACAGCTATCCTGCTTCTATACCACGGTTCAAGCATCGCTGTCTACAGACCCCTGCAGGCTATACAGCTATCCTGCTTCTATACCACGGTTCAAGCATCGCTGTCTACAGAGCCTCCAGGCCATACAGCTATCCTGCTTCTATACCACGGTTCAAGCATCGCTGTCTACTGAGCCCTCTAGGCCATACAGCTATCCTGCTTCTAAACCACGTTTCTAGCTACACTGTTTACTAGGCCCTTCTGGCCATACAGCAATCCTGCTTCAACACCACGTCTCAAGCACCGCTGTTTACTAGGCCTTCCAGGCCAAACAGCAATCCTGCTTCAACACCACATTTCAAGCACCACTGTCTACTAGGCTTGGGTGCTGCTATAATCTGGGGGATGGTCTTGGCTGGAGTAACGATATAAACTGAGGTTATAGACTGGGGTGATGCCTGGGCATAAGACCAGAAAAGCCACATCTTGGGTGTGGAATTATTTTAACCCAAATCCTGACAACAGTTGTTAAGGCATCTGTACTCTTTGTAAAGCCAAAATTAGTAGAGATAGGAACCTCCACCCTGTTACAGTATGTCATCTACAGTGCATCCATCAAAAACATTTTTACTAAATTCAGTATCTTTGGCTAAAAAAGTAACAACACGAAGTCCAGCGTCAGTTAGCTCCCTTCTTTGTAATTTTTGCATGTAATTGATGGTAAAGGTATTTATCGCACAATTTGTAGTTCATTTTGATTGATATCATCTTTTCCACATTTTGGGAAAGTAGCTTCATAGACCTATCACTGACAAGGTTCTGTGGTGAAAACTCTCTCTGAGTACACACTGGAGGGTGGGCAGCTCAAGTAAAGCAAAGCCAGTTTGTGCAAGGGCCTCCAAATTACCTTTTTTTCCTACATATTGTCAAATGGACCGTTTGACATGCCTAAATAGTCCTCAACCATTCTTTGAATGCTGACCGTATCAGATGGAGTCACGGTAGAGGTGTCATTAATTGTAGGCAATTCTGACCCGACCAGATGTCAAAAGTTAAACCTTGGTTGTGTTGACTCATCTGCATCACCAGTGGGTGTTTTGAAAGTTTATTTTTTCTCTCAGCAGATGCACTTGCTGGAGAAACTAAAGGAGAAGCCATTGCTGCATTACGTGCCACTTGAGCTAACAATTTACTTATAAACAGCTCTTTACATCTCTTCAGATGTGTCCATTGGGAAGAAAGAAACAACTTCATACTTTCTGGGATGAGAATCTACTCCCAGCAGCAGCAGGCATGGCGCTCAAGGATTCTCAAGAAAGACAAAATGTAACTTAAATCTTGCATTTGCTCTGTTCCGCTTGTCCACATATATGTTCTGGTTAAGTGGACAGTGGGCACAACGGCAGTTTGGAGGCCACTATGTTTATTTTAATGTCCCTAGGAAATTATTTTCAAGTGGAATCTTTGCAAAGGATTATTTAACAGTCAATTGTTTTGTAAAGCACTACTAGTAGTCTTCCTGGTCCCCTTCTGGGATGAAAATCCACTCCCAGCAGCAGCAGGCATTGCACTTAAGGATTCTTCTTGGGCAAGGACTGATGTGAATGAGTAAAATATTTTTTGTAAATGACTCCTCTACTCTCCTCCCCTTCTCCATCATAAATTTACTTCAGAATCAAACAATTGTATTAAATTTACTACCAATCAACCTTTCATATCCCTGCCTTCAACTACATACATACTCCAACTTCCTCAGGCCTCTTGAATAATAAAAATATTTGTTTCCTGATGTGCCATGTTGGAAGTTGAACTGCCAGGTGTTTGTGCCGCCCACTGCTGCTGCTTAGCTTAGTCAGCCAGCTAGCTTGGTGCAAATTTTGGGCCTAAACTGAATGAAAACAATATTGTGAGCTGTAATGTGGTCAAAATTGACTGGAAATGAGTGGAAATTAATGTTATTGAAGTTAATAATACTGTAGGAACAAACATAAGCCCAAATTATGTGATTTTAGGTGTTTTTAATTTTTTTTATAAAAAATACAGATTCAAAACAAAAACAAAACACGGGGTCGTTACACATCTCTATTATAAACAGGAAACTTGAGGTAAGAAAAAGGAAAGTAAAGTTTCAACTCATTATACTATATCCTATTGTGTGCAGTATGAGACCTCCCTCCGCCTGCAACCTCACAGATGAAGACGTCTCTCAGCCCAGGACGGGTCCCATTTCTCCTGTGTCTTCTCACTGTCACAGGTAAGTCTGATAGCCTTCTTATATTTCACCAGTGTCCATGTATTATGTAAGGGACAATACACTGCCTATATATATAGCCATGGCCAAAAGTTTTGAGAATTACATAAGTATTGGTTTTCACAAAGTTTGTTGCTTCAGTGTTCTTACACCTTTTGTCAGATGTTACTATGGTATATTGAAGTAATATTATAAGCAATTCATAAGTGTCAAAGGCTTTTATTGACAATTACATTAAGTTTATGCAAATAGTCAATATTTGCAGTGTTGACCCTTCTTTTTCAAGACCACTGCAACTCACCCTGGCATGCTGTCACTCAGCTTCTGGGCCTCATACTGACTGATAGCCACCCACCCTCGCCTAATCAATGCTTGGAGTTTGACAGAATTTGTGGGTTTTTGTTTGTCCACCCACCTCTTGATGAATGACCACAATTTCTCAATGGGATTAGGGTTCAGGGAATTTCCTGGCCATGGACACAAAATTTAGAGTTTTTTATTCCCCGAGCCACTTAGTTATCACTTTTGCCTTATAGTAAGGTGCTCCATCATACTGGAGAAGGCATTGTTCATCACCAAACTGTTCTTGGATGGTTGGGGGAAGTTGCTCTTGGAGAATGTTTTGGTACCATTCTATTTTCATGGCTGTGTTCTTAGGCAAAATTGTCAGTGATCCCACTCCCTTGGCTGAGAGCAACCCCCCACATATATGGTCTTAGGATTCTTTACTGTTGGCATGTCTTTCAAACAGAGCCCACTACTACTTTCTAGTCTTCTGGACAACACTGATATGTAACACACACCAAATGATTTAATTCTTTATTTAATCCTGCAATAATGGCAAAATGCAATTCAGTACTACTGTATAGTGTAATGAATGACAGGTTCCGTCAGCCAATTGGCAGATGGCACCACAGAAGCTTCGTTGGCTATTTGACGTATGCGCTGTGCAGTTTCGGAAAAGCCACACTTCGTGTTAGAAAGATAGATATGAGATAGATAGATATGTGATCGATAGATAGATAGATAAATAGATAGATGATAGACATACTCTAGATATGAGATAGAGATGACATAGATAGATAGATAGATAGATAGATAGATAGATAGATAGATAGATAGATATGAGATAGATAGAAAGACATATAGATGATAGACATATATGAGATAGATATGAGACAGATCTGAGAAAGATATAAGATATAATATATATATATATATATATATATATATATATAGTATGATATATACAGTATGATATATGAAATAGATAGACAGATATGAGGTGGATAGATAGGTATGAGATAGATATATATATATATATATATATATATATATATATATATATATATATATATATATATATATATATGAAATAGATAGATAGACAGATAGATAGATATGAGAGATATAAATAGATATGAGATAGATAGAATATAGATTGATAGATATTAAGTAGATAGATATGAGATAAATAAATACATATGAGATAATTAGATAGATAATAGATAGATAGATAATAGATAGATATGACATAGATAGAAAAATATAAAATAGAGAAATAGATATGAGAGAGATACATAGATAATTAGAGAGATAGATAGCTATGAGATAGATAGACAGATATTAGATAGAAGGTAGATAGATTGATATTAGATAGATAGATTGATATGTGATAGATAGATAGATAGATAGATAGATAGATAGATAGATAGGTAGATATAGATATAGATAGGTAGATAGATAGTTATGAGAATTATATTAGATAGATAGGTAGGTAGATAGATAACAACATATAATATAGATAAATAGATATGAGAGAGACATATTTAGAAAAATATAATATAGATAAATAGATGAGATAGAAAGATAGATATGAGATTGTTAGATAGATAGATAAATAGATAGATATGACATAGATAGACAGATATTAGATAGATAGATACATAGATATGAATTAGATAGATAGATACAGAGATATGAGATAGATAGATAGATAGATGATAGATAGATAGATAGATAGATAGATAGATAGATAGATAGATATGAGATAGATAGAAAGACATATAGATGATAGACATATATGAGATAGATATGAGACAGATCTGAGAAAGATATAAGATATAATATATATATATATATATATATATATATATATATATATATATAGTATGATATATACAGTATGATATATGAAATAGATAGACAGATATGAGGTGGATAGATAGGTATGAGATAGATAGACAGATATTAGATAGATAGATACATAGATATGAATTAGATAGATAGATACAGAGATATGAGATAGATAGATAGATGATAGATAGATAGATGATAGATAGATAGATAGATAGATAGATAGATAGATAGATAGATAGATAGATATGATAGATATATATATTAGATAGACAGAAAAATATAATATAGATAAATAAATATGAGAGAGATAGTTAGATACATATGAGATAGATAGATAGATAGATAGATATTAGATAGATAGAAATAGATAGATATGAGATAGCTAGATAGATAGATATGAGACAGATAGAAAGATGAAATATAGATAGATAGATATATAGATAGATAGATAGATAGATAGATAGATACACAGATCTGAGATAGATAGATCATTATGAGAGATATATATGAGATAGATAGATATAAGATAGATATAAAAATATAATATAGATAGATAGATATGAGTTATAGATAGATAGGTAGATATGATAAAGATAGATGATAGACATATATGAGATATTTATGAGATAGATATAAGATATAGATATGATTTATATAGATAGATATAAGATAGATAGATATGAATTATATAGATAGATGAGATATAGATAGATATGAATTATATAGATAGATATGAAATAGATAGATATGAGATAGATAGATATAAGATGGATAGGCAGATATTAGCTTGATATGAGATGTTGTTTATCTTCTGTCTGGCCCATGTGGCCTTTTAACTACGTGGGCAAGACAGAAAGAAAGTTCAGGGAAAGGATGGCACTACATAGGAGTGCCATTCGACAAGCGATTGACACAGGTCGTAGTGACCAACCAGTGGCTAGGCACTTCATGCAGGTGAAACCAGGGGCTGGCTGGCAACTTTTAGCCTGAGGGGCAAGTCCAAGGCACTGGCCCATAGGTAACGGCGCATCCTTAAATGAAGGTGTTTGGTATAATACATCTTTATTAATAAAATAAATAGGCCTAGTGATAATTATCCCAAGTGTAAAATAGTGCTGATAACATACATATGTGTACGTGTAAAAAAGCGCTGATAACATACATGTGTAAGTGTAAAATAGCGCTACTAAAATACGTAAGTGTAAAAGAACGCTGGTTATAGCGCAATTGTCACTTAGCACCTTGTACATATTCCCCAAAGGTCAATGTAGAGAGAGAAATATTACATACAGGAACTCCCACCATATTCTTTTTTCAAAAGAAAAATTAGAGTATAATATAGTTAGATACTAACAACCGATCTGCACTTCTAAAAACCTAATCTAGATTTGGAGAAAAACCATCAACAAAGGTGATTTTAAAATCTCACTGCTACAAACTCCTGCTGATGGCATAACCTGGACTTTCTACACGGAACTCTGGTTGCTACAAAAACTCTGGCCATCACTTGCTACTATTTGTGCTGCCTCTGTGCTTAACAGATAATCTTACTGAATACTGTTACTATCAGCTTACCTCTCTAATAACGTCTTTTAACATTAGCTCTTTGGCCTAGTCTTACATGATCTAGCTAGTACTATTCTCTACTCTAATATTCAATTTCTGCTCCCATCTTATCTCCACTTTTTCAAAACTCTATAATATATTTGTGTCGTGCTGACACTGTACCTCGTCCTTACCATGACCATGTTGTCTTCAACTATTCCCTTCACTCAGTTTCTAATCTTTTGTTCTGCCCTCTGACTCCACCTCTATCCTTTCCCCCTGGTCTCCACCTTCTCCTATCTCCCCTTCTCTCTCTGCCTCCCTCCCCCTCTTCTCCCATTACTCCATTTTCTTTCTCTCATACCCCTCAAGGATCCTACGACCCCACTGGTAATCTTTCCTCCCTTAGTTATCTCCCTGTCACTTCGCCCCACTTTCATTCACGTCTCCTTAACTTCCCTCCCTGCCCACTTCCTACAGGGTCCCCTCCTAGCACAGAAGCATGCATGATTCCTACACTCTATTCATCTCACTCTCGCAAAGTATTCTCATCTCCACGCTATTGCAACCCTGAAAATCTCATTCACATCTCTCCTAGACTCCGTCCCTCTATCCTGTGCCCTCTGGAATGCCAGATCAGTCTGTAACAAACTGGCCCCCACCCATGACCTTTTCATCTCCAACTCCCTGAATCTCCTTGCCATTACTGAAACCTGGATTTTACCCTCTGACACCACTTCTACTGCAGCTCTTTCTTATGAGGGCCTCACCTTCTCCCACACCCCCAGGCCTGGGGGTCGCCATGGTGGTGGTGTTGGGGTCCTTCTATCCCCTGGTTACTCATACCAACATATACCATCAAAACCATCCCTTACATTCTCCACATTTGAAGTTCATGCTGTACGCCTCTTCCAACCAGTACACCTCAGAGTAGCTGTCATCTACCGTCCCCCTGGCCCTCCCTCCAAGTTCCTTGATAACTTTGCTTCCTGGCTCACTCACTTTCTCTCCTCAGACCTTCCCTCTATTATCCTCGGTGACTTAAATATTCCTATTGATATCCCCACAGAATCTGCTGCCTCCAAACTGCTCACCCTCACTTCCTCATTTGGACTCTCCCAATGGACCTCCTCACCCTCCCTTTCGAGTGGGCATTTGCTTGATCTGGTATTCACTCACCGTTGTGATATTTCTGCCTACTCCAATTCCCCATTCCCCCTCTTTGACCATCACCTCCTCTCTTTTAACCTATCCCTCTCTCCTTCCCCTCCACTACCTCCGAAAGCCACCATCACTAAGCGTAACATTGAAGCTATCGACACTGCTTTCTTTTCTTCCCTACTTGACTCACTTACTGCCCTATCCTCTCTTTCTCCTGTGCTGAACAAGCTGCTTCCCCATACAATGCCTCCCTTACTTCTGCTCTTGACTCTGTTGCTCCGGCGATCACTACTCACCCTCGCAAATTCACTCCTCAACCCTGGCATTCCAAATGCACCAGATACCTGCAAAAATGTTCATGACCGCCGAGCGACAGTGGAGAAGATCACGCTCTCAGGCAGATTTTCTCCATTTCAAATTCATGCTGTCATCCTACAGTGCTGCCCTTTCCCTCTCTAAACAGTCATATTCCAAGAGTCTCATCTCCTCCCTGTCCTCAAATCCCCAGCGTCTCTTTTCCACCTTCAACTCCCTCCTCTGCCCACCCCCTCCTCGTCTCCCCTCCTTGCTCTCTGCCACTGACTTTGCTACCTATTTCACATCTAAAATTGATTCCATACGACAGGACATCATATCCAACCAGTCCCCCAGCTCTCCACCTCCTCCTTTCCCGGATCACCCCTTCCCATCCATTTTACAGACTCTGACATCCTTCTCCCCTGTGACTGGAGAGGAAGTTAAGGCCCTTATCCAGTCCTCCCCCCCTTCCATCTCTCCCCTCGACCCTATCCCCTCCCACCTCCTCCACTACCTCTCTCCTTCTGCCTGCTCCCATCTTGCCCACCTCCTTAATCTCTCCCTCTCATCTGGCACTGTTCCTTCTGCATTCAAGCATGCCCGTGTCTCCCCCATTCTTAAAAAACCTAACCATGATCCTAACATTCTCTCTACCTACTGACCAATCTCTCTCCTCCCTTTTGCCTCCAAACTCCTTGAGCGTATTGTTTACAACCGCCTCACCACATTTCTTTCCTCCCACTCCCTCCTTGACCCTTTTCAGTCTGGCTTCCATTCTCTCCACTCCACTGAAACTGCCCTCACTAAAGTCAGCAATTACCTCCTTGCTGCCAAATCCACTACTCCCTGCTCATTCTCTTTGATCTCTCTGCTGCTTTTGACACTGTGGACCACCCTCTACTGCTGCATATCCTTCACTCACTTGGTCTATGTGACACTGCTCTCTCCTGGCTGTCCTCCTACCTCTCTGACCATTCCTTCTCTGTTGCCTCTCATGGCGACTCCTCCCCCCCTCAGCCTCTTACAGTAGGTGTTCCCCAAGGTTCTGTTCTTGGACCTCTCCTATTCTCTATACGTCTTCTCTAGGTAAACTCATCAGCTCTTTTGACCTCCATTATCATCTCTATGCTGATGATACTCAGATCTACCTTTCCTCACCTGATCTTTCCCCCTCTCTACTGACTCGTATCTCTAACTGTCTCTCTGCTATCTCTTCCTGGATGTCCCAGCGATTTCTCAAACTTAATATGTCTAAGACTGAGCTGATAGTCTTCCCACCCTCCCACATAACATCATGTCCCACTATTTCTTTATTAATAGATGGCATTACTAACCCATCTAGTCCCAAAGTGCATTGTCTTGGAGTCATCCTGGACTCTTCCCTCTCCTTCAAACCACACATTCAGAACCTCTCGCAGTCCTGTCGTTTCCATCTCAAGAATATTTCCAAGATCAGACCCTTTCTTACCCAGGATGCTACCAAAACCCTTGTACATTCACTGGTCATGTCCAGATTGGACTACTGTAACCTTCTCCTAGCTGGTCTCCCCAAATCCCATCTCTCTCCTCTCCAGTCTGTGCTCAATGCTGCTTCTCGGCTCATCTTCCTCTCCAACGCTCTACATCTGCCTCCCCTCTTTTGCAAGCCCTCCACTGGCTCCCCTTCCCTTTCAGAACCCAATTCAAGGTTCTCACACTCACTTACACAGTCCTTACCCATTCCTCTCCCATTTACATCTCTGATCTCATCTCCCTTCACTCTCCTGTCTGCCCTCTTTATTCACTTAATACACACCGCCTTTCATGCCAATTGATTACTTTCTCCCACTCCTGCCTCCAAGACTTTGCCCGTGCTGCTCCTCACCTTTGGAACTCCCTCCCTCTCCCTATCAGACTCTGCACCTCTCTACCATCTTTCAAACAAGCTCTTAAGACCCACTACTTCATTAAAGCCTTCCAGCTCTCATCCTAACTTGCTGCTACATCTTCCTTTCTCTCTGCCTACCCCATTCTGTGTCACTTCTGTTTGTCTACCCCTCCCTTAAAGAATGTAAGCTCTTTCGAGCAGGGCCCTCTACCCTCTTGTGCTTCTCCCTACTGTAATTTAATTTATCTCTTACTAGCCACTAGGGCAACTAACACTTGGCTGCTTATGCGGGCGTTAATGTCACTAATATAGCTATGTTTATCCATGTTCTGTATTGTATTGTATTGTATTGTAAGTCAATGGTTACTTTTTTGTCTATGTACTTTGTAAGGCGCTGCGGAACACTTGTGTCGCCATATAAATAAATGAAAATAATAATAATAATATTATTAATAATAATAATAATAATAATAATAATAATACTGTATGAGAGAGATATGTAGATATAAGATAGATAGATGTGATATAGATAGATAGTTATGAGATATATATGAGATAGATAGATATGAGATAGATAGATAGATAGATAGATAGATACTGTATGAGAGATAGATAGATAGATATGATATTGATAGATGATAGATATATATGAGATACTGTAGCTATGAGATAGATATAAGATATAGATGTGATTTATACAGATAGATATGAGATATATAGATATGAATTATATAGATAGATACGAGATAGATAGATAGATAGATAGATAGATAGATAGATAGATAGATAGATAGATAGATAGATAGTTATGAGAGATATATATGAGATAAATAGATAAATACTGTATGAGATAGATAGATATAAGATAGATATATGTGATATAGATAGGTAGTTATGAGAGATATATATGAGATAGATAGATAGATAGATAGATAGATAGATAGATAGATAGATAGATAGGATATATATATATAAATATGAAATAGATATATATGCAATAGAAGATATATATGAGAGATAGATGGTTAGATACTGTATGGCTTATTGCTAATTAAATCCTTAACCAACCTTAATTAACTAAGCACTTAACTTATCTAATAAAGAAAGAGACGGACACCATAACAGCTTGGATAAAAGGTCACAGCTTTTATTTCTGAATTAATTAATGAATTCACCTAACCATGGTGGCCAGGAGACGCTGCATACCCAGCTCCAGCTTTCAAACTGACTTAAATGGGGAACGACTAAAACGTTCCCCCTAAAGACGCACTTACGCCATGAAGGTCTAGCCTCCCTCCTGGGCCAGTCTACTCCGTGCGCTTCCGTACAAAAGCGTTCAGGTCCCCTCGTACGAGAAGGACAGACTCGTCATGTTACATCGAGTTCCAGTGCCCTCACAACGCTCTCTTGCGTCACAATAAAGCCACTGAGATGCAGCGTTCTCCCGCCATGCTGCACCTTCCCTGAATAAGAAAAAATGATACACAACAAAATACAAACAGCAAAGTTTGGGGCGGGAGGGTGGGCTCCAGAAATCACCAAAGAGGCAGATCCAATGCCAATCACTCCTTTTATACTGATAGTCACAGGCACACCCACAACTCCAGGCATTGGCCAGCTAACAACCACCTGACCCCTAACCATTTAATCTGCCTAGTAACAAGGCTGTCAAGACAGCCAATCAGCAAAAACCCAGGATTCTTATTTCACTCATGTCTAGGCAACCTTCGTTTTCTATTAGATAGATAGATAGATAGATAGATAGATAGATAGATAGATAGATAGATAGATAGATAGATATGAGATAGATAGATAGATAGATAGATAGATAGATAGATAGATAGATATGAGATAGATAGATAGATAGATAGATAGATAGATATGAGATAGATAGATAGATAGATAGATAGATAGATATGAGATAGATAGATAGATAGATAGATAGATAGATAGATAGATAGATAGATAGATATGAGATAGATAGATAGATAGATAGATAGATATGAGACAGATAGATAGTTATGAGAGATATGTATGATGAGATGGATAGATAGACAAATAGATAAATATGATCTTATATATAAATATATATATATATATATATATATATTATATACTGTATGAGTGAGATAGGTAGATATAAGATAGATAGATGTGATATAGATAGATAGATAGATAGATGATTGATATATAGAGAGATAAGTAGATAGACAGTTATTAGATAGATAGATAGATAGATAGATAGATAGATAGATAGATAGATATGAGATATAAATATTAGATAGATAGATAGATATATAGATAGATATGAGATATAGATAGATATTAGTTAGAGAAATATGAGATATATATTAGATAGATAGATATGAGAGATAGATATGAGAGATAGATAGATAGATAGATAGATAGATAGATAGATAGATAGATAAATAGATATGGGATAGATAGATAGATAGATAGATAGATAGATAGATAGATAGATAGACTTTGAGATGTGATATAAAATTGTAGTCCAAAATGCTTCTAAGAAGTAAAATTCATCATAAAATGAATAGTAAAATTGTAACTTTTGGTCATACTGTATATTGATGCAGTAGGTGACATATGGAAAATTTTAATGTTGTTTGTGATTCATTTATTGCGAAACAAAGAAGTGGAACTACGATAAAAAAGGGAATTATGACATGACATATGCTGGGTGAAGAACTGAAAGTCATCTTTTAACCGGTGGTTCTGAAACTCGGTTCTCCGGACCCCACACAGGTCTCGGTTCCAGGTCACTCAGCAGGTGCACAGGTGTAGTCATTACTCACTGACACAGTTTAAAAGTTCCACAGATGGAGATAATTATTTAATTTGTGATTCTGTGAGGAGACCAGGAAAACATGCACTGTTTGGAGTCCTGAGGACCGAGTTTGAGAACTTGCGCTTTAGACAATAATGACTATTTTAAGTGGTGAAAAGAAGACTCTTTGTTGGGGGCAATCTTATAAAAGATCTTGATTAATTAATTACAACTTAACTTTTAATCTTATATAGTTAGAATAAATGGTATACAAAACACTACTGTACATATAACATACAAACATACAGTAGTTCTAGTCAATAGGCGCTGCCCAGGATACTACTAATGACGAAAATAATTGAATATGCAACTTGCAAAGAATGACAGTAACTTGTCGGTTACTATATGTCACTGCAAATTTATACAGTATTACTTGTGCATCAGCCCATGCGGTAATCTCACATAAAGTGTACACAGGATAATCATTCCAAGAGAATGTAACACCTCCTATTTGCACGTACTCTATATCTGTGTCGTATTACATATCTTGTGTGGTAGGAATTTGAAGTCCAAGATGGTCCCAGGTAAGTAAAAAAAAGGGGGGTTATAGTTGTATATTTATAACGTTGGAGAGACTTCAAAGTATGTGTCACCAAAATTATATTTATCAAGTTCACTTATCAGTTCTCTAAGCATAATTCCCTCCTAGGATACACTCAAAATTTGCATTTTGTCTTTGTCAAAAAACACACAACAAACAAATAAGTCCAGCATAGGTCCAGCAAAAGAACACAAGCAAGGCAGTAAGATCAACATATCACTCAAATATAGGAGAACGTGATATGAGATAAATCAATAATATTAAATCAAGTAGGTTCAGGTATCCAGATAAACAGCTGAAAACCAAATGCTGGTTGCTTGAGGAAAAGACTTATAGTAACGATAGGTCCTAAAAGCAGAAAGTTATTAACCCTTGGTGCTTAGTTAGGAGTAACTCTGGTTATCATGAAAGCATATTTATCACAGTGTCACCTAATAAAGAAAAATATTTGATTATGTTGTTAATGGACACATGTTCAAAAATAGTTTATCTGTAATATATATATATATATATATATATATATATATATATATATATATATGTGTGTGTGTGTTCAATGGACCACCAGAGTAACAAAATGGACTGGAGGATGTACAAAGACAATAATATGCAAATAAACAACATACTGACATGTACAGTATAAATATTAACAATAAGAGTGTGCAGTAAAGGGGCCCAGATATTGTCCCCCCCGCTTCTGCTGTCTCTGCATCTTATGTCAAACAGAGGACATGGGATGAGAGAGCGGGGTTGCTAGCTGGTGGGAAGGAAACCATGTCTATCCTGATATCCTGGACATTGCAGGATAGTCACGGTTGGCCAGCTGATGAGAGAGTGCAGAAAGTTTACCTGTGGTTGGCAATATCTGGAGAGTTCCTCTTATAACTGGCCGTCTGGAGTAGCCTGTAGTAGAAGTAATGCCGAGATTGCGTTTCTGCCACAGTACACCAAAATCGCAAAGTAGCGTTATGTAGGATGTCTGATTGCCATTGGTGCAAGGGCTGTGATCCAGGTAGGTGACAGATTGAGTTCAAATCAGCGGCTGGATGTATCCGTAGCGTCGCTGGTTACCTGGACTTGTATTGTATTGCAGTCCAAACGGCTGTGCGGCTAAGTAGGGCGCTTTGCGATGCAGATCTGTGACCAGGTGGCTTGGGTCTGCCGGGAGAAACTCACATGCAGTCTGCGGGATGGTGCCCAGCCATCTGTGTCATGTGATGACGTACGTTTCGCCTACAGAAAAGGCTTATTCACATCAGTGGAGTATCTTGTGGAGGACTGGATATATATACATTCCAATTGTGTGTGATTACATTGTTAATTAATTACTTGAGACCATGGATAACTACTAAACGTCACCATAATATAGAAATATGAGGTGCGTCCATTAACATATAAGTCCATCAACAAAATAGTGAGGTAAATAATTAAATATTAACGAGGGGCCAAACATATAATAGGATCATCTAAGAAAAATAAAAAGATTTATTAGGAGAACGCAAAATTGGGTTAATTAGAATCCTGAATCATTGTCAGTAATGGATATGGGAGAGAGGTAAATGCAGTAAAAGCCTCCTGTTCCACTGTGATATAAGACGTTATGAATCAATTAATAATTATATAATGTGGGGGAGATAAATTAGGTGGAGTTATAATATTATTTAGTGGAATACTCCACCCCATAAAGAACGGCTCGAATATCATACTGATGATATGTAAATCCCCCATAAAATAATTATCACTGATGAGCATCACAGGTAGGGTGGACAGGATATATATATAGAGGCTACATAGACGAATGTGAATGATGCTATATACTGTGACAGTATTCTGTGTCGACATACGGAAGAGAATTAATTCACCTTTAAGGCCAAGACATAATCCATATGTGGTGATCAGGGATAGAAAAACAGCAATATAATATAAAAACCAGCGTAATTGTATGTAGAGACAAATAATTAGAAAAAGTAAGAGCAAAGTATTGTTATCTGGTCACAAGATAAAGAAAATTAAATAAACCAGTGAGATGGAGATTAGAGGACACAGAGAGGGATCTGTTTGAAGGCTAGTAGATATCAGAGAAAAGGAAATTAATGTAATCGTTCAGGCCACCAGGTGTGAGGGCCCTCAATCTGAAAGTCCATTGACTTTCTCTGTTAAGTAATTCTTTAGTCAGGTCACCTCCTCTTATGCCTAATTTGATCTCTTCTAACCAAAGGCTTTGACATTTCTCAGGTCTCCCTTATGTTTATAATGGAAGTGTCTGGCCACATATGTCAGTTGTTTCATCCTCATTAGATCTGAGTGGGCATTTCTCACAGTATCTAAGTGTTTCTCGATCCTTTCTTTGAGCCAACATGCCAACATACCTTGCACCACATTCACATGTAATGCAGATAAATTGCAGAACCACTCCCTTGGTTCTGCAATTTATGTACAGTAATTCTTAATCGGGATGGTTGTACCATATTTATCAATAACCTCCTTCTTTTTGGTCATATGTGGGCATGCCTTGCAAGATCCGCAGGCATAGGAGCCTTTGGTAGGTAGAGGTCGAGAGATGGCTCAAATATAATGGCTCTGGGTGAGGTCATCGCGTAGGTTTGGGGACTGTCTCCAGCTCATGGCTCCCTGGTCACCCAGGGTTGGAGACAGATCTTCATCCAAAAGGAGAATATGTCAATGTTTCTGGATGATGTTCCTTGTGGTTCTCCACTCTTGGCAGACTATGAAGAGAAACTAAATGGGAAAACGGAGCTCCTGTGTGTTCTTGCGCAGTCTTCTGCATTGCTCAGTGTTCCTGCATGTTCCTTTGCATTAGTATGCATTCCTCTGTGCTCCTCTACTTTCCTCTGTGGTCCTCTCAGTTCCTCAATGCTCCTCTGCATTCCTCTGTGGTTCTCTCAGTTCATCAGTGCTTCTCTGTGCTCCTGTTGGTACCTCAATGCTCCTCTGTGCCCCTCTGTGCCCCTCTGTGCTCCTCAATGCTCCTCAATGCTCCTATGTGCCCCCTGCATTCCTCTGTGTTCCTCTTGGTTCCCTAGTACCTCTGTGCTCCTCTTGGCTCCTCAGTGCTCCTCTGCATTCATCTGTGGTCCTCTCAGTTCATCAGTGCTCCTCTGTGCTCCTCTTGGTTCCTCAATGCTCCTTCTCTTTAGTTTGTTTCATTCTATGTCACTAGTACTACACTGTATATTTGGGAAATTATTAATGTTAAAATTGGAGCAATGTGAGAAATAGACAATGTACGGAGGTTGACCACCTTGCTGAAATAAATGCTGTTGTCAGTTTGACTTTTTAACTGAAATAGATGATGTTGGAAGTTTGGCTTTCTCATAAGAACAGACAATGCTGGGATTTTAGCCTACTCACTAGAATAGATGATGTTTGAAATTTGGCCTGGCTAGAATAGACAATGTTGGAGTCTTGGCCTTGTCACTAAATTAGGCAGCGTTGGGAGTTCGGCCTTCTTTCTAGAATAGACAGAGCTGAGAGTTTGGCCTTCTTGCCAGAAAAGATGATGTTAAAAATTTGTTCCTCTCGCTAGAAAAGATAATGTTGGAAGTTTTGCCTACTCGCTAGTATAGACGATGCTTGAAATTTGGCCATCTGGCTAGAATAGACAATGTTGGGAGTTTGGCCTTCTTGCTAGAATGCACAATAGTGTGAGTTTACCCTTCCATCTAAAATAGATGATAGCAGGACTTTGGACTTCTCGCTATAATAGACAATTCTGGGAGTTTGGCCTTCTTACTAGAATAGACAATGCTGGGAATTTGGCTTTATTGCTAGAATAGACAATGCTTGGAATCTGACCTTCTTGCTAGAATAGATGATGCTGTGAGTTTGGACTTCTCATTCGTATAGACAATGTTGGGAGTTTTGCCTTCTCAATAAAATAGACAATGTTAGGTGGTTGGCATTCTCCCTAGAATAGACAATTCTGTGACTTTCTAGCTAGAATAGACAGTGTTAGTAGTTTGGCCTTCTTGATGGAATAGATGATTTTGGGAGGTTAGCCCTCTCCCTAGAGTAGGTAATGCTGGGAGTTTTCACTTCTTGCTAGAATAGATGATGTTGGGAGTTTGGCCTTCTGAATAGAATAGACAATGTTGGGTGGTTTGCCTTATTGCTAGAATAGACAGCAGTGGGAAATTGCCCTTCTACCTAGAATAGATGATGATTCAGAGATTGGCCTTTTTGCTAGAATAGACGTGTTGGGTGTTTGGCCTTCTCACTAGAATAGATGATGTTGGGAGGTTGGCCTTCGCCCTAGAATAGGAAATGGGAGTTTTCACTTCTCGCTAGAATAGACAATGTTGGGAGGTTGGCCTTTTTGGTAGAATAGACATGTTGGGTGTTTGGTCTACTTGCTAGAATTAATGACTATGTAAGTTTGTCCTTCTTGCTATAATAGACATGTTGGGATGTTGGATTGTTCTCTAGATCTGATGTTTACTTTATCATAAATATAACCATTCATAAGTTTAGCCATAACATTTTCTCAGTGTAGCACCCATGACCTGTATGATAGTATGCTTATGCGAATCGTTATGTAGAGCCTTTAATGAGAAGAATGGTAATATCAGTGCTGTGTTATGAATTAGGATGAGTCCACAAACCCTTCATGAGACACCTCTCATGAGTCATAGTATTCAGATCTAAAACTTCGAGGTGGATGAAGTAACATTATTGCCTGGAGTTGGGGGAATGTAGCTAAGGCTTAGTGCAGTACAGCAGGAACTTCCAAGTGATGACCTTGCTGTGTCACTGCTTTTATCAATATGATTTTACATAGTGGAATGTACACGGCCACGTGTTCTGCATTCAATGTTTTAGTAGGTTTTTAGTGCATGTCACAGAGTTGTGCTGGTACAGACCATCCACCTACAGACAAACGGCTTGTTACTTGTCCTGATTCTTAGGTGACGGATTTGGTGCTCTGCTCAGTAAGTGATGAACCTAGTGCCGTCTTAGTTGAGAAGTGATGGAGGGAGGAGATGGTTTCAATAAAGGGCAATAGGAAACTAATGTATGTGTCCTGCCAGGAGAACATACTGTATGAGCATTAGGAGGTCTTCGTAAATATACTACAGTAGCAATAGAGTTCCTATACTGAGGGACTACACAATATCAGAGGTGGCATTTCGGACCCTTTTACAAGCTGACAATACAGGAACAAATTATTGCAGCATTTTAAGGGTACGAATAGACGCCAAAACCGGCTCCAATGACATCACATGATGCAAATCACTGAAAAACAAACCGTCTATAATTACACTGGGGAACCGTCAATCTGTTGCCAGGAATTTAAGAGTCGATTTCGATTAATGTTGTGCTCCTGATCATGAATATGCCATGCTTATTTTTCAATTGGCTGTAGTTTTTGAGATATGCATATGTATTTAATGTTTACGAAAAATTAAATGAAACAATGTTAAAAATAGTTAGAAAGATATTTTTTTTATTCTGATTAAATTTGATTCGTAAAATGTTATAAAAAGACACAGGATAATTACATACATAAGTGTTAGGAAGCTATGAGAACCGTTTTTTATAGGATTTTCTTTTGTATTCTTGTTGCGGGCAGTCCCTCTGCAGACTCCAACAGTAATTGGCCATCATGTCACAATCCCACCTTCCTTGGTATCTTTCTTCCATTACCTGAATATCTTGGTGGAACTGTTCACCCTGTTCTTCGCTTAAATCTCCTAGATTGGACGGGAAGTGATCTAAATGGTTGCACAAAAAATTCACCAGTTTCCGTATCTGTAGGCCATAAAAAATTCCTGCCTTTAATTTTTCAACACTAAGAGATGGAAATGTTCGACAAATATACGTGAAACAATCGCCTGACTTGTCCAATGCTTTTACTGAGTATGTCCCAGCAGGCTCCCAGTGTTAAGGTGCCCATCCAGTAGCAGATCATAGAAACAACAGCACGATTACGACATTGTAAACGTGCAGTCATTTCTATGTCTGTGATAAGCCTACACTGAACGAGCAGTCGTTCAGTGCAGGCTCAGCAATCATCTGGCAACATGCTGAACCCGACGTTATCGTCAGGTTGACCAGCATGTTTGCATGATGATAGATGTCTAAATGACCAGCGGGCACGCGCATCGCTGATCGTTTTATAGACATTTTTGCAAACGATTTGCAAACAATTTGCAAACGATTGAACAATCGTTATCGTTCAATCGCTCAACTTAATCGTCTAGTGGATGGGCAGCATTAGTGAGGAGATATGAATGTGTTATGTGTCTCAAACGTGACTACCAGCTACGTTATCGCAAATAAAACAAATTCATGTTATTGTTGAAAGAAGGTACATGTTAAAAAAGCAATACTAAGTTGAATCTGTTACGTAAAGCGGCCTAGACTAGTAAGGTACTTCAAATGGAGAAAATAATTGAAAGTTCTAATTTTTTCATTAATTTGAAAACCGGAGCCAATTCAGCTATAGCGAAGATCTAATGCGAAAATAGGACATAAGAGTGCTCTCACACCAATCTTACATCCTTGGCAAGAAAAAATATATTTTTTTTTGTTCCCCAGTATTATCAAAGTAAACATGAAACAATTCACATAAAGCCCAAACCAAAATGTAAACAGGTAACAAAACAAGTACAAAGTGTAGAGCATAGATTATCTATATATATTGTAAGCTGACCTTTGGTGAGTTCTGTATATGTTCCTTTTTTTTTATACAGACACCATTTATTTAGTTTTTAATACAGAAAAAAAGCAATGTATATATACAGTCTGGTATGTATAAGTTTTAGAAGTGTTATTCCTTTACCAGATTGAATCAATTCCTGTCGTGAATGCGATAAATAATGAAACAGGGGAAAATGTAATGTAGCACGGTTTTGGCAGTGAGTTTAACCCCACTACAATCTGCCAGCGATTTTCACAATCATACCCAGCGTTTGGGAGTCTTAAAATGCAAGTAGCCGGTAGCGTGTTTTGGATGGCCGTGTTTTGGATGGCCGTGTTGGATGGCCGTGTTGGATGGCCGTGTTGGATGGTCGTGTTGGATGGTCGTGTTGGATGGCCGTGTTGGATGGCCGTGTTGGATGGCCGTGTTGGATGGCCGTGGTTTTGAAAAGACAAAGTCATCAGAAAATGGTTCTAACTGGCAAGATTATTATATATTCATTCAGGGGCCGTATTTATCAGTATGTACTAAACTGGCAGCAGTTTAATACTTAATAATGGGGCCAATAAAAATAATAAATATATTTAAGGGGGAACGATATTTAAGCAATGTTTATTTGGGGGCAATTTATAATAAAATAAAAATATTTTTAAATGGACAATATAAATATAAAATAACTAGAAAGGAGACAATACTACTAGTAAGTTAATTAACAGCAATAATATTGTTTTGTTACGTGAGTCCAAATGAATCCATTAATGACAGCGGCACAAAATACATTGCACAATTGTGGCACCACAAGCATCAGCATGGATGGGCTTCTTTCACTAATTTATTGGCAAAAAAAATGTATTGCCCCCATTAATTAACTGTACAGTAATACTGGTCACTTCAATATTTAATTAATAATAGATTGTACATTTTAGAAAAATCATGTTCTTTTATCATCTTGTCCCCAGAAATAGTATTAACTTTATTAAATAATTGTGGCTTTAGGGACTTAGGGTCAGATACAATGTTAAACGCTAGTGTACCGCTGAACGCAGGCACCAGACCCATTCTGTGCATGTGCAGAACGGGTCTGTGAGTCTGCTCGCAAACTGGCAGCAGACTGTCAGTGATTTACCGGTTGGGGGGTTGGAGGGGGCAGCGACAGCCTCCAATACCTGAAACAGAGGCGTGTTGCCACCGTTGGGGGGAGGGAAGAGGCCAGGATCTCAATCGGGTGATGGAGATATCCTGGCCTCTTCCTCTAAACTGCGACGGCCAGCTGTGGGATCCTATGGGTCACCGCAGCCGGCCGATGGTACGCAGATTAACAGATGCTACCTTGAACAATACAGCTCGGATAAGTAATGCACAGGGGACGTGATGCCTCCTGTGTATTACCATATCTGCAAAGGATCACTATTGCAAAGCTGCCTGAGTGCATACATCATATAGCTATAGCCTGCGTGCATACATCATATATCTATAGCCTGCATGTATACATCATATCTATAGCCTGAGTGCATACATCATATCTATAGCCTGAGTGCATACATCATATATCTTTAGCCTGCATGTATACATCATATATCTATAGCCTGTGTGCACACATCATATATCTACAGCCTGAGTGCATACATCATATACCTATAGCCTGAGTGCGTACATCATATATCTATAGCCCGAGTGCATATATCATATCTATAGCCTGAGTGCATACATCATATATCTATAGCCTGAGTGCATACATCATATATCTACAGCCTGAGTGCATACATCATATACCTATAGCCTGAGTGCGTACATCATATATCTATAGCCCGAGTGCATATATCATATCTATAGCCTGAGTATATACATCATATATCTATAGCCTGAGTGCATACATCATATATCTATAGCCTGCATGTATACATCATATATCTATAGCCTGCATGTATACATCATATTACTATAGCCTGAGTGTATACATCATATCTATAGCCTGAGTGCATACATCATATATCTATAGCCTGAGTGCATACATCATATCTATAGCCTGAGTGCATACATCATATTACTATAGCCTGAGTGTATCCATCATATCTTTAGCCTGAGTGCATACATCATATATCTATAGCCTGAGTGCATACATCATATCTATAGCCTGAGTGCATACATCATATCTATAGCCTGAGTGCATGCATCATATATCTATAGCCTGAGTGCATACATCATATATCTATAGCCTGAGTGCATACATCATATCTTTAACCTGCGTGTATACATCATATCTATAGCCTGAGTGCATATATCATATCTATAGCCTGAGTGCATACATCATATATCTATAGCCTGAGTGCACTCATCATATCTATAGCCTGTGTGCATACATCATATCTATAGCCTGAGTGCATACATCATATCTATAGCCTGAGTGCATACATCATCTATCTATAGCCTGAGCACATACATCATACCGTATATCTATAGCCTGCATGTATACATCATATATCTATAGCCTGAGTGCATACATCATATCTATAGCCTGAGTGCATACATCATATATCTATAGCCTGCGTGCATATATCATATATCTATAGCCTGAGTACATACATCATATCTAAAAAGTCTAAGTGCATACATCATATCTATAGTTTGCATGCATACATCATATCTATAGCCTGAGTGCATACATCATATCTATAGCCTGCATATATACATAATATCTATAGCCTGAGTGCATACATCATAAATCTAAAGCCTGAGTGCATACATCATATCTATAGCCTGAGTGCATACATCATATCTATAGTCTGTGAGAATAAAGCATATTTATAGCCTGAGTGCATACATCATATCTATAGCCTGAGTACATACATCATATCTATAGCCTGAGTGCATACATCATACTGTATATCTATAGCCTGAGTGCATACATCATACTGTAAATCTATAGCCTGAGTGTATACATCATATCTGTAGCCTGAGTGCATACATCATTTATCTATAGCCTGAGTGCATACATCATATATCTATAGCCTGAGTGCATACATCATATCTTTAACCTGCGTGTATACATCATATCTATAGCCTGAGTGCATATATCATATCTATAGCCTGAGTGCATACATCATATATCTATAGCCTGAGTGCATACATCATATCTATAGCCTGTGTGCATACATCATATCTATAGCCTGAGTGCATAAATCATATCTATAGCCTGAGTGCATACATCATATATCTATAGCCTGAGCACATACATCATACCGTATATCTATAGCCTGCATGTATACATCATATATCTATAGCCTGAGTGCATACATCATATCTATAGCCTGAGTGCATACATCATATATCTATAGCCTGCGTGCATATATCATATATCTATAGCCTGAGTACATACATCATATCTTAAAAGTCTAAGTGCATACATCATATCTATAGTTTGCATGCATACATCATATCTATAGCCTGAGTGCATACATCATATCTATAGCCTGCATATATACATCATATCTATAGCCTGAGTGCATACATCATAAATCTAAAGCCTGAGTGCATACATCATATATCTATAGCCTGCGTGCATATATCATATATCTATAGCCTGAGTACATACATCATATCTAAAAAGTCTAAGTGCATACATCATATCTATAGTTTGCATGCATACATCATATCTATAGCCTGAGTGCATACATCATATCTATAGCCTGAGTGCATACATCATATCTATAGCCTGCATATATACATCATATCTATAGCCTGAGTGCATACATCATAAATCTAAAGCCTGAGTGCATACATCATATCTATAGCCTGAGTACATACATCATATCTATAGCCTGAGTGCATACATCATACTGTATATCTATAGCCTGAGTGCATTCATCATATCTATAGCCTGAGTGCATACATCATACTGTATATCTATGGCCTGAGTGCATACATCATACTGTATATCTATAGCCTGAGTGCATACATCATATCTATAGCCTGAGTGCATACATCATACTGTATATCTATAGCCTGAGTGCATACATCATACTGTATATCTATAGCCTGAGTGCATACATCATATCTATAGCCTGAGTGCATACATCATATATCTATAGCCTGAGGGCCTGATTCAGAGCCGCTCATAAGCGGTCACTCGTTCGTTCCGAGCGATGTTTGCCCAACTGCGCATGCATACGGATCGTAATACACCTGCGCGAACCAGTCAGTGCGGCCGAAAATCGTTTGTTCGCTAAATAGTGAATGCCTGCTATTTTGAGTGACAGGAGGAGGCGTATGTGGGTGGCAACAGGGGAAGGTGCTTGAAAACAGGGAGTGGAGATCCGAACGCAGGCGTGCTTAAAGGTCAAAACGGGCGTTTTATGGGTGTGCATAATTAATACAGCAGCGTCATTGACCACGTCACTGGGTTATTTTATAGTCAGAACTGCTCGCAAGATTGGGGTAGGAAAAACCAACCACAAGAATAGCGAGCAGTTCATACGCTGGTCAATGTACTTGATTGATCTAATAAATAGCGGACATGACGTAGGATGCGAGCGGCCAGGGGGGTAGTTATTCAAAACTCGACCGCAAGTTTTGTTCGCTCGTTCAGACACAGAGGCGTGAACAGACCGCAAAGAGCGAACGGTTCATTTGAATAGCCACCCCTTTTTTCTGAACGAACGACCGCAAATAGCGTCCGGCTATGAATCAGGGCCTGAGTGCATACATCATATATCTATAGCCTGAGTGCATACATCATATCTCTATAGCCTGAGTGCATACATCATATCTCTATAGCCTGAGTGCAGCTTTGCAATTACAATCCTTACAGAATCAGGCCCATATTTAATAATTGTTTTTGCCACTTGATTACTTATTTATTATTGCCAGTGTATTACATATGGAGAGTATGGTCCCTTATTAGGACTGCATGCAGGGTGAGAAATGTCAGCAGCCATAGGGGTATTTGCTGTATAGTACTGTACGTCTTTTTCTGTCATGTCTGACTGTCACCTCACAACTTCATACATCTACAATTTGTATTCAGAACTCTGACAGTATCAGGACGTCGAGTTGCGTTGAGTCGTGTTAGGAAACCACTTCTGAATAGTGATTTTGGTATCTGGATAGAAGATCAACAATATAAAGGTTGACAATCAAAAGATCGACTGACAAAATGCTTACAGTGAAGAACGATGTCATTGACAAAATGGACGACACAAAAATGGGCGATACAAGGTTTTTTTTTAATAGTTTTTCAAAACTTTTAAGGTTAGGGCAGGGGTCAGGGTGAGAGATAGGCACTTGGGGTAGGGTTAGGGTTAATTTTTTAAAAAATGTGTCGACCATTTTTGTATTAATCATTTAAACCAGTCAAACTTTTGTCCCTGTCTACCTTCTACACTGTCGACCATTGTCAGTCCATCTTTTGTACCTGTCGACATTTTGTCCGTTAACCTATTGCATGTTGACCATCTGGTGTCGACTTATTGACTGTCAACTTTTACACTGTTAATCGTTTATACCACACCCAGTGATTTTCTACCATTTTTCCCATTAATACAAAAACTGTGTGAAACAGAATGATCTGATTACCACATACATAATACAACATGATTACAGGTGGGGGTGCTTAACTGGGTGTGGTATGAAAAGTTGACAGAGTGCTGACATTGTGAATGTCGATACCAGATTGTCGACATGTTGTGAATGTCGACAGCCAGAATGTACAACATGGACTTTGAGTAGCCAAGTAAAATGTTGACTCAAGAATGTCGACATGGTTAAAATGTCGGCATGTTCTTAATAGGGACATTAAACATGTTAACATGTTTTTGCTTATTTTAGGCTAACCCTCACCATAAACCTAACCCTAATAACAATAATAATTATAATAATAATAATAATATTAAACTGTATGTCGACATTCTGGTATTGATATTCTGTCTGCTGACATTCTAAATGGATCCTGTATGAAGAACATATACTGATAGGCTGTGGTAGTAGATCTAGGGTCCAGGAAAAATCACTAGGAGGGAGGGCCCTGCTTGTGATCATTTATATTCTTAAGGGAAAATACATTTGGAGATACGGGATATGGGATACGGGGCTGTGAGAGGGAGGGCCGGATTAGGGAGAGATCCTGTTGGTACAGGTGAATGAGCATATTTTGAGGGAACATTTGAAGCAATGGATGCTGGGACAGAGTTTAATAGGGGAAGCAGTTGGGAAGCCGATGGACGTAATCGACTGTCTAATCCAGGCAAGGGCTTAAATGACAGGCGTCGATATCCCGACGCCTATCATTTTACCTACGCCGGGAGCCCAATACCTGGCTTACCGATCGAAGGTAAGCCGGGCGCCGGACGCAGACAGCTGCGGGGGGGAGGGTTAGGTTTAGGGTTCTCGGGGGGACTTAGGGTTAGGCACCCCCCCCCGGGAGGTTAGGTTTAGGCTAGGGGAAGGGGGGGTTAGGCTTAGGCACCCCCGGGGGGAGGTTATGTGGCCGACGGTAAATCGTATGTAAAATCATATGTATTCTGGGCCTGATTCAGACCCGCTTGCTCGCAAGTGGGTCGATGGTGGCCCAGTGCGCAAACCGTCGCTTTGGGTCTCGTACCAAAAGGGGGCGTGCTTTCGATGTTGAGTGACAGCACGCCCCCTTTGGTGGGCATGCCAGGGGCGTGGCTGCCCAGACGGAGGCGTTTCCATGAGAACGCCTACCGTCTGGGGCCGGCCCCACTGACATCACAAGTGATGTCAGTGGGAGAGCTTCCGGCTCTGTTTGAGCCAAAAGCACTCCAGGGCTTGCAGCAACGAGACCCTACCACAAGGGTCTCGTCGCAAGCCCGATGGTTGCGATGGTCTTGACCATCGCGACCATCTTCCTGGCCGCTCGCTATAGCTGTGGGTGGTCACCCACAGATATACGAGTGGCCAGGTGGCCGCTCTAAAACATCAAGAAGGCCGGCCCTGATTCAGAGCAAGCGCTCTGTCAGAGCGTCCGCCTCTGAATCAGGGCCTCGGTTTACATGAACAAGGGAGTGGGTGCAATGGTTCGTGGCAGCATGTGAGAATTCTTGGACTGGCAGAGAAAGAATAACATGATAGAAAGATCAGTCTAGCAGTGGCGTTAATGAGAGCTTGAGAAGAGAGAGGCGAGTAAGGGGAACACAGAGAGAAGACGGTTCATATAGTCAAGGCGAGAGAAAATGAGGGAATAGACAAATGTTTCGGTGTCGCTAAAGGTGCGGAAGAGGAGAATTACGGCAATGTGTCAGAGATGGAAACGATGGGAGTGTGTAAGGGACCGGGGTGCCGGTGTAGTATGATCCGGTTCAGCGTACCATTAAGAAATTAGTAGCTGCTAATTTGGTTTCTTAATACCAAGCAGAATGTCTACTTTATAACATATTGGAGACTGATCTTTGGTTATTCTTGTATAGTAAGTACAGATACACAAAAACAGAGCAACCAAAGGAACTCAAAACCAATGCTGCTAAAATGGAAGCAGGTCACAAGCGCACAGCCGCCATGCAGAGAGCGCAGCGCCCAGTCTGGGGGTCTCGGCAGGATGTGGTTTTCCGACACATGAATGTGGCTTCGGTTCCTGTGTGTAAATAAAGGAGGAAATGTACTAAATCAACTGTTGACTTATTTAGAGTATTATAGGAATAAGCAGCAAATTCACTACAATGTCGTAATACAGGAAATTCCACAATAATAAAAGCTACTATTATTATTATTATTATTATTATTATTATTATTATTATTATTATTATTATTATTATTATTATTATATGTATAATGATAATACCAAAAATGTGTAAAAAAAAATTCAAATAAGAAAACAAGAAGAAAATGACTTTGTAGCAGGTTTATTTCTGGGTAACGTGAGGACAGGTAGTGATCGCCACTGTCCAATCAGGAGGAAGATTATTCCCTGTGATACATGGTTTCAAATATTTCAAAATATAGTATGACAAAATAAAGTTTTGTAGGTAATTAGGGCTGATTTAGCGCGCTGCTTTGGGTCGTACATCGCATCCCTTGATCAAGTGAAAATGTAGTAAGATTTGGAGGTGCGATGTACAACCCCGTATGTGGGGACTGCCCAATATGTCTGCTGTTGCTCCCCGTCCCCACAGTATTTAAGTGTAATGCGGACCGCAGTGAGTGCGGTCTGCGCTACACGGTAACAAACACACCACCGCCAACGGGGTATGATTTATTTTTTTTATGTGTATGTTTGTCTTATATATGTAGGGGAGGCCACTACTGGGGGCACTGCATAGGGGGGACTACTACTGGGGGCAGTGCATAGGGGGAATTACTACTAGGAGCACTGCATAGGGGGGACTACTACTGGGGGCACTGCATAGGGGGGACTACTACTGGGGGCAGTGCATAGGGGGAATTACTACTAGGAGCACTGCATAGGGGGGACTACTACTGGGGGCACTGCATAGGGGGTACTACTACTGGGGGCAGTGCATAGGGGGACTTCTACTGGGGGCACTGCATAGGGGGAATTACTACTAGGAGCAATGCATAGGGGGGACTACTACTAGGGGCAATTCATAGGGGGTACTACTACTGGGGGCAATTCATAGGGGGTACTACTACTGTGGGCACTGCATAGGGGGAATTACTACTAGGAGCACTGCATAGGGGGGACTACTGCTGGGGGCAGTGCATATGGGGGACTACTACTGGGGGCAGTGCATAGGGGGGACTACTACTGGGGGCACTGCATAGGTGGTACTACTACTGGGGGCATTGCATAGGTGGTACTACTACTGGGGGCACTGTATAGGGGTATTACTACTGGGGGCACTGTATAGGGGTACTACTACTGGAGGCACTATATAGGGGATACTGCTACTGGGGGCAGTGCATAGGGGGGACTACTACTGGGGGCACTGCATAGGGGGTACTACTACTGGGGGCACTGCATTGGGGGTACTACTACTGGGGGCACTGTATAGGGGTACTAATGGAGGCACTATATAGGTGGTACTACTACTGGGGGCACTGCATAGGGGGTACTACTACTGAGGGCAGTGCATAGGGGGACTACTACTGGGGGCACTGTATAGGGGGACTACTACTGGTGGCACTGCATAGGGGGACTACTACTGGGAGCAATGCATAGGGGGTGAAGATGATGTATACATCACCCCAGATTATAACATCACCAAAGCCTATATCGTCGTCCCATCCTGCAGAGTCGTAACTAGACTTTTTGGTGCCCCCTTTTTTTTTTAATAGGGACATAAGATCTGAAAATGTCCCATGGTCTAATGGGGAAGGGCCAGGGAAGAGATAGTGGAGGCCAGGAGATGCTGGGGATAAATGGGGACATAATATAGTGCACCTGAGAGAGGGCCATGGCCTCATGGGGAAGGGCCAGGGAAGAGATAGGGGAGGCCAGGAGATGCTGGGGATAAATAGGGACATAATATAGTGCACCTGAGAGAGGGCCATGGCCTCATGGGGAAGGGGCCAGGGAAGAGATAGGAGAGGTTAGGAGATGCTGGGGATACATAGGGACATAATATAGTGCACCTGAGAGAGGGCCATGGCCTCATGGGGAAGGGCCAGGGAAGAGATAGGGGAGGCCAGGAGATGCTGGGGATAAATAAGGACATAATATAGTGCACCTGAGAGAGGGCCATGGCCTCATGGGGAAGGGCCAGGGAAGAGATAGCGGAGGCCAGGAGATGCTGGGGATAAATAGGGACATAATATAGTGCACCTGAGAGAGGGCCATGGCCTCATGGGGAAGGGCCAGGGAAGAGATAGCGGAGGCCAGGAGATGCTGGGGATAAATAGGGACATAATATAGTGCACCTGAGAGAGGGCCATGGCCTCATGGGGAAGGGCCAGGGAAGGGATAGGGGAGGCCAGGAGATGCTGGGGATAATAAGGGACATACTATAGTGCACCTGAGAGAGGGCCATGGCCTCATGGGGAAGGGCCAGGGAAGAGATAGGGGAGGCCAGGAGACGCTGGGGATAAATAGGGACATAATATAGTGCACCTGAGAGAGGGCCAAGGCCTCATGGGGAAGGGCCAGGGAAGAGATAGGGGAGGCCAGGAGATGCTGGGGATAAATAGGGACAAAATATAGTGCACCTGAGAGAGGGCCATGGCCTCATGGGGAAGGGCCAGGGAAGAGATAGCGGAGGCCAGGAGATGCTGGGGATAAATAGGGACATAATATAGTGCACCTGAGAGAGGGCCATGGCCTCATGGGGAAGGACCAGGGAAGAGATAGGGGAGGCCAGGAGATGCTGGGGATAATAAGGGACATACTATAGTGCAACTGAGAGAGGGCCATGGCCTCATGGGGAAGGGCCAGGGAAGAGATAGGGGAGGCCAGGAGACGCTGGGGATAAATAGGGACATAATATAGTGCACCTGAGAGAGGGCCAAGGCCTCATGGGGAAGGGCCAGGGAAGAGATAGGGGAGGCCAGGAGATGCTGGGGATAAATAGGGACATAATATAGTGCACCTGAGAGAGGGCCATGGCCTCATGGGGAAGGGCCAGGGAAGAGATAGCGGAGGCCAGGAGATGCTGGGGATAAATAGGGACATAATATAGTGCACCTGAGAGAGGGCCATGGCCTCATGGGGAAGGGCCAGGGAAGGGATAGGGGAGGCCAGGAGATGCTGGGGATAATAAGGGACATACTATAGTGCACCTGAGAGAGGGCCATGGCCTCATGGGGAAGGGCCAGGGAAGAGATAGGGGAGGCCAGGAGATGCTGGGGATAAATAGGGACATAATATAGTGCACCTGAGAGAGGGCCATGGCCTCATGGGGAAGGGTCAGGGAAGGGATAGGGGAGGCCAGGAGATGCTGGGGATAAATAGGGACATAATATAGTGCACCTGAGAGAGGGCCATGGCCTCATGGGGAAGGGCCAGGGAAGAGATAGGGGAGGCCAGGAGACGCTGGGGATAAATAGGGACATAATATAGTGCACCTGAGAGAGGGCCAAGGCCTCATGGGGAAGGGCCAGGGAAGAGATAGGGGAGGCCAGGAGATGCTGGGGATAAATAGGGACATAATATAGTGCACCTGAGAGAGGGCCATGGCCTCATGGGGAAGGGCCAGGGAAGAGATAGCGGAGGCCAGGAGATGCTGGGGATAAATAGGGACATAATATAGTGCACCTGAGAGAGGGCCATGGCCTCATGGGGAAGGGTCAGGGAAGAGATAGCGGAGGCCAGGAGATGCTGGGGATAAATAGGGACATAATATAGTGCACCTGAGAGAGGGCCATGGCCTCATGGGGAAGGGCCAGGGAAGAGATAGGGGAGGCCAGGAGATGCTGGGGATAAATAGGGACATAATATAGCGCACCTGAGAGAGGGCCATGGCCTCATGGGGAAGGGTCAGGGAAGGGATAGGGGAGGCCAGGAGATGCTGGGGATAATAAGGGACATACTATAGTCACCTGAGAGAGGGCCATGGCCTCATGGGGAAGGGCCAGGGAAGAGATAGGGGAGGCCAGAAGATGCTGGGGATAAATAGGGACATAATATAGTGCACCTGAGAAAGGGCCATGGCCTCATGGGGAAGGGTCAGGGAAGGGATAGGGGAGGCCAGGAGATGCTGGGGATAAATAGGGACATAATATAGTGCACCTGAGAGAGGGCCATGGCCTCATGGGGAAGGGCCAGGGAAGAGATAGGGGAGGCCAGGAGACGCTGGGGATAAATAGGGACATAATATAGTGCACCTGAGAGAGGGCCAAGGCCTCATGGGGAAGGGCCAGGGAAGAGATAGGGGAGGCCAGGAGATGCTGGGGATAAATAGGGACATAATATAGTGCACCTGAGAGAGGGCCATGGCCTCATGGGGAAGGGCCAGGGAAGAGATAGCGGAGGCCAGGAGATGCTGGGGATAAATAGGGACATAATATAGTGCACCTGAGAGAGGGCCATGGCCTCATGGGGAAGGGTCAGGGAAGAGATAGCGGAGGCCAGGAGATGCTGGGGATAAATAGGGACATAATATAGTGCACCTGAGAGAAGGCCATGGCCTCATGGGGAAGGGCCAGTAAAGGGATAGGGGAGGCCAGGAGATGCTGGGGATAATAAGGGACATACTATAGTCACCTGAGAGAGGGCCATGGCCTCATGGGGAAGGGCCAGGGAAGAGATAGGGGAGGCCAGGAGATGCTGGGGATAAATAGGGACATAATATAGTGCACCTGAGAGAGGGCCATGGCCTCATGGGGAAGGGTCAGGGAAGGGATAGGGGAGGCCAGGAGATGCTGGGGATAAATAGGGACATAATATAGTGCACCTGAGAGAGGGCCATGGTCTCATGGGGAAGGGCCAGGGAAGAGATAGCGGAGGCCAGGAGATGCTGGGGATAAATAGGGACATAATATAGTGCACCTGAGAGAGGGCCATGGCCTCATGGGGAAGGGCCAGGGAAGGGATAGGGGAGGCCAGGAGATGCTGGGGATAATAAGGGACATACTATAGTGCACCTGAGAGAGGGCCATGGCCTCATGGGGAAGGGCCAGTGAAGAGATAGGGGAGGCCAGGAGACGCTGGGGATAAATAGGGACATAATATAGTGCACCTGAGAGAGGGCCAAGGCCTCATGGGGAAGGGCCAGGGAAGAGATAGGGGAGGCCAGGAGATGCTGGGGATAAATAGGGACAAATGAGAGAGGGCCATGGCCTCATGGGGAAGGGCCAGGGAAGAGATAGCGGAGGCCAGGAGATGCTGGGGATAAATAGGGACATAATATAGTGCACCTGAGAGAGGGCCATGGCCTCATGGGGAAGGACCAGGGAAGAGATAGGGGAGGCCAGGAGATGCTGGGGATAATAAGGGACATACTATAGTGCACCTGAGAGAGGGCCATGGCCTCATGGGGAAGGGCCAGGGAAGAGATAGGGGAGGCCAGGAGACGCTGGGGATAAATAGGGACATAATATAGTGCACCTGAGAGAGGGCCAAGGCCTCATGGGGAAGGGCCAGGGAAGAGATAGGGGAGGCCAGGAGATGCTGGGGATAAATAGGGACATAATATAGTGCACCTGAGAGAGGGCCATGGCCTCATGGGGAAGGGTCAGGGAAGAGATAGCGGAGGCCAGGAGATGCTGGGGATAAATAGGGACATAATATAGTGCACCTGAGAGAGGGCCATGGCCTCATGGGGAAGGGCCAGGGAAGGGATAGGGGAGGCCAGGAGATGCTGGGGATAATAAGGGACATACTATAGTGCACCTGAGAGAGGGCCATGGCCTCATGGGGAAGGGCCAGGGAAGAGATAGGGGAGGCCAGGAGATGCTGGGGATAAATAGGGACATAATATAGTGCACCTGAGAGAGGGCCATGGCCTCATGGGGAAGGGTCAGGGAAGGGATAGGGGAGGCCAGGAGATGCTGGGGATAAATAGGGACATAATATAGTGCACCTGAGAGAGGGCCATGGCCTCATGGGGAAGGGCCAGGGAAGAGATAGGGGAGGCCAGGAGACGCTGGGGATAAATAGGGACATAATATAGTGCACCTGAGAGAGGGCCAAGGCCTCATGGGGAAGGGCCAGGGAAGAGATAGGGGAGGCCAGGAGATGCTGGGGATAAATAGGGACATAATATAGTGCACCTGAGAGAGGGCCATGGCCTCATGGGGAAGGGCCAGGGAAGAGATAGCGGTGGCCAGGAGATGCTGGGGATAAATAGGGACATAATATAGTGCACCTGAGAGAGGGCCATGGCCTCATGGGGAAGGGTCAGGGAAGAGATAGCGGAGGCCAGGAGATGCTGGGGATAAATAGGGACATAATATAGTGCACCTGAGAGAGGGCCATGGCCTCATGGGGAAGGGCCAGGGAAGAGATAGGGGAGGCCAGGAGATGCTGGGGATAAATAGGGACATAATATAGCGCACCTGAGAGAGGGCCATGGCCTCATGGGGAAGGGTCAGGGAAGGGATAGGGGAGGCCAGGAGATGCTGGGGATAATAAGGGACATACTATAGTCACCTGAGAGAGGGCCATGGCCTCATGGGGAAGGGCCAGGGAAGAGATAGGGGAGGCCAGAAGATGCTGGGGATAAATAGGGACATAATATAGTGCACCTGAGAGAGGGCCATGGCCTCATGGGGAAGGGTCAGGGAAGGGATAGGGGAGGCCAGGAGATGCTGGGGATAAATAGGGACATAATATAGTGCACCTGAGAGAGGGCCATGGCCTCATGGGGAAGGGCCAGGGAAGAGATAGGGGAGGCCAGGAGACGCTGGGGATAAATAGGGACACAATATAGTGCACCTGAGAGAGGGCCAAGGCCTCATGGGGAAGGGCCAGGGAAGAGATAGGGGAGGCCAGGAGATGCTGGGGATAAATAGGGACATAATATAGTGCACCTGAGAGAGAGCCATGGCCTCATGGGGAAGGGCCAGGGAAGAGATAGCGGAGGCCAGGAGATGCTGGGGATAAATAGGGACATAATATAGTGCACCTGAGAGAGGGCCATGGCCTCATGGGGAAGGGTCAGGGAAGAGATAGCGGAGGTCAGGAGATGCTGGGGATAAATAGGGACATAATATAGTGCACCTGAAAGAGGGCCATGGCCTCATGGGGAAGGGCCAGGGAGAGATAGGGGCCAGGAGATGCTGGGGATAAATAGGGACATAATATAGTGCACCTGAGAGAGGGCCATGGCCTCATGGGGAAGGGCCAGGGAAGGGATAGGGGAGGCCAGGAGATGCTGGGGATAATAAGGGACATACTATAGTCACCTGAGAGAGGGCCATGGCCTCATGGGGAAGGGCCAGGGAAGAGATAGGGGAGGCCAGGAGATGCTGGGGATAAATAGGGACATAATATAGTGCACCTGAGAGAGGGCCATGGCCTCATGGGGAAGGGTCAGGGAAGGGATAGGGGAGGCCAGGAGATGCTGGGGATAAATAGGGACATAATATAGTGCACCTGAGAGAGGGCCATGGTCTCATGGGGAAGGGCCAGGGAAGAGATAGCGGAGGCCAGGAGATGCTGGGGATAAATAGGGACATAATATAGTGCACCTGAGAGAGGGCCATGGCCTCATGGGGAAGGGCCAGGGAAGGGATAGGGGAGGCCAGGAGATGCTGGGGATAATAAGGGACATACTATAGTGCACCTGAGAGAAGGCCATGGCCTCATGGGGAAGGGCCAGGGAAGAGATAGGGGAGGCCAGAAGATGCTGGGGATAAATAGGGACATAATATAGTGCACCTGAGAGAGGGCCATGGCCTCATGGGGAAGGGCAAGGGAAGAGATAGGGGAGGCCAGGAGATGCTGGGGATAAATAGGGACATAATATAGTGCACCTGAGAGAGGGCCATGGCCTCATGGGGAAGGGTCAGGGAAGGGATAGGGGAGGCCAGGAGATGCTGGGGATAAATAGGGACATAATATAGTGCACCTGAGAGAGGGCCATGGTCTCATGGGGAAGGGCCAGGGAAGAGATAGCGGAGGCCAGGAGATGCTGGGGATAAATAGGGACATAATATAGTGCACCTGAGAGAGGGCCATGGCCTCATGGGGAAGGGCCAGGGAAGAGATAGCGGAGGCCAGGAGATGCTGTGGATAAATAGGGACATAATATAGTGCACCTGAGAGAGGGCCATGGCCTCATGGGGAAGGGCCAGGGAAGGGATAGGGGAGGCCAGGAGATGCTGGGGATAATAAGGGACATACTATAGTGCACCTGAGAGAAGGCCATGGCCTCATGGGGAAGGGCCAGGGAAGAGATAGGGGAGGCCAGGAGATGCTGAGGATAAAAGAAGAGGAAGCTACAAGTGAGAACGATAGTAAACAGGAAAACTGACAGGCCTGAACAGCACCCCTGCCCTGGTTACACTACCCTAGTTACAGCCCTGCCATCCCGTATTGTGTATAAATTACAGCTGTGCTCCCTGTTAGATTGGGGATTCATTGTACACTTTAGTGGATGTGAGCTCCATTTTAGTCCATATCATCACCACACCCCCTACACATCATCTGACCTGGGCTACAGGAGGAGCAGCTGCACTCTGGAATACAGTTGCATGGAGTTTCCCCTCTGACTCTCTGAAATTCAGGTAGAGGGGCCATAGGTAGGGACTGGGAGTAGGGACACTATGGCCCTCATTCAGAGCCGTTCGCTATTTGCGGTCGTTCGTTCAAAAACAAGGGGTGGCTATTCAAATGATCCGTTCACAAATTGCAGTCTGTTCACACCTCTAAGTCTGAACGAGCGAGCAAAACATACGCTCGTTTATTTGTTAAAAACGCCCCCTGGCCGCTCGCACCATACGTCATGTCCGCTATTTATTAGATTAATCGAGTACATCGTACAGCGTATGAACTGCTCGCTCTTCTTGTGGTTGGTTTTTTCAACCGCTATTTTGCGAGCAGTTCTGAGTTAAAAATAACCCAGTGACGTGGTCAATGACGCTGCTGTATTAATTATGCACTCCCTTAAAACGCCCGTTTTGACCTTTAAGCACGCCTGTGTTCGAATTCCACTCCCCCGTTTACAAGCACCTCCCCCTGTTACCACCCACATACGCCTCATTCTGTCACTCAAAATAGCAGGCACTCGCTATATAGCATACAAACGATTTTCGGCCGCACTGATTGGTTCGCGCATGCGTACTAAAAACCGTACGCATGCGCAGATGTGCGAACATCGCTCGGAACGAGCGTACGGCCGCTAGCGAGCGGCTCTGAATGAGGGCCTATATCAGAGAATACAGTTTTAGCTGCTTTATTCCATTTTTTAAATCATATCCTCTATTTTCACCTTTGAAAATGTTTATGCAAATCTCAGCAGAGGCGTTTTGTGATGCCATGGCTAACACGCACACACACACAGAAAAAAAACCACATTGATTTATTAATTATTTATTTAGAGCACCCGAAAGAGGCAACAGCCTCTTGCTAAACGACACAGGCAGCACAGCATCCCTGCACACCTACGTTGCTGATAAATGTGGCTAACACGCACATAGAAAAAAAATAAAATTCACACTGGAGGTGGGTGAAGAGCACCCCTGAAGGACAGAGCACCCCCTGGAAAACACAGCACTACAGCCAGCCCCTATATGGACAACAGTAGCCAGCCAGCCCCTATATGGACAACAGTAGCCAGCCTGCCCCTATATGGACAACAGTAGCCAGCCAGCCCCTATATGGACAACAGTAGACAGCCAGCCCCTATATGGACAACGGTAGCCATCCAGACCCTATATGGACAACAGTAGCAAGCCAGCCGTTATATGGACAACAGTAGCCAGCCAGCCCCTATATGGACAACAGTAGCCAGCCAGCCCATATATGGACAACAGTAGCCAGCCAGCCCCTATATGGATAACAGTAGCCAGCCAGCCCCTATATGGATATCAGTAGCCAGCCAGCCCCTATATGGACAACAGTAGCCAGACAGTCCCTATAAGGAGAACAGTAGCCAACCAGCCCCTATATGGACAACAGTAGCCAGCCCATATATGGATAACAGTAGCCAGCCAGCCCCTATATGGATAACAGTAGCCAGCCAGTCCCTATATGGACAACAGTAGCCAGCCAGCCACTATATGGATAACAGTAGCCAGCCAGCCCTTATGAACAACAGTAGCCAGCCAGACCCTATATGGACAACAGTAGCCAGCCAGCCCTTATATGGACAACAGTAGCCATCCACCCACTATATGAACAACAGTAGCCAGATAGCCCCTATATGGACAACAGTAGCCATCCAATCACTATATGGACAACAGTAGCCTGCCAGCCCCTATATGGACAACAGTAGCCAGCCATCCCCTATATGGACAACAGTAACCATCCAGTCACTATATGGACTACAGTAGCCAGCCAGCCCCTATATGGACAACAGTATCCAGACAGCCTCTATGGTCAGTGTCACCAATAGATCCCGACTCCTTCCCTATGCACTCTCCACAGCCAGAATGAAAAATGGCGGCGATCACGGGACCTTTATAGGATCCAAAACCCACGAGAATCTGACAGCGGGATGATGACGTTTTGCCTCGTTTTCAGATCCGAGTCAGGCGAGAAAACCCGAGCCGGCTTGGACCTGCCTCGGATCCCCGTAGTTCGGGCGGGTTTAGTTCTCAGGGAACAGAACCTGCTCATCCCTGTTAAGAATATAGAACCTGAATTGTTCTGTCTTTATTTAATACTGGGCTTGTGTCTTCTGGCCAATGCTGATATGTAACACACACCAAGTGGTTTAATTCTTTATTTAATCCTGCATTAATGACAAAACGCAGTTCACTACTACTGTATAAAGTAATGATTGACAGGTTCCGTCAGCCAATCAGCAGACGGCACAACAGAAGCTTCATTGGCTATTTGACGTATGCGCTGTGCAGTTTAGGAAAAGCCACATCTGGTTTTAGATAGATAGATAGATAGATAGATAGATAGATAGATAGATAGATAGATATGAGATAGATAGATAGATAGATATGAGATAGATAGATAGATAGATAGATAGATAGATAGATAGATAGATAGATAGATAGATAGATATGAGATAGATAGATATGAGATAGATAGATAGATAGATAGATAGATAGATAGATAGATAGATAGATAGATATGAGATAGATAGATATGAGATAGATAGATAGATAGATAGATAGATAGATAGATAGATAGATAGATAGATAGATATTTTATGATGACTATTTTTATTTAAATAATGTGGTCTGGTCACATACTGTACCACATTACCCTGGATAGAGCAGTGAGGTTGCTGCAATCAAAGATTTTACATTTTTATGATGTGTTGGAGATATCAGATCAGCTTATTAATAACATTTCTTTTTCATTTGGCTGTAATGAGATTACTGTCTGCTCATTGCTGTGGTACACTATGAACTCCCCCTTGTTTTCTTTACAGGAGATAGATATACTGTATATAAAGCAGAAGGTTCTGTCTGGCACAGAGTAAATCCATTGCCTTACTGGTCTTACATCACTTGTGATCCCCTCCCAAACTATCACAATTAGCTTTTCTATAGACAAATATTCAAGACAAAGGTACAAGTGAAATAGTCAAAGAAAAATCCGATCATTCATCACCCAAAAATACAGAAATGCTTCATAAAAGTAAATGAACAAAGGATGACTGCAATACCCGCACTGCTCCCCACACACATGGAAGATTTGCATAAATAATAAGTGGTGATATACTTTGGAAACATTTCCTGTATGGGGGCTTCCCCCAAGTCTTCGCTCCCCTCCACCCTCTCAGCCCATCTTACACAGCAGGCGATGGCTGGGCGGGTGCCCCTATAATGTTCCTGTGCATTTCCTCCTATAAGTTATGCTTCACAAAAGATACAAAGTACTATAATACAAGTACATCTACAGTTATAATTGACGGTCCACTGAGTTCTCTGAAAGTCCTGTAAGTAAGTAGCAGTGGTGGGTTTTACCTAGGGGCTGAAGGGCAGCAACACCCCCAGTAAAATACGACACCCAGACTGAGACGTAATGTAATTTAAAATGACAATGACACAGTGCAAACACCATTGTAAAAAAATGCCCCCCCCCCAAGACCCCTCATTAACCACTTTATTACTCACTTAAATCTTTTGGGACAGTCCCCTTTCAGTCCATATAGACATCTCACAAACTTTCCCAAATACAAAATCGTACAGTATGACACAACACTGCACTTCTCCTACAGGGCGGTATGTACTAAGCATCGCATTCGTAGTGCGGCACATCCTACCACTTATGGTGCATACCGCCATAATTACCACAGTATGTACCTAGAAATGTGATGTACATAGCAAAGTACAGCTCTCCCAATAAGATCTGGCCTTTATGATGCCCCCGGATAGAGGGACTTCTGGGTTTACCAGTCCCTCTGGCGTCCTTCTGTACATGCGCAGAAGGATGTGCGCCGCGGCGGAGGGAGATGGGAGAGATACTTCTCAGGGGGAGCAGCCCAAAAAGAAGCCTATAGGCTTTTATTGGGAAACGCAACCTGAAGATGGCTCTACCCACCGGGACGATGCATTCCGGGGCTTAGTACATATGGGAAAACTGCATATTCAGGGGTTTTACCGCATTTTTCTGTGTACAACCTGCCCATAATGAGCCCATTGCCATTGGCGGGTGATTCACGGTCACCACCATAGACAAGAAGGGAACCACTCTGATTGGCCAGAATACTCCCATGCAATTTGGGGACGTCCTCCAAATAGCTTTTTTTATTTTTGCGGTATATTCTTTAAAATCCTACTTGGGTCAATGGCTGAGCTTTGCCCCATCAGTCTTGCACATTTTTGCTGCTGGAATTGTGGCGGGATCGGGGTGTAGACACTGATGCACAATGACGACGACGTACAAACAGCATAAGATCCGTTGCCTTGCACATCCTGTATTTTTGCCCCCAAAGCTGTTGGTGATGCCCATTGGTTTCTAAACGATGGCCAACCCGACGATTAGTAAATTTACCCCTTACCAATTAGGTGCGATATGTCGCATTTGGTGAATAGCATTAGCCGATGCGACCTTTTCGCGCATACCAGTGTATCGCGCTATTCAATTCCCAGAGTGTTCACATGTGCAACAACTCCATAGGCAGAAACTGGCAAAGAGGTTTCACCACCTCACAGGCAGTTGAAAAAATGGGCAAAATCCCAATTATCGGCGAAAAATGTGGGGACTTAGGACCTCATTCAGAGTCGGTTGAAGCGGCCGCACGGTCGTATGGGAAAAGGGGCCGGATATGCAAATGATTCCCTCGCAAGTTGCGTCCCTAAGTTCGGATCGGTAGCTGGCCAACCAAGGGGATGAAGCGGCCGGAATTAAAAAAATACGCCCCCTTCTCGTGCGCATTGCACGTCATCTCCGGGCATATAAGGATTAATCGAGACCATCGGGAACCATCGGAGCTGGTCGTAGAGCGTAAGGTTGACCATACCCTGTCTTAAGCTCTACGATCATGTCAGTGTAAAACCTCCCATGTCACATGTGCTATGACGCTATTTGTTAATTATGCACTCCCATAAAACGCCGTTCGCATAATGAGGCACGCCTGCGTTCAGATCTCCACTCCCCCGTTTTCAAGCACCTTCCCCTGTTACCACCCACAAACGCCTAAATCTGTCACTCAAACTACCGACTTGGCTGTGTTCAAGGAGAGAGAAATTTCTGATCGTAGCGGCTAGTTTGCGCACGCGCATTGCGAACTTTACGCATGCGCAGTATAGCGAACATCAGTGGCGTACGACCGTGCGGCCGCTTCGACCGACTCTGAATGAGGTCCATAGTTCAGAAAACTTTGGAAACCTTCCCCTAATGACTAATTAGGGAGAATAAATAGCTTAATTCCCCCTAATAATGACATGTCATTTTTGGGGTGAAAATGTAAAAAGTGTTGGAAAATGGGGATAAAGTACTGGGTCAGGTATTTTGGGGAGCTGTATGGATGGACAGGTATTTGAGAGATTGTATGGAGGGGACAGGTATTTGAGGGGCTGTATGGATGGGACATGTGTTTGGGGGGCTGTATGGATGGGACAGGTATTTGAGGGGCTGTATGGATGGGGCATGTGTTTGAGGGGCTGTATGGATGGGACAGGTATTTGGGGGGCTGTATGGATGGGACAGGTATTTGGGGGTAAGAAAAGGCGATTGTTGTAGTTTTGACCATTCTCAGTGCGCCATACAGTGCTCGTGTTTTGCTAGAAACTCTTTGTACTCTTCAGATGATGACAGTGTTTTCTATTCCAGGTTCAAATGGAGCTCTGAATATTTTTGCTGCTCAATCCCAAGTGACAGGATATGAAAATGGTTCCACCATGCTGGCTGTGTCCTATGAAGTACGTAAGGAAAAAATACAGTGGCTTCAAATTAGATGGGAGCTCCTCAGCCATCCAAAACCTTTCCCGTTGGTTATTTGCACCATACAATCGCTGAATTCCTCCAAAGAGGGTACAGACATCAAAACATTCCCACCAAGTGGCTTTGAGAAACGCATGAGTGTTATTCCCGATAATGGGTCTCTCATAATCCAACACCTGAAGATGACAGACAGTGGAACATATAAAGTATCAGTACTGGACTCCAATCTCACCGTCTCCATCAAAATCAATCTCACTGTTTCCTCTTTCATCAGTGTCCCCATGAATGGAGTCATGTCAGATGGTAAGCCGATACATTTACTAAACGTCGGCTTTTGATTTTTCTTTTTATAGCAATTGGTTGTCGACGACTATTGATGTCGGTTTGCAGTCTAAATAACCAGCATTTACTACGCATCAGTTATGCCAGTGTTGATACCCAACAGCTTTCAAAGCTCTATACTGTGGCTGCTGAGGTGAAGCTTTGCTAGTGGCAAAAGTAAATAAATGGTTAAAACTAGAGGGGAGAAAAAAGTGTGGGGTCTCCCCACAAATCCATAACCAGCCCTGGACCGGCCTAGGGTGGTATTGAAAAATAAGGGGACAAAACGGTGCATGGTTTCCAGTATGTTTCAATAACCAGCACCAGGCTGAGCCAGCTAGGAGGATGACGCTATAGTTGGGAGGATGACACTATAGCAGGGAGGCTGGTGCTATAGCTGGGTGGCTGACGTTATAGCGTTATGGTGTGTGTAGCAGTGATCAGCGTGTGGTGTGTGTAGCAGAGATCAGCGTGTGGTGTGTGTAGCAGAGATCAGCGTGTGGTGTGTGTAGCAGAGATCAGCGTGTGGTGTGTGTAGCAGTGATCAGCGTGTGGTGTGTGTAGCAGTGATCAGCGTGTGGTGTGTGTAGCAGTGATCAGCGTGTGGTGTGTGTAGCAGAGATCAGCGTGTGGTGTGTGTGTAGCAGTGTATCAGCGTGTGGTCTGTGTAGCAGTGTTCAGCGTGTAGTGTGTGTAGCAGTGTTCAGCGTGTAGTGTGTGTAGCAGTGTTCAGCGTGTGGTGTGTGTAGCAGTGATCAGCGTGTGGTGTGTGTAGCAGTGATCAGCGTGTGGTGTGTGTAGCAGTGATCAGCGTGTGGTGTGTGTAGCAGAGATCAGCGTGTGGTGTGTGTAGCAGTGATCAGCGTGTGGAGTGTGTAGCAGTGATCAGCGTGTGGTGTGTGTAGCAGAGATCAGCGTGTGGTGTGTGTAGCAGAGATCAGCGTGCGGTGTGTGTAGCAGTGATCAGCGTGTGGTGTGTGTAGCAGTGATCAGCGTGTGGTGTGTGTAGCAGAGATCAGCGTGTGGTGTGTGTGTAGCAGTGATCAGCGTGTGGTGTGTGTAGCAGAGATCAGCGTGTGGTGTGTGTAGCAGTGATCAGCGTGTGGTGTGTGTAGCAGTGATCAGCGTGTGGTGTGTGTAGCAGAGATCAGCGTGTGGTGTGTGTAGCAGAGATCAGCGTGTGGTGTGTGTAGCAGTGATCAGCGTGTGGTGTGTGTAGCAGTGATCAGTGTGTGGTGTGTGTAGCAGTGATCAGCGTGTGGTGTGTGTATCAGTGATCAGCGTGTGGTGTGTGTAGCAGTGATCAGCGTGTGGTGTGTGTAGCAGTGATCAGCGTGTGGTGCGTGTAGCAGTGATCAGCGTGTGGTGTGTGTAGCAGTGATCAGCGTGTGGTGTGTGTAGCAGTGATCAGCGTGTGGTGTGTGTAGCAGTGATCAGCGTGTGGTGTGTGTAGCAGTGATCAGCGTGTGGTGTGTGTAGCAGTGATCAGCGTGTGGTGTGTGTAGCAGTGATCAGCGTGTGGTGTGTGTAGCAGTGATCAGCGTGTGGTGTGTGTAGCAGTGATCAGCGTGTAGTGTGTGTAGCAATGATCGGCGTGTGGTGTGTGTAGCAGTGATCAGCGTGTGGTGTGTGTAGCAGTGATCAGCGTGTGGTGTGTGTGTAGCAGTGATCAGCGTGTGGTGTGTGTAGCAGTGATCAGCGTGTGGTGTGTGTAGCAGTGATCAGCGTGTGGTGTGTGTAGCAGAGATCAGTGTGTGGTGTGTGTAGCAGTGATCAGCGTGTGGTGTGTGTAGCAGTGATCAGCGTGTGGTGTGTGTAGCAGTGATCAGCGTGTAGTGTGTGTAGCAATGATCGGCGTGAGGTGTGTGTAGCAGTGATCAGCGTGTGGTGTGTGTAGCAGTTATCAGCGTGTGGTGTGTGTAGCAGTGATCAGCGTGTGGTGCGTGTAGCAGTGATCAGCGGGAGGTCTGTGTAGCAGTGATCAGTGTGTGGTGTGTGTGTAGCAGAGATCAGCGTGTGGTGTGTGTAGCAGTGATCAGCGTGTGGTGTGTGTAGCAGTGATCAGAGTGTGGTGTGTGTAGCAGTGATCAGCGTGTGGTGTGTGTAGCAGTGATCAGAGTGTGGTGTGTGTAGCAGTGATCAGCGTGTGGTGTGTGTAGCAGTGATCAGCGTGTGGTGTGTGTAGCAGTGATCAGCGTGTGGTGTGTGTAGCAGTGATCAGCGTGTGGTGTGTGTAGCAGTGATCAGCGTGTGGTGTGTGTACAGTGATCAGCGTGTGGTGTGTGTAGCAGTGATCAGCGTGTGGTGTGTGTAGCAGTGATCAGCGTGTGGTGTGTGTAGCAGAGATCGGCGTGTGGTGTGTGTAGCAGTGATCGGCGTGTGGTGTGTGTAGCAGTGATCAGCGTGTGGTGTGTGTAGCAGTGATCAGCGTGTGGTGTGTGTAGCAGTGATCAGTGTGTGGTGTGTGTAGCAGTGATCAGCGTGTGGTGTGTGTAGCAGTGATCAGCGTGTAGTGTGTGTAGCAGTGATCAGCGTGTGGTGTGTGTAGCAGTGATCAGCGTGTAGTGTGTGTAGCAGTGATCAGCGTGTGGTGTGTGTAGCAGTGATCAGCGTGGTGTGTGTGTAGCAGTGAGCAGCGTGTGGTGTATGTAGCAGTGATCAGCGTGTGGTGTGTGTAGCAGAGATCAGCGTGGTGTGTGTGTAGCAGTGAGCAGCGTGTGGTGTATGTAGCAGTGATCAGCGTGTGGTGTGTGTAGCAGAGATCAGCGTGTGGTGTGTGTAGCAGTGATCAGCGTGTGGTGTGTGTAGCAGTGATCAGCGTGTGGTGTGTGTAGCAGTGATCAGCGTGTGGTGTGTGTAGCAGTGATCAGCGTGTGGTGTGTGTAGCAGTGATCAGCGTGTGGTGTGTGTAGCAGTGATCAGCGTGTGGTGTGTGTAGCAGTGATCAGCGTGTGGTGTGTGTAGCAGTGATCAGCGTGTGGTGTGTGTAGCAGTGATCAGTGTGTGGTCTTTTTAGAGCCGGATTTAGACCTCATGGGGCCCTGGGCAAAATACCAGTTTTGGGGCCCCCCTCCCTCAAACAATCCATAGCATTACATTTTCATTCCAACTCATGACGCTGTACAGAATCCTGAAGGAAAGGTCCACCGCGGTCTTGAAACTTAGCCTAAGGGGTATATTTACTAAAGTGAGAGTTTTTAGAAGTGGAGATATTGCCCATAGCAACCAATCAGAATCTACTTAACATGTAACTAGCACTTTTTAAAACATAATAGCTAGAATCTGATCGGTTGCTACCGGCAACATATCCACTTCTAAAAACTCTCACCTTAGTAAATATATGCCTATGTATTTACAATACACTTAATCTTCGCTAGCTATTGCTAAGCTTTTCCAAGTTTGGCCCTGTTGATTGCCCCCTCTATTAGGTCTCACTGCCAGTCCTATCCTTATCACACTGACCCACTGCCCTCTCACAGCAATCACTCACTCAGCACACTGACCTCCATCCCCGCTCACTCATTGCCCCCATAGCACACGCACTGACCCACTACCCTCTTACAGCAATCATTCACTCAGCACACTGACCTCCCTCCCTGCTCACTGATTGCCCCCCATAGCACACACACTGACCCACTGCCCTCTCACAGCAATCACTCGCTCAGCACACTGACCTCCATCCCAGCTCTCTCATTGCCCCCCGTAGCACACACACTGATCAACTGCGCTCTGACAGCAATCACTCAGCACACTGACCTCCATCCCCGCTCACTCATTGCCCCCCATAGCACACACACTGACCTCCATCCCAGCTCACTCTTTGCCCCCATAGCACACACACTGACACACTACCCTCTCTCAGTAATCATTCACTCAGCACACTAACCTCCATCCCTGCTCACTCATTGCCCCCCATAGCACACACACTGACCTCCATCCCAGCTCACTCGTTGCCCCCATAGCACACATACTGACCCACTGCCCTCTCACAGCAATCACTCGATAGGCACACTGACCTCCATCCCAGCTCATTCATTGCCCCCATAGCACACACACTGACCTCCATCCCAGCTCACTCGTTGCCCCCATAGCACACACACTGACCGACTGCCCTCTCTCAGTAATCACTCACTCAGCACACTGACCTCCATCCCTGCTCACTGATTGTCCCCCATAGCACACACACTGACCCACTGCCCTCTCACAGCAATCACTCGATAGGCACACTGACCTCCATCCCAGCTCATTCATTGCCCCCCATAGCACACACACTGACCCACTGCCCTCTCACAGCAATCACTCAGCACACTGAACTCCATCCCAGCTCACTCATTGCCCCCCATAGCACACACACTGACCCACTGCCCTCTCACAGCAAACACTCACTCAGCACACTGACCTCCATCCCAGCTCACTCTTTGCCCCCATAGCACACACACTGACCCACTGCCCTCTCACAGCAATCAGTCACTCAGCACACTGACCTCCATCGCTGCTCACTGATTGCCCCCCATAGCACACACACTGACCCACTGCCCTCTCACAGCAATCACTCACTCAGCACACTGACCTCCATCCCAGCTCACTCATTGCCCACTAGAAGCACACACACTGACCCACTGCCCTCTCACAGCAATCACTCACTCAGCACACTGACCTCCATCCCTGCTCACTGATTGCCCCCCATAGCACACACACTGACCCACTGCCCTCTCATAGCAATCACTCAGCACACTGACCTCCATCCCAGCTCTCTCATAGTCCCTCATAGCACACACACTGACCCACTGCCCTCTCACAGCAATCACTCACTCAGCACACTGACCTCCTTCCCAGCTCACTCATTATCCCCCATAGCACACACACTGACCCACTGCTCTCTCACAGCAATCACTCAGCACACTGACCTCCATCCCAGCTCACTCATTGCCCCCCATAGCACACACACTGTCCCACTGCCCTCTCACAGCAATTACTCACTCAGCACACTTGCTTCCATCCTAGCTAACTCATTGCCCCGAATAGCACACATACTGACCCAGTTACAGCCGATCTTACTATGGTAGAGCTTTCCTGCTCATAAAGGCCACCTACCTTCGGCCTCGGTGGCTCGCTACGCTATCCACAAGGTTATATTCCCCCTCTATGCCCACATGGATGGTAGGGAATGAATGACATTGGACAGAAGCTGATGACGTTAGGGTCCTGTCCGCGAAGGGCATCTAGACATTACCAACTTTTACTACAGCACCATATATTGCCCTCTCACAGCAATCACTCACTCAGCACACGGACCTCCATCCCAGCTCACTCATTGCCCCCCATAGCACACACACTGACCCACTGCCCTCTCACAGCAATCACTCAGCACACTGACCTCCATCCCCGCTCACTCATTACCCCCATAGCACACACACTGACCCACTTCCCTCTCACAGCAATCATTCACTCAGCACAGTGACCTCCATCCCTGCTCACTGATTGCCCCCCATAGCACACACACTGTCCCACTGCCCTCTCACAGCAATCACTCGCTCAGCACACTGACCTCCATCCCAGCTCACTCATTGCCCCCCATAGCACACACACTGACCCACTGCCCTCTCACAGCAATCACTCAGCACACTGACCTCCATCCCAGCTCACTCATTGCCCCCCATAGCACACACAATGACCCACGGCCCTCTCACAGCAATCACTCACTCAGCACACTGACCTCCATCCCAGCTCACATATTGCACCCTATAGCACACACACTGACCCACTGCCCTCTCACAGCAATCACTCAGCACACTGACCTCCATCCCAGCTCACTCATTGCCCCCCATAGCACACACAATGACCCACGGCCCTCTCACAGCAATCACTCACTCAGCACACTGACCTCCATCCCTGCTCACTCATTATCCCCCATAGCACACACTGACCTCCATCCCACCTCACTCTTTGCCCCCCATAGCGCACACACTGACCCACTGCCCTCTCACAGCAATCACTCAGCACACTGACCTCCATACCCGCTCACTCATTGCCCCCATAGCACATGCTCTGACCCACAACCCTCTCACAGCAATCATTCACTCAGCACACTTACCTCCATCCCTGCTCACTGATTGCCCCCCATAGCACACACACTGACCCATTGCCCTCTCACATCAATCACTCAGCACACTGACCTCCATCCCCGCTCACTCATTGCACCCCATAGCACATACACTGACCCACTGCCATCTCACAGCAATCACTCACTCAGCACACTGACCTCCATCCCAGCTCACTCATTATCCCCCATAGCACACACACTGACCCACTGCTTTCTCACAGCAATCACTCGCTCAGCACACTGACCTCAATCCCAGCTCACTCATTGCCCCCCATAGCACACACAATGACCCACGGCCCTCTCATAGCAATCACTCACTCAGCACACTGACCTCCATCCCAGTTCACATATTGCACCCTATAGCACACACACTGACCAACTGCCCTCTCACAGCAATCACTCACTCAGCACACTGACCTCCATCCCTGCTCACTCATTATCCCCCATAGCACACACTGACCTCCATCCCACCTCACTCTTTGCCCCCCATAGCGCACACACTGACCCACTGCCCTCTCACAGCAATCACTCAGCACACTGACCTCCATACCCGCTCACTCATTGCCCCCATAGCACACACACTGACCCACTGCCCTCTCACAGCAATCACTCAGCACACTGACGTCCATCCCCGCTCACTCATTGCCCCCATAGCACACGCACTGACCCGCTACCCTCTTACAGCAATCATTCACTCAGCACACTGACCTCCATCCCTGCTCACTGATTGCCCCCCATAGCACACACACTGACCCACTGCCCTCTCACAGCAATCACTCGCTCAGCACACTGACCTCCATCCCAGCTCACTCATTGCCCCCCGTAGCACACACACTGATCAACTGCGCTCTGACAGCAATCACTCAGCACACTGACCTCCATCCCCACTCACTCATTGCCCCCCATAGCACACACACTGACCCACTGCCCTCTCACAGCAATCACTCACTCAGCACACTGACATCCATCCCAGCTCACTCATTGCCCCCCATAGCACACACACTGACCTCCATGCCAGCTCACTCATTGCCCCCCATAGCACATACACTGACCTCCATCCCAGCTCACTCATTGCCCCCCATAACACACACACTGACCCACTGCCCTCTCACAGCAATCACTCACTCAGCACACTGACCTCCATCCCAGCTCACTCATTGCCCCCCATAGCACACACACTGACCCACTGTCCTCTCACAGCAATCACTCACTCAGCACACTGACCTCCATCCCAGCTCACTCATTATCCCCCATAGCACACACACTGACCCAGTGCTCTCTCACAGCAATCACTCAGTACACTGACCTCCATCCCAGCTCACTCATTGCCCCCCATAGCACAGACACTGACCCACTGCCCTCTCACAGCAATCACTCACTCAGCACACTGACCTCCATCGCAGTTCACATATTGCACCCTATAGCACACACACTGACCCACTGCCCTCTCACAACAATCACTCACTCAGCACACTGACCTCCATCCCAGCTCACTCATTATCCCCCATAGCACACACACTGACCCACTGCTCTCTTACAGCAATCACTCAGTACACTGACCTCCATCCCAGCTCACTCATTGCCCCCCATAGCACAGACACTGACCCACTGCCCTCTCACAGCAATCACTCACTCAGCACACTGACCTCCATCCCAGTTCACATATTGCACCCTATAGCACACACACTGACCCACTGCCCTCTCACAACAATCACTCACTCAGCACACTGACCTCCATCCCTGCTCAGTCATTATCCGCCATAGCACACACTGACCTCCATCCCAGCTCACTCTTTGCCCCCCATAGCACACACACTGACCTACTGCCCTCTCACAGCAATCACTCAGCACACTGACCTCCATCCCCGCTCACTCATTGCCCCCATAGCACACGCACTGACCCACTACCCTCTTACAGCAATCATTCACTCAGCACACTGACCTCCCTCCCTGCTCACTGATTGCCCCCCATAGCACACACACTGACCCACTGCCCTCTCACAGCAATCACTCGCTCAGCACACTGACCTCCATCCCAGCTCTCTCATTGCCCCCCGTAGCACACACACTGATCAACTGCGCTCTGACAGCAATCACTCAGCACACTGACCTCCATCCCCGCTCACTCATTGCCCCTCATAGCACACACACTGACCCACTGCCCTCTCACAGCAATCACTCACTCAGCACGCTGACCTCCATCCCAGCTCACTCATTGCCCCCCATAGCACACACACTGACCCACTGCCCTCTCATAGCAATCACTCAGCACACTGACCTCCATCCCAGCTCACTCATTGCCCCTCATAGCACACACACTGACCCACTGCCCTCTCACAGCAATCACTCACTCAGCACACTGACCTCCATCCCAGCTCACTCATTGCCCCCCATAGCACACACACTGACCCACTGCCCTCTCACAGCAATCATTCACTCCGCACACTGACATCCATCCGTGCTCACTCATTGCCCCTCATAGCACACACACTGACCCACTGCCCTCTCACAGCAATCACTCACTCAGCACACTGACTTCCACCCTAGCTCACTCATTGCCCCCATAGCACACACACTGACCCAGTTACTGCCCATCTTACTATGGTAGAGCTTTCCTGCTCATAAAGGCCACCTAAAGAACAAACTTGTCCCCTCGCGGGCTCGCTGCGCTCGCCAGACTTCGGCCTCGGTGGTTCGCTACGCTCTCCACAAGGTTATATTCCCCCTCTATGCACACATGGATGGTAGGGAATGAATGGCATTGGACAGAAGCTGATGACGTCAGGGTCCTGTCCGCGAAGGGCATCTAGACATTACCATCTTTTACTACAGCACCATATATTGCCCCCCTCACATCACAGAACCCCTCCCCCCTCTCAGAACCACTCTCCCCTCATAGCACAGACAACTCTCCCCCTAAGAGCACATACCCCCCTCACCCTCTCAGCACAGACCCCACTACCCTCTCAGCACAGACCCCCCTCATCCTCTCAGCATAGACCCCCTCACCCTCTCAGCACAGACCCCCCTCACCCTCTCAGCACAGACCCCACTACCCTCTCAGCACAGACCCCCCTCACCCTCTCAGCACAGACCCCTGTAACCTCTCAGCACAGACCCCCCACCCTCTCAGCACAGACCCCCCTCACCCTCTCAGCACAGACCCCCCTCACCACAGACCCCACTACCCTCTCAGCACAGACCCCCCTCACCTCTCAGCATAGACCCCCCTCACCCTCTCAGCACAGACCCCAATACCCTCTCAGCACAGACCCCCCTCACCCTCTCAGCACAGACCCCCCTCACCCTCTCAGCACAGACCCCCCTCACCTCTCAGCACAGACCCCCCTCACCTCTCAGCATAGACCCCCCCTCTCCACAGGTCCCACCTCCACGGAAGCAGCTAGATCCCCTTCCGTATATTGACCATTTTGTCATCAGCCAGTGTACAACGTCCCACCTCTACTAACCCAGACTCCTCTGCCCTCACAGCCACTACACAAACCACTTTAGCAGCACCTTTCTCAAGTCCTCGCCAAACGTACCTGCCGGGGGCGTTTGTATTTGCGCCGCTGACCTCCATGGCTCCTCTAGCGGTTCTTTCAGGCTCTGCCTCCGTAAGTGTAAATTGCGGTGTGACATGATGATGTCACATCGAATTACGGAGCAGAGTCTCCTGATAGCGCAGGGAGAGGGGTTAGACACGTGACTCACTGGCGCTCTACCCTGCCTAATGATTGATGCAGGCCTGGCCTGCAACTCCGCCTCCTCCTCCCCCCGCCTTTTCCCTTCCTGCTCCCACGTACTGCTGCAGTGCTTATTGTGCCTGTGTATGCCAGCGCAACCAGCAAGTACTTCTCCAGGGTCGTATTTCAGCGGTGCCCAGCAACAGGCCCCTTGGAACCCATCAGGCCCTAGCGGCCACCTTGGATGGGTAGCGGTAAATCCGGCCCAGCTGGGGCCGGCTCTGGGCTCTGATCTCCCCGTTATAGGGGAGCAGGAGTCCGGTAACCGGGGGAGACCCTGGATAACATCACCTCCAGGTGGCGTTATTATCACAGGGCATTCCCCGGTATTTTTTCACATTTTATTTTTAGTCTCTCTGGTCGGATCACATTTCCTATTACAATTATGGGAAATGTGATCTGATTACTAATAATAAGTGATACTGGGGGTTGGAGTAGACTTTTATGAATTATACTCCAATTGCCCTGTAATAACTATAGGTGATACTAACATAATGTGACAAGGGTGTGACAGACACTTGCCACTTTATATATAGTATATTTACTATTAATTCATATTTATTTCTGAAATTCAAAATATTGCACATTAGCACTTTCACTATCAGATACATGTTTTTTGAAAATATCAACTAATAATTGTTTTTATACCCAGCACTTTTTTGAGTTCAACACTACACTAGATGCCTTTCTTTATTTATATTTGATGTGATAATCAATGTTCTATATATATATATATATATATATATATATATACACACATCAGGGCCGAGACTAGGATTTTAGTCACCCAGGGCAAGGCAGTAATTTGACGCCCCCCCCTCCATGTTTTGTAATTACTGATTGTTTTACTGCACCCCCCAAACACCCTCTCTTTACAATAATTTTACTTACCCATAAAAGCACAGAAAAGGCCTCTCACCTCACAGCCCTCCTCATCACAGCCCCTCACTGCAAAGCCCTCTTCACATCCCTCCTTATCAAGGGTCCCTCACACCACAGCCCCTCACTACACAGCGCTGCCTCACTACACACAGCCCCTCACTACACACAGCCCCTCACTACACAGCGCTGCCTCACTACACACAGCCCCTCACTACACACAGCCCCTCACTACACACAGCCCCTCACTACACAGCGCTGCCTCACTAAACCCAGCCCCTCACTACACAGGGCTGCCTCACTACACACAGCCCCTCACTACACAGCGCTGCCTCACTAAACCCAGCCCCTCACTACGCAGCGCTGCCTCACTACACACAGCCCCTCACTACACACAGCGCTGCCTCACTACACACAGCCCCTCACTACACACAGCGCTGCCTCACTACACACAGCCCCTCACTACACAGCGCTGCCTCACTACACACAGCCCCTCACTACACACAGCGCTGCCTCACTACACACAGCCCCTCACTACACAGCGCTGCCTCACTACACACAGCCCCTCACTACACAGCGCTGCCTCACTACACACAGCCCCTCACTACACAGCGCTGCCTCACTACACCCAGCCCCTCACTACACAGCGCTGCCTCACTACACCCAGCCCCTCACTACACAGCGCTGCCTCACTACACCCAGCCCCTCACTACACAGCGCTGCCTCACTACACACAGCCCCTCACTACACACAGCGCTGCCTCACTACACACAGCCCCTCACTACACACAGCGCTCCTTCACTGAACAGCCCCTCACTACACAGCGCTGCCTCACTACACACAGCCCCTCACTACACACAGCGCTCCTTCACTGAACAGCCCCTCACTACACAGCGCTGCCTCACTACACACAGCCCCTCACTACACAGCGCTGCCTCACTACACACAGCCCCTCACTACACAGCGCTGCCTCACTACACACAGCCCCTCACTACACACAGCGCTGCCTCACTACACACAGCCCCTCACTACACAGCGCTGCCTCACTACACACAGCCCCTCACTACACACAGCGCTGCCTCACTACACCCAGCTCCTCACTACACAGCGCTCCTTCACTACACACAGCCCCTCACTACACAGCGCTGCCTCACTACACAGCGCTGCCTCACTACACACAGCCCCTCACTACACAAAGCCCCTAACTACACAACACTGCCTCACTACACAGCGCTGCCTCACTACACACAGCCCCTCACTACACACAGCCCCTCACTACAGAGCACTGCCTCACTACACACAGCCCCTCACTACACGGCGCTGCCTCACTACACACAGCCCCTCACTACACACAGCGCTGCCTCACTACACACAGCCCCTCACTACACACAGCCCCTCACTACACACAGCCCCTCACTACACACAGCCCCTCACTACACAGCGCTGCCTCACTACACACAGCCCCTCACTACACAGCGCTGCCTCACTACACACAGCCCCTCTCTACACACAGCTCTGCCTCACTACACACAGCCCCTCACTACACAGCGCTGCCTCACTACACACAGCCCCTCACTACACAGCGCTGCCTCGCTACACACAGCCCCTCACTACACACAGCCCCTCACTACACAGCGCTGCCTCGCTACACACAGCCCCTCACTACACACAGCCCCTCACTACACAGCGCTGCCTCACTACACACAGCCCCTCACTACACATAGCGCTGCCTCACTACACACAGCCCTTCACTACACAGCGCTGCCTCACTACACACAGCCCCTCACTACACAGCGCTGCCTCACTACACACAGCCCCTCACTACACACAGCGCTGCCTCACTACACACAGCCCCTCACTACACAGCGCTGCCTCACTACACACAGCCCCTCACTACACACAGCACTGCCTCACTACACACAGCCCCTCACTACACACAGCACTGCCTCACTACACACAGCCCCTCACTACACACAGCGCTCCTTCACTGAACAGCCCCCCTCACCAAACAGCCCCCTCACTGAAAAGCCCCTCTCATTTCCCCACCAGCAACAGCATACTTACCTGCTGGCTCTTGCACAGCAGCAAATTGGAGGTGGCGGCAGCGACGTGTGGACTGGAGACGCTTCAATCGTGATGGACGGGCCTAATGCCGCGGCCATCCTCAGCGCAGTGCACTGTGAGTATGGACTGGGAGAGATGTCATGACATCTCTCCCAGTCCCAAGAGACACTGCAGGAGACAGGGGTGGGGGAACAGCAGCAGCAAGCTGCCTGCTGCCATGTGTTATGGTAGTGGTGCGCACAGCAGAGGAAGAGCCGGGCCCACCGCTACTGATACTTGTGGCACCAGAGTGGACATCAGTGAGGCGCCCGGTGCACATGACCCCTCAGCCCCCCCCTAGTTGCGGCCCTGTATACATACATATATATATATATATATATATATATTATATATATGTATATATATATATATATATATATATATTAAAAAACACCAGTAGGCGCTAATATCCAAGTCTATCGTTATACACAGGGCTGGTCAACCACTGCCCTATTCTACTTGGACACAGCTGCCACCTTAACATACACCACATAAGGGCGTGTATACATACAAATATTTATTAATCACCGATAGATCAACAATCTGGCGCAGCATCCACCACTTCTTTCATATATATGATATCCCTGGGTGTGGTCCGGTTTCTTTAAGCCAGGACCCATATTCATGTGTAAAATGTGTGCACGCTTGAGCCCAAGGTGTCAGACCAAGATCATTTATCTGAGAGTCAGTGTAGGGACTGGCCAGGTGGGAATGACCGGGAAGCGGTGTCAGCTTAACAAATGATTGCAATATTTTGGAACCAACATTCCCTGTATTCAAAGGAGTTGCAGTTTGAAAACAAGTGAGTGCCGAGGTTGTATGATATATGTTATGTAGATGGTGTGGTCACATACCAAGGGCACCCCAGATGGTTGAGTGCCGTGGATTAAGCCTGTCATATATATATATATATATATATATATATATATATATATGATACAAATTAGTGTAAGTGGCGCACAAAGGGCCTGATTCAGAGCCGCTCGTAAGCGGCTGCTCGTTCGGAGCGATGTTTTCCCAACTGCGCATGCGTACGGATCATAATACGCATGCGCGAACCAGTCAGTGCAGCCGAAAATCGTTTGTTCGCTAAATAGTGAATGCCTGCTATTTTGAGTGATGGGAGGAGGCGTATGTGGGTGGTAACAGGGGAAGGTGCTTGAAAACGGGGAGTGGAGATCCGACCGCAGGCGTGCTTAAAGGTCAAAACGGGCGTTTTATGGGTGTGCATAATTAATAAAGCAGCGTCATTGACCACGTCACTGGGTTATTTTATAGCCAGAACTGCTCGCAAGATTGTGGTAGCAAAAATCAACCCCAAGAATAGCGAGCAGCTCATACCCTGGTCGATGTACTCGATTAATCTAATAAATAGCGGACATGACGTAGGATACGAGCGGCCAGGGGGCGTAGTTATCCAAAAAACTACTGCAAGTTTTGTTCGCTCGTTCATTCATAGAGGCGTCAACAGACCGGAAAGAGCGATCGGTTCATTTAAATAGCCACCCCTTTTTTCTGAACGAACGACCGCAAATAGCATCCGGCTCTGAATCAGGCCCAAAGCTCATAACTAATACATGTGTAAAAACAAATGAAATAAAACACGTGACTTGTGCATTGATATTTGTACACACTCCCTATGTTAGGTGGCTGCCAAACCTTCCAACAGGTGAAGTATTCAAACAAATCACAAAAGAAATTGATTACAAAAGGTGAAGGAACGGCGCCATCAGTGTACCAGTACTGATTAGTGGTTTATATAGCTGAGATCTTTAGGCGAAGTCCCAATGAGTCTACAGATGAGTCTTTGCAAAAATCTTCGTGTGGTCCCCACGATGCAATTCTCAAAAGAAACAAAGAGAAACAAAAACAAACATAGTGTAGTCTGAAACAATATATAAATATATAGATATTAAAGTCCTAGCATGCATAGATGGTGGAAATAAACACAAACACCATCGTGTGTAATGGGTCGGCATCCACTAGACGATTTTATCCCTGTCCAACCTCTTAACGATTTTCCCTTGAAGTTTCCCTTGAAATTTGATCTTCCACTCTGAACAATTTGCAAAAGATCTAACGATAAACTGTGTTGTTTCAATCTGTGATTGAGAGCTTTCTGCTATAGTGGGCAGATAGTGGTTCATCGTTTGATCGTTCTGTTGAACGATGTGTAAACGATGTGTAAACGATTTGTAAGCAATCAAGTGAAATTGACCTGCATGTTCAGTCGCTGGGGGAGACGATCAAACGACCAGCGGGAGAGCGCATCGTACATCGTTAGAAACAATTACTGCACAATTTGCAAACGATGTTCAAACGATGTTTGAACGATTATCAAACGATTTTATCATTATCGTTCAATCGTTCAACTTTATCGTCTAGTGGATACCCCCCTTTAGAAGCACTTCACTCGTCTTAATATCATAAAACTCCAGCACCCAGAGTAAGAAATAGCCTCGTACCAGCTATAGCATTTCATATGTCAGTATCTATAGGATCTCTCCTTTTCTCCTCTTTCCAGAACCAGGGACCAGGTCCAAATGTACATAAAGATACAGCAAGAAAAGGCCTCCAATAATGTAGTAAGTTGAAATAACACACACTTTAATGAAAATAAAATGTAGACTCGTACAATGTAACAATGATTAAAAGGCTTATCTGTCCAATAATATGGAAGCGTAACAGGAGGTCCAGCTCAGGTCCAGCTCAATGCGTTTCGTCCCGCTGTGGTCTCTGGGGACATCTTCAGGAGTGGATATAGCGATGGAAAGAGGAGAAAAGGAGAGATCCTATAGATACTGACATATGAAATGCTATAGCTGGTACGAGGCTATTTCTTACTCTGGGTGCTGGAGTTTTATGATATTAACACGAGTGAAGTGCTTCTAACACACGATGGTGTTTGTGTTTATTTCCCCCATCCATGCATGCTAGCACTTTTATATCTATATATTTATGTATTGTTTCAGACTACACTATGTTTGTTTTTGTTTCTCTTTGTTTCTTTTGAGAATTGCATCGTGGGGACCACACGAAGACTTTTGAAAGACTCATCTATAGACTCATTGGTACTTTGCCTAAAGATCTCAGCTATATAAACCACTAATAATCAGTACTGGTACACTGAATGTGCCGTTCCTTCACCTTTTGTAATCAATGTATATATATATATATATATATATATATGTGTGTGTATGTACTTATATATATGTATGTATATATATATATATATATATATATATATTAGGGGTGAGCGGGTTCGGATTTCTGAAATCCGAACCCCCCCGAGCCCCGCCGATCCGAGTCCGATCCGAATCAGGCTCGACTTTTCCCGCCTGACTCGGATCTGAAATCGAGGCAAAACGTCATCATCCCGCCTTCCGAGTCTCGCGGGTTTTGGATCCTATATAAGGTACCCGCGTCGGCGCCATTTTCTCACTCGGCTGTGGACAGTGAAGAGGGAGGGTGGGAGTTAGGGCTGTGTAGTGTAGTGTAGTGTTGTGTTGTGCTGTGCTGCGCTGTGCTGCTGTTGTCCACTACTTCAAAGTCCATAGGGGCTGGCTGTGTTGTGCTGTGCTGCTGTTGTTAATAGGGGCTGTGTCCACTACTTCAAAGTCCATAGGGGCTGGCTGGACTGTGTTGTGCAGTCAGTTCTCCATAGGGGCTGTGTCCACTCCAAAGTCCTGTGCAGTGTCCCAGTCCTAAAGGGGTGCTGTAGTGTTGTCCAGGGGGTGCTCTGTCCATCAGGGGTGCTCCCCCCAAGTGCTAAAAAAATAATATATTTTCTGTGTTTGTGAATTGTGTGCGCAGTAGACGCACGTGCATCAACAAAGTAGTGCCAAGCGTGCGCCTGTGTCATAAGTAAAGGGCCGGCTGGCTTGACCGTTAAGGGTGCTGTAACCCCCGAAAGTACACTCCAGTCCAAACCAAAAAAAAAATTATTTTCTGTGTTTGTGAATTGTGTGCGCAGTAGCCGCACGTGCATCAACAAAGTAGTGCCAAGCGTGCGCCTGTGTCATAAGTAAAGGGCCAGCAGGCTTGACCGTTAAAGGGTTCTGTAACCCCCAAAGTACACTCCAAACCAAAAAAATATATATTTTCTGTGTTTGTGACTTGTGTGCACTGTGGCTGCACGTGCATCAACAAAGGAGCAGCGCCAAGCGTGCGCCTGTGTCCCATAAGTAAAGAGCTGGCTGGCTCATTTCTTAAAGGGTGGTGTAACCCACAAAGTGCACTACTCTCCAGCAAAAATAAAAAAATATTTTCTGTGTTTGTGTGCGCTTTAGCCGCACGTATATATATCAATATAACATAAATGGAGGACCAAACTTTCTCCGATAAAAATAAAATAGGGAAAGATCAAGAACCACTTCCTCCTAGTGCTGTTGCTGCTGCTGGGAGTTGTTCATAATCCCAGAGAGGAAGTAGGAACATCACTACTTTTACTAAACAATTGACCCTCCAACAGTCCCTAGCGATGAGGATGAAGTACGACAGCAGTCATCCTGAAGCAAAACGTATAACTGAGGCCTTGACTGCTATGTTGGTGTTAGACGTGCGTCCGGTATCCGACATTAGTGCAGTGGGATTTAGACAATTGATGGAGGTAGTGTGTCCTCGGTTCCAAATCCCGTCTAGATTCCACCTGCATCCTCAAAGCAGCAGCGACAAGCGTGCGTCTGTCTGTTAAAGGGTGGTGACAGCCTCAAAGTGTGCTACACAAACAATTAAAATATTGTTCTTTTTTTTTCTGTCTTTGTGAATTGTGTGGGCTGTAGCCGCACCTGCATCCTTAAAGCAGCAGCGACAAGCGTGCGTCTGTCTGTTAAAGGGTGGTGCAACTCTCAAAGTGCTCCAAAAAATAAAAAACTATTTTTTTAATGTGTTTGTGACTTGTGTGCGATGTAGCCGCACTTGCATCCTGAAAGCAGCAGCGACAAGCGTGCGTCTGTCTGTTAAAGGGTGGTGACACCCTCAAAGTGTGCTACACAAACAATAAAAATATTCTTCTTCTTTTTTCTGTCTTTGTGAATTGTGTGGGCTGTAGCCGCACCTGCATCCTTAAAGCAGCAGCGACAAGCGTGCGTCTGTCTGTTAAAGGGTGGTGACACCCTCAAAGTGTGCTACACAAGCAATAAAAATATTCTTCTTCTTTTTTCTGTCTATGTGAATTGTGTGGGCTGTAGCCGCACCTGCATCCTTAAAGCAGCAGCGACAAGCGTGCGTCTGTCTGTTAAAGGGTGGTGACACCCTCAAAGTGTGCTACACAAACAATAAAAATATTCTTCTTTTTTGTCTTTGTGAATTGTGTGGGCTGTAGCCGCACCTGCATCCTTAAAGCAGCAGCGACAAGCGTGCGTCTGTCTGTTAAAGGGTGGTGACACCCTCAAAGTGTGCTACACAAACAATTAAAATATTGTTCTTTTTTTTTCGGTCTTTGTGAAATGTGTGGGCTGTAGCCGCACCTGTATCCTTAAAGCAGCAGCGACAAGCGTGCGTCTGTCTGTTAAAGGGTGGTGACACCCTCAAAGTGTGCTACACAAACAATAAAAATATTCTTCTTCTTTTTTCTGTCTTTGTGAATTGTGTGAGCTGTAGCCGCACTTGCATCCTCAAAGACAGCGCGACAAGCGTGCGTCTGTCTGTTAAAGGGTGGTGTAACCCTCAAAGTGTGCTCCACAAACAATAAAAATATTCTTTATTTTTTTCTGTCTTTGTGAATTGTGTGGGCTGTAGCCGCACTTGAATCCTCAAAGCAGCAGCGACAAGCGTGCGTCTGTCTGTTAAAGGATTACATCGGTGACAGCATCCAAGTAGGCATGTCAGACAGTCCGTACCTGTACTGGCAGGAAAAAGAAGCAATTTGGAGGTCCCTGTACAAACTGGCTCTATTTTACCTGAGTTGCCCCCCCTCCAGTGTGTACTCCGAAAGAGTGTTTAGTGCAGCCGGGAACCTTGTCAGCGAAAGGCGTAGGAGGTTGCTTCCACAAAATGTGGAGAAGATGATGTTCATAAAATGAATTATCAACTCTTCCAGGGAGACCAGCCTCCAGAACGTACAGAGGGACCTGTGGTTCCAGCAGGGACGAATTAATACTCTGTGAGGATGAGGATGTACACACTGAAGAGGGTGAGGAATCGGTGGATGAGGAGGATGAGGATGACATCTTGCCTCCGTAGAGCCAGTTTGTGCAGGGACAGATAAATTGCCAGCTTGTTTTGTGGGGGCCCAAACGAACCAATCATTTCAGCCACAGTTGTGTGGCAGACCCTGGCGCTGAAATGATTGGTTTGTTAAAGTGTGCATGTCCTGTTTATACAACATAAGGGTGGGTGGGAGGGCCCAAGGACAATTCCATCTTGCACCTCTTTTTTTTCTTTGCATTATGTACAGTTTGGGGCCTAGTTTTTCAATGCCATCCTGTCTGCCACTGCAGTTTCACGCCTAGATGGGTCACGTGTTTGTGCCGCCCACTCGTGTCGCTTAGCATAGTCATCCAGCTACCTCGGTGCAACCTTTTGGACATAAAAACACTATTGTGAGGTTTGAGGTATTCAGAATAGACTGGAAATGAGTGGAAATTAAGGTTATTGAGGTTAATAATAGCATAGGAGCAGAAAAACCTACAAATTCTGTGATTTTAGCTGTTTTTATGCTTTTTTTCAAAAAAATACAGATCCAAAACACAAAACCCAGAACCCAAAACACGGAAGGGTGGTTTTGGCAAAACCAATCCAGATCCAAAACACGAAGAAAGATCCAGATCCAAAACCAAAACACAAAACACGAAAAGTGGCCGGTGCACACCCCTAATATACATCACTGCCAGACTGTGCCGCACCTCGCCAAAGGCAAAACCCTCCGCATCCCGGGTTGGATACCGCTGGACCCCCACACCCCCACTGTGGATGCCCCCAGATCCCCGCAATGCAAGCTGGAACCCCAGCCTATGCTGCTGGACCCCAGGGTATTCTAAATAATCGCTCTGTCTATCCCCACCTTTTTTTTTAAACTGGAAAGTAATTTTTTTCAAAAATATCCCCAAAATAGTATTTTTTTTTTTTATTATCACATTAAGTACTGTAATTATTCACTATTTAAACGCGGTTTTACATTTTTGTTAAAAAAATTATACAGAATTATGTATAAATAGCTCTTATTTACATAATTTGCTAATAAAAACCCCCAACATTTTTGGGGGCGTTTTAAAAAAAAATTGGTCAGTTAAGTGGTTAAGGTGTCAGCCTTAATGATCGGAATTTCATCGCTTTTTTGAGTTTGAGTGGCAGAAATTCAGTAGGTTTTGTGAAATGTCAGATTATGTCTAAGAAGCCTTTAATGGGACATGTGAAACCATAAGGGTTTTTTGTCTATGGAAATTCATAGCTTTTTTATAATTTATTAACCATTAGGGACAGGAGCAGCAATCCGGGCCAGCTGCAGGAGAGAAGGGCAACAAAATGTACACTAGCATGGGTGGAGGAGGGCCAGCACACAGCAGGTGTTTCGGTGGTAAAGAGGGAGAGACAGAGTTGCGGGGGCAGGCTGCAGATGTGCAGGGCAGGGGTGGCAGCAGGACAGTGCACAGGGGCAGCACAGGGGACAGAGGGGCTCACTGGCACTGATGGTCCCAGCCCTGAACTACTTCTAAGGCCCCTACACATGGAACAATGGCCCTCATTCAGAGGAGGTCGCAAGAAGCGATCGCTCTCTCTGAATGAGGGCGGGCGCTTCTTTTTTTTTTGTGTGGCCTCCTGGTTGCAAGCTAAGCTGTGGGTTACCACCCACAGCATAGCTAGCGACCAGGGTGATGGTCACGATGGTGATCACCATCGCGACCATCGGGGCTTGTGACCAAACCCTAAGGTTGGGTCTGGGCACTCGCAAGCCCCAGGGAGCTTCCTGCTCTGATCGAGCAGGAAGCTCCCCACTGACATCACTGATGATGTCAGTGCGGACGCCCACAAAATGGTAGGCATTCCTTAAGGAACGCCTCCGTTTTTGAAACCACCCCTGGCCCGCCTACAAAACCGGGCGAGCTGTCGATCAACAATGACAGCCGCCCCTTTTGTAGCGAGCTCTGGAGCGAGAGAGTTTCTCTCTCGCTCCTGGGCTTGCGCACGCGCAGTGCGGCTGCTGCGAGTTTGCAGGGCTACCCATCGACCTGGTTGCGAGCACATCGGTGCTTGCGACCGGGTCTGAATGAGGTCCTATATGCTCACGATGCGATATCATGAACGATTTCCCTTGAACTCTCTCTGGAAACCCCCCGGCACTCCAGGACGCGTTATGGTGCTTAAACAGCACATTTTGGGTCTCATTCAGACCTGGTCACAAGAGCTGAGCACTCGCAACCGGGTCGATGTTAAGGCCCTGCGCACACGCAGCGGCCGCACAGCGCGTGTGCATGCCCCGGAGCGAGAGAGAAACTCTCTCACTCCGGAGCTCACTAAAAAAGGGGCGGCTGTCGATGTTGATCAACAGCTCGCCCGGTTTTGTAGGCGGGCCAGGGGTGGTTTCAAAAACGGAGGCGTTCCTTAAGGAATGAATACCATTTTGTGGGCGTCCGCACTGACATCATCAGTGATGTCAGTGGGGAGCTTCCTGCTCGATCAGAGCAGGAAGCTCCCTGGGGCTTGCGGTTGCTGAGACCCAACCTTAGGGTCTCGTTGCAAGCCCCGATGGTCGCGATGGTCTTGACCATCGACCTGGTCGGTCGCTAAAGCTGTGGGTGGTAACCCGCAGCGTAGCTAGCGACCCGGAGGCCGCACTTAAAATTCAAAGCGGCCGCCCTCATTCAGAACTCTGAATAAGGGCCTTTAACATTAGAACTCTGAATGAGGGCCTTTGTCATTAGAACTCTGAATGAGGGCCTTTAACATTAGAACTCTGAATGAGGGCCTTTAACATTAGAACTCTGAATGAAGGCATTTGACATTAGAACTCTGAATGAGGGCCTTTAACATTAGAACTCTGAATGAGGGCATTTGTCATTAGAACTCTGAATGAGGGCCTTTGTCATTAGTACTCTGAATGAGGGCATTTGTCATTAGAACTCTGAATGAGGGCCTTTGTCATTAGAACTCTGAATGAGGGCATTTGACATTAGAACTCTGAATGAGGGCATTTGACATTAGAACTGTGAATGAGGGCATTTGTCATTAGAACTCTGAATGAGGGCATTTGACATTAGAACTCTGAATGAGGGCATTTGACATTAGAACTCTGAAAGAGGGCATTTGACATTAGAACTCTGAATGAGGGCCTTTGACATTAGAACTCTGAATGAGGGCCTTTGTCATTAGAACTCTGAATGAGGGCATATGACATTAGAACTCTGAATGAGGGCATTTGACATTAGGACTCTGAATGAGGGACTTTGTCATTAGAACTCTGAATGAGGGCATTTGTCATTAGAACTCTGAATGAGGGCATTTGTCATTAGAACTCTGAATGAGGGCATTTGTCATTAGAACTCTGAATGAGGGCATTTGACATTAGAACTCTGAATGAGGGCATTTGACATTAGAACTCTGAATGAGGGCCTTTGTCATTAGAACTCTGAATGAGGGCATTTGTCATTAGAACTCTGAATGAGGGCATTTGTCATTAGAACTCTGAATGAGGGCTTTGTTATTAGAACTCTGAATGATGGCATTTGACATTAGGACTCTGAATGAGGGCCTTTGACATTAGGACTCTGAATGAGGGCCTTTGTCATTAGAACTCTGAATGAGGGCATTTGACATTAGAACTCTGAATGAGGGCATTTGACATTAGATCTCCGAATGAGGGCATTTGACATTAGAACTCTGAATGAGGGCCTTTGACATTAGAACTCTGAATGAGGGCCTTTGTCATTAGAACTCTGAATGATGGCATTTGTCATTAGAACTCTGAATGAGGGCCTTTGACATTAGAACTCTGAATGAGGGCCTTTGTCATTAGAACTCTGAATGAGGGCCTTTGTCATTAGAACTCTGAATGAGGGCATATGACATTAGAACTCTGAATGAGGGCCTTTGTCATTAGAACTCTGAATGAGGGCATATGACATTAGAACTCTGAATGAGGGACTTTGTCATTAGAACTCTGAATGAGGGCATTTGTCATTAGAACTCTGAATGAGGGCCTTTGACATTAGGACTCTGAATGAGGGCATTTGACATTAGAACTCTGAATGAGGGCATTTGACATTAGAACTCTGAATGAGGGCCTTTGAAATTAGAGCTATCATGCACGATTTAAAGATTTGCATATCTTTAGATTGTTCATGATAGCTGACTGCATGCACGGATCAGTAAAATCCATGATGCAGGTATCTGTGTAAAAAATAATAATTCAAAGATGCACACACAGATCAGTGCTATCCTTGCGGAATGCTTCTGAGAAAAAATTATTAATAAGACACAGATACATGAACAGATCAGTGAGGTCCGTCCATGCAACTGTGTTGAAAATTTAATAATATAAGTAAAATGTTTTAAAAAATGGCGTGCTCCTCCCAAAACACAACCAGCCCTGGGCTTTTCACTGCCGGCGCTGGTTGTGAAAATACAGGGGACAAATGATATAGAGGTCCCCTGTATTTAGCACAACCAGCACCAGGCTGTTCGGAGCTAGTCCTGGTTGTCAAAATACAGGGGACAAAAGACTTAGGGGTCACCTGTATTTAGCACAACCAGCACTGGGGTCTGCCGAACCAGTCCTGGTTTTGGAAATACAGGGGACAAGTAGAGTAGGGGTCCCCTGTATTATCTCTAACCAGCACTTGGCTCTTTCTAATGGGGGGTAATGCCACAGCCAGGAGAACCCTTTCACCAGGTCCCCCAACCAAGGCATTACCCCTGACAACTAGTCAGCCCAGGGATCCCTGGGGAGGTGGGGACCCCCAATAAAGGGGAGCCCCTTTCCAGAGCGGTGGGTGCCCGGTTGATTTGTGTAAAATGTGGTGTAAAAATAGATGGTAAAATATTGTCTTTTGCAGGTGAAGTACAGGTCCCAGCAAGCCTCCCCCTGGTACTTTGAGAACCACAAGTACCAGCGGCGGCCTTAAAGCTCTTTTACATGACTGCTGCCTCCCCAGGGCTTCCGGCATCTTCTATCTACAGGAGCTCTTGCATGCTCATTACCTGCCAGCAGACTACCAGCCATTGCCTTGCACCGGCTTATGACATCGCGAGCCATGATTGACTCAAGGTGGCTATCTTGAATTTCAAAAATGGTGCTAAGGCACCTTTTTTCCCATTTCGTGTGATGCTCTGGGGATGGTCCTTGGCTGGAAATTTTTGGGGTGCCTTGCTTCTCGGACGTGAACCCCTTAATGTTAGGGACACTGGTATAGAGGAGCCTTGATGATTGGCCTGGTGCTTATTCATATATTTGCAAATGTATGTAACTAATACCTCTGAATCTCTATTATCATGTAGGATATAAGTATTTTTGATTTTGCTGCAGTGTGCTGGGGGGCAAATCTCTTTTTTTCTGTGTTCAGTGTAAACCCCGCCCTTTACAAGCACCTGTGGTATGTAATTTAGCTGATTTGAGCAACTGCCATATTTTTTGTTTAGGGACTGGGGGCCTGTTTCAGAGCCGGACGCTATTTGCGCTCGCTCGTTCTGAAATAGGGGCCGGTTATTTAAATTGAGCGCTCGCTCTTTGCGGTCTGTTGACGCCTCTATGTCTGAGCGAGCGAACGAAACATGCGCTCACTATTTTGTAAAGACGCCCCTTGGCCGCTCGCATCACACGTCATCTCCGCTATTTATTAGATTAATCGAGTACATCGAAAGGCGTATGAACTGCTCGCTATTCTTGTGGTAGCATTTTCCTACCGCAATCATGCGAGCAGTTCAGGCTAAAAGACAACCAAGTGACGTGGTCGATGGCGCTGCTTTGTTAATTATGCACACCCTTAAAACACCCGTTTTGACCGTTTGGCACGCCTGCGTTCGGATCACCACTCCCCGTTTTCAAGCACCTTCCCCTGTTACCACCCACAAACGCCTCATCCTGTCACTCAAATTAGCAGGCATTCGCTATTTTGCGAGCACACGATTTCTGACCGCACTGACTGGTTGGCGCATGCGCATTACAACCCATACGCATATGTGCGAACATCGCTCGGAGCGAACGAGCGTCCGCTTACGAGCGGCTCTGAATCAGCCCCTGGATCCTCTCAGTTCCAGATCTGCCAACATGCCAGCTACCTCGACAGGGTCCCGCCGCTGCTAATGCCCGCACCTTTGCTGGGTCCCCCGCCGCTAACGCCAGTACTGGGATGCGGGCTAAAAGGCGGCTGCACCCAAGTGAAGCCACTGTACAGCCCCTGCAGGGGCACCTACTGAGCATGTGCAGCAAGTTGAAACGCCCTATCTCTAAAATGGGACAAATTTTGGGCAAATGTTAAAAAACTAAAACAAAACAAACCCCAAGTCCTAATTCGTCCTCTACCCTGAGTAATGCCTTCCCGAAACTCCCCATAGACTACAACAGAAAAGTGGCAGTGTTTAACCAGACCATGTAAGAAAAGTGCTGTCATTTTCAACTTTAGATTGTTCCCAATTACTCACTTTTAAATTGTCTGACCTGAAATTTGGTAAGCAGCACCGGGCGATGGTTCTGTGCATCTATACAAAATTTCAGCTCAGTACATCAAATAACTTTTGAGGTGTAGCCCCTTAAACACCATGCCCCCCTATCAGGGATTCCCATTGGGAGAATGCCATTTATTGCCCTTATAATAAAGTCTGTGTGACTTGTGCAGAATTTGTGCTCATATTCTCAGTACACTTTGGCCCTCATTCAGAGCCACTCGCTAGCGGCAGTACGCTCGTTCCGAGCGATGTTCGCACATCTGCGCATGCGTACGGATCGTTATACGCATGCGCGACCCAGTCAGTGCGGCCGAAATTCATGTGCTCGCAAAATAGCGAATGCCTGATAATTTGAGTGACAGGATGAGGTGTATGTGGGTGGTAACAGGGGAAGGTGCTTGAAAACGGGGAGTGGAAATCAGAACGCAGGCGTGCTTAAAGTTCAAAACGGGCATTTTATGGGTGTGCATATTTAAAACAGCAGCGTCATTGACCACGTCACTGGGTTTTTTTTAAGCCAGAACTGTTCGCAAAATTGTGGTAGCAAAAACCAACCACAAGAATAGCGAGCAGTTCATACGCTGGTCGATGTACTCGATTAATCTAATAAATAGCGGACATGACGTATGGTGCGAGCGGCCAGGGGGCGTTTTTAACAAATAAACGAGCGTATGTTTTGCTCGCTCGTTCAGACTTAGAGGTGTGAACAGACTGCAATTTGCGAACGGATCATTTGAATAGCCACCCCTTGTTTTTGAACGAACGACCGCAAATAGCGAACGGCTCTGAATCAGGCCCTTTATCCGTTACTGGTAAGTTCAGTTTTGTGAGCATGGAGATGGAAGTTACCAAGTTCCTTAGAGATGTCTCTGATTTAGATTTTTGGTGCCAGTTTTGGGGCAGATGATGATGGGCATTTTTCTGCCATATGTATCTCTTTGCTAAATTTGATGTCATGCAGATCTTTATATACATTCAATGCAAAATACAGTCTCCGAGACGTAAGTGTGGAGACACAATTTAACATTTATCATTAAGTTCAGCCCAATGTCTGCTACATACGGGTCATGGCTTTTCCTTTTAGTGCTGGGTCTAACAGTATTTAGATTACTTCTCAAACACAGCATTATCCAGGTGTGTGGGAATAAGTTTTATACCAGAGCTGTCCTGTCACCAGGTGACACGACAATGAATGTAGAACATAAAATTTACTGGACTGACAAAATAGGCAGCCCCCCTGCCTCCAGCCCTGCAGTGTCTCTCCAGTTTCAGTCAGCCCCCCTCCTGTCTCCCCAGCCAATGGCTCTTGTGTCTCCTCAGCCAGCCCCCCTTCTGTGTGCCCTGCCAGCCCCCTTCTGTGTTCCCAGCCAGCCCCCTTTCTGCATCTCCAGCCATACCCCTTCCTGTCCCCAGCCAGCCCCTCTTATGTGTCTCCAGCCATATCTCTTTATGTGTCTCTAGCCAGCCCCCTTCTGTGTCTCCAGCCAGTCCTACTTCTGAGTCAACAGCCAGCCCCCATTCTGATTCCCCAGTCAGCACCCTTACTGTTCCAGCCAGCCCCCCTTCTGTGTCCCCAGACAGCCCCCCTCCTGTGTCCCCATAGAGCTTCCTACTGTGTCCCCCCTTCTATGTCTTCAGCCAGGACCCCTTCTGTGTCTCCAGCCACCCCTCATTCTGTGTCCCCAGCCAGCCCCTCTTCTGTGTCTCCAGCCAGCCCCCCTCCTGTGTCCCCAGACAGCCCCCTCCTGTGTCCCCAGACAGCCCCCCTCCTGTGTCCCCAGCCAGTCCCCCTTCTGTGTCTTCAGCCAGCCCCCCTTTGGTGTCTCCAGCCAGCCCCCCTTTGGTGTCTCCAGCCAGTCCCCATTCTCTGTCCCCAGCAAGCCACCATTCTCTGTCCACAGCAAGCCCCCCTTCTGAGTCTCCATCCAGCCCCCCCTTCTGTGTCCCCAGCCAGCCGCCCTTCTGTTTCTCCAGCCAGCCCCCCTTCTATGTCTCCAGCTAGTCCCCCTTCTGTGTCTCTAGCCAGCCTCCCTTCTGAGGCTCCATGCAGCCCCCCTCTGTATCCCCAACCAGCCTCCATTCTGTGTCTCCAGCCAGCTCCACTTCTGTGTCTCCAGCCAGCTCCACTTCTGTGTTTCCAGCCAGCACCTTTTCTGTGTCCCCAGCCAGCCCCCATTCTTATTCTCCATCCTGCCCCCCTTCTATGTCCCCAGCCAGCCTCCTTCTGGGTCTCCAGCCACCCCTCATTCTGTGTCCCCAGCCAGCCCCTCTTCTGTCTCCCCAGCCAGCCCCTCTTCTGTGTCCCCAGCCAGCCCCCCTTCTGTGTCCTAAACCAGACCCCTTCTGTGCCCCCAGCCAGCCCTCCTTCTGTGTCCCCAGCCAGCCCTCCTTCTGTGCCCTCAACCAGACCCCTTCTGTGTCCCCAGTCAGCCCTACTTCTGAGTCAACAGCCAGCTCCCATTCTGACTCCCCAGTCAGAACCCCTACTGTCTCCAGCCAGCCCGCCTCCTGTGTCCCCAGACAGCCCCCTTCCTGTGTCCCCAGACAGCCCCCCTCCTGTGTCCCCAGACAGCCCCCCTCCTGTGTCCCCAGACAGCCCCCCTCCTGTGTCTCCAGCCAGCCACCCTTCTGTGTCTTCAGCCAGCCACCCTTCTGTGTCCCCAGCCAGCCCCCATTCTCTGTCCCCAGCCAGCCACCATTCTCTGTCCACAGCAAGCCCCCCTTCTGAGTCTCCATCCAGCCCCCCCTTCTATGTCTCCAGCTAGTCCCACTTCTGTGTCTCTAGCCAGCCTCCCTTCTGAGGCTCCATGCAGCCCCCCCTCTGAATCCCCAACCAGCCTTCATTCTGTGTCTCCAGCCAGCTCCACTTCTGTGCCTCCAGCCCAGCCCTGCTTTTTCCTACTCTTGTCTCCAGCCACAGCCAGCCCCCTTACTTACCTTCTGCTTGTTGCTCTGACTCCTCCTCATGCGACGCGGCTCCTCTCATCACATGCACTGTCACCAAAAAATAACCTTTATTGCACAGTGCCGGTGGTGGCTCCTACTGCCGGTGGGCATTGGGATTCCAGGCGGGTGATTCCTCAGTGAATTGCGAGGGGTACTACTGTGCGGTGTAACGTTAATATAAAACATTGTAAAGAAACATGTCAAGAGGACATACAGTATTAGTAGGAGGGTGAAAATGTATAGATTGCAGGGGATGCACCGAACAACCTAGCACCAGCCCTGGCAGCGCCCCACCTGACCTCATATCAAAGATCAAGATGATGTCTGGGAAAAGGTCACAAACTGACACCTCTACTCATGACAGTATATCGCCTACATCCATGATCAGATGACAAAGCAGCCGACCATCCAGACACTGAGATGTCTGTCCTTCACCTGTCTATTTAATTACTTACTGTAGCTCATATCCATCTTTTCTCCATTTTATTTAGCATTCCTCTTTCATTCTTCAGTACATTTATATCATGTCCACCTGGTGAGAGGCCGCCCGGTAGGGAAGTGGGGTTTAAGTGAAGATCATATATCTCAGTGTTATAGGGGTAAGTCGGAGGAGAGTGGGTTTTGTAGCTAAGCCTAATGCAGACCAGTCACACAGGGAATATGGACAATGACCCCCCCACGCTGTGTGTATTAATGATCTGTCTCTTATTGCAGAACACGGAATTGATCAGGAGAAGCTGGAGGTGGAGAAGGGACCAGTCACAGAGGGTCACTGCATTTGTCCCAGTACCAACAGTACTGTCCATGTGGCCACCACAGCCTGGATCTTCCTCAGCAGCCGCCTCTCATCCACCTTCCTCATCCTACTTGTGCTCTTCGGGCTCCAAGTAAAGAACCGGAATCCACAGAGACACCGGAAGTTGAAGATGTTACCACCAAACAGATACCGCCGGTGAGGAGTCATGTCCCCAACTCAGTGCCGGACATGGCGGATGGTGTGAAATGGAAATGATCGTGCAATGACATGGAGGCCAGATTTGTGCGAATACAAATATACAATGTTGCGGATCCAAATCGTGTCAGCAGCTGCGCTTATCTCATTATACCTGCGGGGGCACTGCAACCAGAATACAATCTCTCAATAGTCGCTTTCTCTGTTGTTCAGTGCACTGCAGCCTGGGGGAGCCAAGAGGATGACATTTAACATTTACATCTACTCTACCGGAACAGAATGTAAAGAAGGAGCGAAAAAATCGACAGGATTCTCATTTCTATGCCATATATTGTAATGGCCCAAATTTAATTTTTAAGGCTATATAAGTTACAATTTCCAACTCAGTTATGAGACTAGAACTCTGAGCAGAGGAGCTCATTCAGACCCCGACGCTAAGCTGCGCTCTCACACAGCTAAAAGGGGACGGGTATGCAAATGCTGCAATCGCACTGTCTGGTGTTTGGACGCCCTCTATGTCTTAGAGAGCGACGGCAGAGCGAACGCACGCCGGTATAAAAACGCCCACTTTTCTCTCTTTAAATACGTCATCTCCAGCAAGTGTAGGAACAGTCGGAACCATCGAGAGCCATCAGAGCTGCACGCAGCGCTTGAGGTAGACCTTACCCCGCCCCAAGCACAGCGATTACTGCAGGCTGAAAAACAACCAAGTGACGTGTACAATGACGCCTCTTTGCTAATTATGCTCACCCATGAAACTGAGCTTTGACACCCAGACACGCCTGCGTTCACAGTACCACTCCCCCGTTCACAAGCACCTTCCCCTGTTACCACCCACATACGGCGCTATCTGTCACTCAAAATAGCGTCCAGTCTGTGTACTACGACCGCATGATTCCCGATTGTACTGAGTGACACACGCATGCGCATATTGACGCATATGCATGTGCAAACGGGCGACTATCGCCCAAAGCGTGCGTCCGCGGCTTAGCGAGCAGATCTGAATCAGGCCCAGAATACGCTCCTGTAAGGGGCAATTGCATTGGGTTATAATCATTTTGTGGAATAATTGAATTGTAATAAATATCCACTCCTCGAAAATGCGGATGACAAACGACTGTTGTAAATTTGTATGAAATGTAAATTCTCAGTATCCGTTATGGCACCATTAAAATTGTCCAGAAAAGAAAAAGTTGATATATTAATGAAAATCAACCTGCGTCACTTCTCCAAGGGTCTCAGAAATACTTTTGTGTATTACAAACAAAGCACAGCTTGATCTACTTACTGCCATATATTTCTGGAAGTTTGTTCTCCCAGCATTTATTTTTCCTGGTGTTACTAGTGTAAGGTTATGGGAAAAGAACATGACTCTAATCATGGCGGCTTCTCTCTCACCTGTACACAGAGGGGCGCAAGAAGACAGATCATCGTGGCAGGGCCCCGGCAGTATACAGGGTCATTATAGATACATGTTACACAGGGAGATTATATATACATGTTACACAGGAAGATTATAGATACATGTTACACAGGAAGATTATAGATACATGTTACACAGGGAGATTATATATACATGTTACACAGGAAGATTATAGATACATGATACACAGGGTCATTATAGATATATGTTACACAGGGAGATTATAGATACATGTTACACAGGGAGATTATAGATACATGATACACAGGGTCATTATAGATACATGTTACACAGGGAGATTATAGATACATGTTACACAGGGAGATTATAGATACATGTTACACAGGGAGATTATAGATACATGTTACACAGGGAGATTATAGATACATGTTACACAGGGAGATTATAGATACATGTTACACAGGGAGATTATAGATACATGTTACACAGGGAGATTATAGATACATGTTACACAGGGAGATTATAGATACATGTTACATATACAGATCATTGTGGCAGGGCCCAGGCAGTACACAGGGAGATTATAGATACATGTTACACAGGGAGATTATAGATACATGTTACACAGGGAGATTATAGATACATGTTACACAGGAAGATTATAGATATATGTTACACAGGGAGATTATAGATACATGTTACACAGGGAGATTATAGATATATGTTACACAGGGAGATTATAGATACATGTTACACAGGGAGATTATAGATACATGATACACAGGGTCATTATAGATACATGTTACACAGGGAGATTATAGATACATGTTACACAGGGAGATTATAGATACATGTTACACAGGGAGATTATAGATACATGTTACACAGGGAGATTATAGATACATGTTACACAGGGAGATTATACATACAGGTTACACAGGGTCATTATAGATACATGTTACACAGGGAGATTATAGATACATGTTACACAGGGAGATTATAGATACATGTTACACAGGGAGATTATAGATACATGTTATATAGGCAGATGATAAAATAAAGAGAGTTTCGAACTTCACCTTTAAACATTTTATTATGAGGAAGTTTGTGTTTCTGTAACCTGATCTCATACCATGAAACATGGGGTCTAAGGATCTCATTCAGAGGCGGTCGCAAGAAGCGAGCGCTCGTTCTAAATGAGGGCGGACTCTTTGATTTTTAAGTGCAGCCTCCTGGTCGCTAGCTAAGCTGTGGGTTACCACCCACAGCTTAGCGACCGACCAGTGTGATGGTCGCGATGGTCAAGACCATCGCGACCATCGGTGCTTGCGACGAGACCCTAAGGTTGGGTCTCGACAACCGCAAGCCCCAGGGAGCTTCCCGCTCTGATCGAGCAGGAAGCTCCCCACTGACATCACTGCTGATGTCAGTGTGGCCGCCCACAAAACGGCAGGCGTTCCGCAAGGAACGCCTCCGTTTGTGTAGCCACCCCCCCGCCCCGCCTACAAAACCATCGACAGCCACCCCTTTTGTTGAGAGCTCCGGAGCGAGAGATTTTCTCTCTCACTCCGGGGCTTGCGCATGTGCAGTGCGGCCGCTGCGCGTGCGCAGGGCCATAACATCGACCCGGTTGCGAGCGCTCAGCGCTTGCGACCAGGTCTGAATGAGGCCCTATGTACTAAGAGCCTAATTCAGCACGGATCACACGGCTGCGTTCGCATGCACCCGCTGCTGTGAAAATATGCTAATGAATGCAATCGCACGGCAACTGCAGCACTATACCAAGACGCCCATCACTGTATAAAGCTGCCCACTTCCCATGACAGCCATTCGCAAGTCATCAAAAACATCAGTACCATCGAGTAACATCGGAACCATTCGCACAGTTGTGGTTGTCCTGACTCTACCTCACAAACTGCTAAACTTCCTGTCGCCATCTAGATCTCGCCCTTTGACAATTACTGTGATCACGCTGACGAATAATCTCTAGGGACAAATGTATATATGATGAATAGGAAATGAATAATGATAGCAATGTGGAGATTTGCGATGATTATTTTTGATGATATAATTTTTCTCCTATGAGACATTCTGTGTGCTTAAAATCTTTGAAAATATATGTTTCATTTTCAAATGCAATATAATAAAAATAGTTTTTAACAGTTATAATTAAGGGCCTGATTCAGACCCACTCGCGAGCGGCTGTCCGCTCGCAAGTGGGTCGATGTTATGGACTGAGCATGCGCACGACGGAGGGAGCTCCGTCGTGCGCATGCGCCAGACGCGACGAGCGAAGGAAAGTCCTTCGCTCGTTGTGTCCGATCAAAGGGGGCGTGCTGTCAATGTTGATTGACAGCACGCCCCCTTTGGTGGGCGTGCCGGGGGCGTGCCTCCCTGACGGGGGCGTTCCCACGGGAACGCCTCCCGTCAGAAGCCGGCCCACTGACATCACTAGTGATGTCAGTGGGAGTGATTTTGGCTCTGATAGAGCCAAAATCACTCCGGAGCTTGTGGTTGAAAACCTCAACCGCAGGCTCCGGCTCGCAAATTCGATGGTCGCGATGGTCTCGACCATCGCGACCATCACAATGCACGCTCGTATAGCTGTGGGTGGTGACCCACAGCTATACGAGCGTCCAGGAGGACGCTCCATGAAAATGGAGCCCGGCCCTCATTCAGAGCGTGCGCTCTGCTCAGAGCGTACGGCTCTGAATGAGGGCCTAAGTTTGTGTCCCCAGAAAAAATACTTTTCTGTCCTCTTTTCTACTACATTGTATACAAACTCTAGGGGAGCTCCGTCGTGCGCATGCGCCAGACGCGACTAGCGAAGGAAAGTCCTTCGCTCGTTGTGTCCGATCAAAGGGGGCGTGCTGTCAATGTTGATTGACAGCACGCCCCCTTTGGTAGGCGTGCCGGGGGCGTGCCTCCCTGACGGGGGCGTTCCCACAGGAACACCTCCCGTCAAAAGCCGGCCCACTGACATCACTAGTGATGTCAGTGGGAGTGATTTTGGGTCTGATAGAGCCAAAATCACTCTGGAGCTTGCGGTTGAAAACCTCAACCGCAGGCTCCGGCTCGCAATTTCGATGGTCGCGATGGTCTCGACCATCACGGCCATCAAAATGCACGCTCGTATAGCCTGTGGGTGGTGACCACAGCTATACGAGCGTCCAGAAGGACGCTCCATTTTCATGGAGGCCGGCCCTCAATCAGAGCGTGCGCTCTGCTCAGAGCGTACGGCTCTGAATGAGGGCCTATGTTCCCTACCACATTCTCACACACTTACACACTAGGGTTAATTTTGTTGGGACCCAATTAACCTACCAGTATATTTTTTGGCCTTATACTCTGGCCAGAATGATATTTAATCACTCTCCCTTTTTTCACCGCCATCTAGACCTCTGCCAGCGTATACAATCACAGGGACTAATTATGCATGCCCCTGTAACGGCGTTTAAACACACAGACACACCTGCGTTCCGCTGACCAACCTCCTCACACCACCCCTAAACGGTCACTTCATGTCAATCACTATGCTATTGGACTGCCTGCTCACTGTGATCGCTTGCCAATCGCAGCGGCCGGTTCGCGTACGTGCACTGCGATGTATATGCATGCGTAGAACACGAACATTGACCGGCTGTGTGCGAACCATCCTGAATAAGGCCCTAAGCCTTGGGGAGAGATAAAGTACCAACCAGACAGCATTGCAACAGTCATTTGCGTAGACCAACCTGTAGCCAATCACAGAGTCAGAATATTATCTGGGCTAGACAAACTTGTAGCCAATCAGAACATTAGAGCATTAGAGCCAATCAGAACTGGACCCAATCAGATCACTATTTAGAAACCATTTTGTATATAGCGCACACACATTCCACAGCGCTGTACAGAGAATATATCAGTCCCACTTCTGTTACACTAAAAGAAGTGTAATTAGGGCTTCTGTAGTATCCCTTTGATCTGGGACACAAATGATCAAAGCTGGGTACACGCTACAGGAACTATTGCACTTTATATCATACCGACGCAGATCAGAACGATATATTGCGCGGATTGCATACCGTGTATGCCCGATTGCGCATGCCCACGGGTCGCAGCACAGCAGATGGGATGATGGGATGAACGACGCCATGCAGCGTGTTTACTGTGAGTCAAATATGGAATCAGAAGATGTGATTTAATCTTGGTTGTCAAGAAGAAGCACTGAGCCAGCAGATGTCAGCGATTCCTGGCATGGACAGAAATTCACCCAACAGGGAAGCAAGAAGAGTAAATGGGGGACAGTCAGTATCCCGGCGGCCGCGATGTGGACACTGATATTACTGGTACCAGAATCATGATGCTCATCCCAATCCCGGCACCGACATCCTGACCGCTGGAATACCGAAGGTAAGTAGCGGGGTGGGGGGAGGTTAGGCACCAGAGGGATGGTTAGGGTTAGACACTAAGGGGGGAGGGTCAGGTTTAGGGCATGTGGAGGGAGTGGTTAGGGTCAGAAACTAGGGGGGAGGTTAGGGTCAGACACTAGGGGGGAGGTTAGGGTCAGACACTAGGTGGATGTTAGGGTCAGACACTAGGGGGGTGGTTAGGGTCAGACACTAGGGGGGAGGTTAGGGTTAGACACTAGGGGGGAGGTTAGGGTCAGACACTAGTGGGGAAGTTAAGGTCAGACACTAGGGGGGAGGTTAGGGTCAGACACTAGGGGGAAGGTTAGGGTCAGACACTAGGGGGAAGGTTAGGGTCAGACACTAGGGGGGAGGTTAGAGTCAGACACTAGGAGGGAGGTTAGGGTCAGACACTAGGGGGGATGTTAGGGTCAGACACTAGGGGGGAGGTTAGGGTCAGACACTAAGGGGGAGGTTAGGGTCAGACACTAGGGGGGAGGTTAGGGTCAGACACTAGGGGGGATGTTAGGGTCAGACACTAGGGGGGAGGTTAGGGTCAGACACTAGGGGGAAGGTTAGGGTCAGACACTAGGGGGGATGTTAGGGTCAGACATTAGGGGGGAGGTTAGGGTCAGACACTAGGGGGAAGGTTAGGGTCAGACACTAAGGGGGATGGTTAGGGTCAGACACTAGGGGGGAGGTTAGGGTCAGACACTAGGGGGGAGGTTAGGGTCAGACACTAGGGGGGAGGTTAGGGTCAGACACTAGGGGGAGGTTAGATTCAGACACTAGGAGGGAGGTTAGGGTCAGACACTAGGGGTGATGTTAGGGTCAGAAACTAGGGGGGAGGTTAGGGTCAGTCACTAGGGGGGAGGTTAGGGTCAGACACTAGGGGGGAGGTTAGGGTCAGACACTAGGGGGGAGGTTAGGGTCAGTCACTAGGAGGGAGGTTAGGGTCAGACACTAGTGGGGAGGTTAGGGTCAGACACTAGGGGGGAGGTTAGGGTCAGACACTAGGGGGGAGGTTAGGGT